>LPNX011178046.1:78279-114047 GCA_001517045.1 Pseudotsuga menziesii | reverse complement strand
ATCATGTAGAATTGGAGAACATCATCATCGTTAATATATCACTGTATGTATTACATAGTGTTCACACTTATACTACTGTGCATACATTGTAAATACTGTTCAAACTCACACATACAATTGTACATACTGCTGCATTACTGTTTGTACACAATTCTTCATACACACCTCTACACTTTACGATACAACTATGCACATACTTATACCATACTCACACTGTTCAGTTCACTCATTTATCTTACTAATTCATACCAATATATTCACTTATTGTATCTACATACCGTGTGTGGATGACTTGAAAAAGAACAAGACTTTTCCAAAATCTTGATGAACTGATGACTGTAGAATAGCCTTCTAACACAGTAAAGACTTGGACTGTGTGTATATGCTGGTAAAAACCCCAAAAATAGTCACCTTTCAGACTGTCAAACTCAGTCAGTTTATCAACTGACAGGAACACCAAACCAAAAACAAGAACCATACTGTGTTTTTCCTTCAACCTGGGTTAAATTCGGACTGTCATCTACCTCTGAAAGAATTCGTATGCTGCTGTTAGACCAGCGAGAAAGCCTCAGTCAATTTGCTGTTCCTTCATTAAAAAAAACTCAGGTCTGCATTCTCTCTTCAAGGGGACTGCAATACTGTTTTAACCCAAGAGAATAGGCCTGTGGAAAAGATTCGGATCTGCTGCTTTACTGTAGAAGACCTCAAGACTGGAATTTGGACTTGTACTGTAGATGATGATGACTGCGGTTAAGGATATTCGGGACTGCTGATTAGATACAAAACTTGGACTGTATATTACCAACACTTCGTCTGTTTATATATGCCAAAACTTGCAAAAACAACTGACTGTAAATACTCTCCAGAAACTCGCATACTGCCAACAGTGAACCAAAGAAACATCAAGTGAAAGATTGGACGGTATACCCAAAAGGAAAAGACTGGAAAAATCGGGTCTCTGCTGCCTGCGAACTTCTACCTCAGACCAACGAATAAATCTCAGTCCAGCGAAATTCCTTAGTCCAATTCTTCGTTGGTTTTAGTGTATAAATACTATTGAGTGAAAGATAGATGGGGCCGACTTCTTAGGTGAATAAAAAAAATTATTTATAATTGATTTTAGCCTTAAAATTTGTTGGAACCGACTTTCACGAAAGACAAAATGGGTTTTGATTTTAATATTAAACTTGTTTTATTTGTTAAACCTTTTAAAGTTTTATTTTAGTATTTAAACATTACAAGAGGTCTTTTGTTTATGTAAAAATATTGTTTTAACTTTATTACCATTTCAACTTTATGAGGTTTAATTTATTTATGGGTGGGCCCACTTGTGGAGGATTTTAAATATTTATTAAGTTTATAACAAGTTTTAATACTTATTAACCATGTGTGTAGTTCAAATTATTATTATTAACCATGTGTGCAATGGGCAATATTAGTGTGTTGTTAGTGTTTTAAGAGCATAGGGTAGATTAGGCTTAGGAACCAAGGGTGAGGGTTTTAGGGTAGTTTGTTAAGTTATTAGAGTTACCACAAGTAAAGATACATAACCATCAAGGTGTGGGGTGCCTTGGCTTCTCTTAGGGTACCATGACCTTTATCAAACGCAAATGACCACTGAAAGGGTCATTTGGACTCTTGCAACTTTTTCAACCCACAAAAGACACAATCTAGGGCAAAAGGGCATGTTGTGGTACTGGGAAACAACCGCGGAACCATCAAACCAACTTAGAGGTACTTAAACACTCTACAGGGCTTTGGCAATGTCCCAAGGGCTCCAAGGGCTTCAGACTTGGGCTTGGACAAAGTCAAAATGTCTCCTTAGACACTGACACTTACTCAACCCTCAAAGGCTCCCCAAGCAAGACACACTGACACACACCTGTTGGCATCAATGACAATTTAGTCAACAGCAGCTACAGGGGCACATAAGCAGTTTCGACAGAAATATGAAAAATGGTTTTCTTGTTTCATCTTTGATGTAAATAGTCAGTGTATGAGGTTATTCACGGACCTGCCAGAACTAGTCGCAAGATTCAGATCTTTTGTAAAAGTATGCACGCATACTTTTTTATTTTGCAGTAATTTCTTTGCTTTAATAAAAGCATGCTTTTTTCTACGGAAAAAAATAATCATTATCTACTAGACTGTTATCAAGGTGGACCAAATGCTCTCCCAAAAAATATAAAGGGACCAAGCAGGAAAGTACAAACTTATTATACAGGCATCATTGTTAACCATCTCCATTGTTAACAGGTTTCGCTGAGCAGTTCAAACTTCAAACATTTCCAAAAATTGGCCAGCTTCTAAAAAGTTGGCATTGGCCTCATACAGCTCAAGCAGGCAGATCTAACTGCCTACTTAAGACGATAGGCAAAGTGAGGGAAGCACAAACAAAGTACACATTCCCAATCTCTTTTTTAACACTGCAAAACTGAAATTGAAATCTATCAGCCATTCCAAGGTAATATGCAAGCAATAAAAGAGAAAGAAGAGCCACTGGAAAAAGTATGTTTGCTGCATAGTTTCCCTCTCCATAAATATCAAACTAAAAAATGAAAATGAAATGGAAACAAGAAAATTATGATTACCATATTTAAATCAACAATTATGTGGTCCAATGCTACACAAGAAGAATCACAAAATTAATTTTGGACTTGCAATGCCCATCTGTTAACCGCCAAAAAATAACAATATGCATGTTAAAAATCAAAAAAGGGCATAATTATTGCACATTATAAATCAAAATCAAGGCAGGAACATACCACCACCAGATTCAAGCACTAGGGCAAAAACATCAACTGCAGCTTTGGGAAATGTATTTAACATCACAGCACCCTCCAAGGCTTTATGCAGCATTGTCGAGTACTCCTTATGTTCATTACCCTGAAAGATAAGACTGTCTAACTAAGCACCCTTACCATTCTGTGAAGAATAGCAGTTGGCCCCACTAAACTTATCAAGCACTCTCGCAACAAAAGCATACTGCTAACATATGTTTCTAACTTAATAGAAAATAATGAGAAAATGAGAAAAGATTCAAACAGGTACCTGGCTAAGCTTTCCTCGAATAGGAGTTGAAAATGTTGCAAAGCTCACACTACAATTCAACCTTCCAATGTCACTATATATCTGTGCCTTACTGCTTTCCCTTGGACCAAATCTGTTTGAAATATGTCACAATATATACCAGATTGTTATTCATGACAAAGAATATAAGCACAGTAAAATAATATCACAAGCAACTTTCATAGATGTGAAGCACAACCTAAAGATGATAAGTCTCTTCTTAACATCATAAACTTTTTAAATGGACTAATTCTCGCATGCATGACAATTGCCCTCTGTGTTCCTATTTTATCTAACAAAAAAATGCTTTTGCTATCTATTTTTTACTTATCATAAGGTCATTTATCCAAACTGACCAATGCTGAAAAGAATTCCTAAAAACCAAAATTTATGACTTGATGTTTTTCCATTTTGCTTCCCTTTCTTTCTATGATTATCAGAATTTTAGTCAATGTCTATGAAATAACTATGTCCATTCCTCTATGTTTTTCACTTTGTCTACTCCTTTATTTTCTCTTATTATAGACCCAATTAAATCTAGTGAAACACAAGGCCACATACAAAGCTTGGGAAAGTTCTTCAGAGAATGGATTCAAAATACCCCAGATACTTCATACCTATCATTACCTTGCCTTCTCCTAGGAAAAATTGGATGACCAACTTTGTATTTTGATGGAGCTACAAAAGGCAATCCAAGTCAAGGAGAATGGAGAATTTTAACCCCTTTCTAAATTACGCTTAGAATCTAAAATCAGCTCCAAAATATAGCAGAGGTAAAAGCATTGATCAAAGTCTTGGAACTGTTAGCATTTGGAGTTACTCCAAAGAAGAGACACTGAAAAAGGTATGTCTGCTGCATATTTTCTCTCTCCATAAATATCAAACCAAAAAATGAAATTTGCTCTGCATATTTGAGGTGCTTTATGAGATTTAAGGGGCATGTTATATGTTCAGCCCTCGAATGGTCCTAGATTGGCGCATGGGAGATGATCCATGATGGATTTGCACAGTGGAGAGTTCTTGTTCAGTGATCGTTGACCTCAGTTAGGTGCTGGCTTGGAATTCTTCACTTGTTGTTGGTGTTCGCTTAACAGCATAGGGGACATCCTTCATGATGGCCATATGGAGAGGATCTATTGCCTAGAGAACACCCCACTTGGAAGTAGGAGTGGTGTGCATCCTAGAGGGCATCAGGCCCTGGATAGCATGGGGTTGTTTGGATTCCTGTTTGCAGGCTTGAAGTTGGCTCAGGGATTCTTAGGTTACAATAGTGTTCTTGCAAAGGCAGCTGACCTAGTGGAGTAATGGCTTAGAAAGATCGATGGATTCCGTGGAGGCTTATGATGGAGAGGTGTGAGCACACACCTTTTGCAGCTACATCATCTTGGAGCCCTTATAGTGTACATCACCTTGGAGAATGACATGTGTACCCTTGGAGTGGAGTGCTCCGCTTGTGTAGGCCTCCATGAGTTTATTGAAAGTTGCTTGTAACAGCTTAGGCCCACATTGTATTTGAAGATTTTTGTAACCCCAACCCGGTTTCAGTTTCAGTTAATTGCATATGGTTTAATGCCCAAACCCCAGTATGCATGTTCATAAAAATTAAAAATTTTAACTTGAAAACATGAAACACATGAGATAACCTTAACTTTTTCAAACTCAGAAATTTATGACAGCCCTACTTTTCCTACTCTGAAATTTATGCTAGCCAACACAGATGAAATTTTAGATTCTGTTTTTTACCAATTTGGTCCAGGATAAAACCCCAAAGGGAAAACTTGTTCAAGAAAGAATTTTATTTTTCAGACAAATCTACAAAATAAATACAGCAGTACTTATCTCCCTTATTCTTCTCGAAAATCGTGACAAACAATCTCTGAATGACAAACAGGAAATATCATAGTTCTCCTCAAAATCTGTGCACTGAAAACCTGTTGTGTGGCTTCACACGTGCAGCCTAGGGAAGCATGCAAACTGTCCTCGAATTCTGTGCAAAACCAGCAGCAATTAATTCTGGAAAATCCATACTGTACAGACAGCATTAAATGCTGTCAGTCTCCTCGAAAAACGTGTTGAACTCTGCCTCGATTTTCATGCCTCTGTACAGTCTGAAACTGTACGGCCTCTGGAAATTCGTGCCAATTAATGGAACTATACTTTGTCTTGGGAATCATGTTGTATGGGCTGCTCTTCCTCTATTGTACGGTTTGTCTAGAAAAATGTGTCTCTTCTCCTCCTTGGAAAATGTGCAAGGGTTTCTCTCTCTGATTTTTCTTTCTTCTCTCTTGGTCCCCCTCTCTTCAAAAACTCTCTTTGGAAAATGTGAACAATGAATTAGGTTGAGCCTTTCCCTAGCCTTTGTTTGAGCAACCACCATCTCAAATCCAATGATCAAGATTAAAAGAAAACTAAATGAGATCTAGGGCTCATCTTAAATCTCACTTTCTCATTAAAAGCATTTAAATCACTTTTAAACTATGTTGTCAGGGTACCCGTACCCGTACCGGGTACTTGGGTACTTGTAGAATACGTCTCCTGCCGTACCTCATACTGGGTCCACGTACCCGAGACTCCATTATAAAAAAAGGGGTACTTATAGGCGAAATGGTAAGTCGTACCCCGTACTTCGTACCCCATGTTTGGGTACTCCAAGGGTATGGCCGACTCAATAAAATGCAATTCATTGGGGAAAATGTAATGATCCCCCACCAAATCTGAACTAATTTTTTGCTAACTACGTATGGAGTCAGATTCATGACTTATGTCAAACACTTCGCAACATTGTTCAAATTCCACTGAATATTGTCCAAAACTAGTAGATTGATTTTACATTGATTTACAATGAATGTTTTTATGGTTTTGTGTTCAGCACTCATGGAACATAATTTGACTACCAAATGTGAACATAAAAAATATACATATGTATTTAATATTGAGAAATACACTCACATCAACGCAGGAATATATTTGACAATCTTCAATTTTTTATTGCCTGTAACATCAGTACAAATAGGTGTTTAAAATAAGATTTCAAGTGTACTTTCATGTCTGAGTTTGATTCTCTGTTACACCTGCCTAGTACAATGATTTATCAAATTTTATGTAACTTCCAGTCTTCTAATTGATATCTACTGAGTCTATGATTTATCAAATTATATGTTTCAAATTTTCACCTGAATGTTCACTGTTCAAATAATCAACGAATTTATAATCATGAATCATGATTCATAATTTATGAAGAAATCTATATGCATGTATGATGTGACTATGACATATATATATATATATATATATATATATACACACACACAGTACCCCCGACGTACCCAAGTACCCTTTTTCAAAAAGTGGCGTCCCCGTACCTGTACCAAAGTTTCCTGGCAACCTAGCTTTTAAATATTAAATGAGAATTTATTACTCACACACCTTTTTAATTCTCATAAAGTCACCTTTTAAAATAATAAATGACTCAAAATCACTTTTAAAAATAAAGTCATTCTCACTCTTAAAAAGTGTTAGGGACCACATTTAAAGCTAAGTTGCAGGAAACTCCGTCGGGACTGGTGTACCAATACCGGAAACTCCCTGAAACGCGGGTACTAGTAAGAAACGTCGCCGACCATATCATACAGAGTTTCACAATTTGAAAACGCCATACAGTACGGCCGACGACGTTTTGGGTACTTTCTGTGCTGTACGACACGTTTCCAAATTTTTTTGTGACCTATGTGGCCCAAAAAAAAGCCATTTTTCTTGAAATCAATTTTTAATTTACCTAATTAACATCTAAAACCCTATTCTAATAACTTTATAAGCACATGTTTGTCATAACCTATTCACAATATTTTGTGAAAAGCATCCTTAGAAAGTGACTGAGCAGAGAGCTTCCATCAAATTTTTATTATTTGTTCATCTTTTTCCTGCAGCCGTACAGCAAGGGCAGTGGTTGGCAAGGTGTAAGCAAAGTCCAAACTCTGCTATTAAAATATTCAACAACGTTTTGATCACAAAGTTCTTCGATCAACATTTTGATTGAAATATTGATCAACGTTTTGTATGTAAAACCCCATCTATAAAGGCTAATTTTAAATGTAAAGCCTCATCCAATAAAGGCTTGATTAATAAAGATGTGATTTTCTTCTCAATTATTGTTTATTTGCCTCATTCTTATTTTTTAACAAAACAATGAGGTATTTTAAAATAATATAGATATATATATATACGACATTTCCCTCGACGTACCCATTTTGGGGGGGTCACGTTTCTAGGCGTCTCCGTTTCGAAAACTCACAAACTTTTTCATGTTTCTTGCAACTTAGATTTAAAGTGTCCTTGTCCACCTCAAGGCATTAATGGACAAACACTTCCTAGGTAAAATTTCAACACTCCCTCTTACCAAGAAAGGTGTTTTTCACCACCCCCATCTTGTCTCGAATGAATATGCTTCCCTCTTCCCAAAGACTTCGTGAGAATGTCTGCTACCTGCTCATCAGCAGAAATATACAACAACTCTACAGCTCCTCTCTGAACATAGTCTCTGATGAAGTGATATCTGATCTCAATATGCTTTGACCTGTCATGAAACATCAAATTCTCAGAGAGTATGATGCAACTCTGATTGTCACAATGTATAATAGTAGGCCTCAGCTCCGGACCAAATAAGTCTACCATCAACTTGCGAAGCCACAATGCATCGCAACTAGCCTGACTAGCTACCATATACCCGACCTCTACAAAACTCAAGGAAACGAACTTTTGCTTCCAACTAAACCACGACACAACTGTCGAGCCAAACTGAAACAACAAACAAAAGCGTTATTCCGGTCTAAAGCACTGCCTACCCAATCTGAATCTGTGAAAGCAACCAAGCCCACTCCACCTAACCTCCTGTAGTCCAGACCATAGTCTACTGTCCTAGCAAGGTATCTCAAAATGTATTTTGCGGTTGTCGAGTGCACTCTCCTGGGCTCCACCATGAACTGACTGAGAGTGTTCACCGCAAAACTCATATCTTGTCTGGTGTTGACCAAATACTTCAACGAACCCATAAGCTGACGATACAAAGTAAGATCCCCCAACTCTCCCTCAGAAGCATTAAGCTTCTTCTAGTTGGTGATCATGGGCATGGGCATGGGCATGCACTCCTCCATCCGAAATCTCTTCAAAATGCATATTTTCCTTGCCCCGGGAAAACATGTCCATTCTCTTGGCACACCTCCATGCCCAAGTAGTAATGCATCAACCCAAGGTCTGTCATCTCAAACTCTAAAGCAAGATCTTTCTTGCATGCCTCAATCAAGTGCTCTCCTCGTGTAATGAACAAATCATCAACATATAGCAGAAGAATGAGCAGATCACGTCCAACCACAATGAAGTATAGGTTGGGATCAACCTCACTCTTTTGAAATCCAATTGAAAGTAGATACAAATCAATCCTCAAGTACCAAGCCCGAGGGGCTTGCTTCAGACCATACAAGGCCTTTTTTCAGCCTGCATACATGAGACCCCCTCTCATGAATCTCAAAGCCCTGTAGCTGCTCTAGATATACCTCCTCCTGTAGAAGATCGTTGAGGAAAGCGGTCTTCACATCCATCTGATGAATCCTCCAACCCATCTCTGCAATAATGGAACCGGCGCAAAGGTCTCATCCTAATCAACTCCCTCTACCTGTGAGAACCCATGCACTACAAATCGAGCATTGCACTTCTCAATGCTGCCATCCGCAACATGCTTGATTTTATAGAGCCACTTGGAAGTCACAACTAACTTCCCCTCTGGTCTCAGAACAACCTCCCACACATCATTCTTCATGATGGAATTGTACTCTTCCATCATTGCATCTCTCCAAACCTGATGTGTGGATGCCTCCTCGTGAGTAGCAGGCTTAGACTCGCGCAAGCTGGTCACATGTGCCATGTAACTGGAAAATCTCTCTGGTATCCTACTCTCTCTAACCTCCCTCCTCGGTGGTCCCACAGACTTCTCTCTTCTTTCACAAGCTCCTTAAGCCAACTTGGCTTTCTCTTCTTAGAAGTAGCATCATGTGGCAGACCCTCCTCTACATTCTCATCAGACGACTGTCTCACATAAGAAGTACCTATGGTCTGAGATCCTGTACCTGGTGAACCTAAACCTAAACCATGTGTGTCCGAATCACATGAAGGTGATACATGTGAACTTGTTATCCGTGGACCTGTCCCTATTCCAGAAGTCCCTATAGACTGTGTCCCTAACATTGATGAACCTGTAATTTGTGACCGAATCACCCCTGAGACCTGTGACCCTGTGCCTTGACTCGCTAAACTTTATGATGTTGTCACCTATGGAGTGGTAACCTGTTGCTCCTCCATCTCAAACTACCGAGACATCCTAAAGGCTCGCTCCTCCTCAAACCTCACCTCCCTCCTAACTACAACTTTCCTCTATGTAGGAAGGTATATGCGATAAGCCTTTGAAATCTCATCATATCCAACAAAGATACCTCTCTTTTCAGTAACCTCCAACATTATCCTCTTCTCAGAAAGGACATGTGAATATGTAAGGCATTCGAAAATACGGAAGTAGTCTATCTCAAGCTTCTTCCTGGTGAACATCTCCTCAAGAGTTTTGCACCCCAAGACACTGTGCGGACACCTGTTCTGTACAAAAACAGTTGTGCTACAGGCCTCAGCCCATAGGAAGAAAGGAAGACTCTGATCATGCAGCATGACTCTAGCTGCACCCATTGTCGCACAGTTCTTCCTTTCAACCACTCCATTTTGTTGTGGAGTGTAGGGAACTGTCAACTGCCTCCTAATTCCCTCCTGTCTACAAAACTCATTGACTTCATGGGAGGTATACTCACCCCCATTATCTGAACTGAGCACCTTGATCTTCTTTCCTGTCTTGTTCTCCACAAGAGCCTTGAACTATTGGAACCGAAGCAAGACCTCCTCTGACTTCTTGCTTCTCAAAAAGTAGATCCAGGTCTTCCTGGAAAAGTCATCGATAAACATGATGTAGCATTCAAAACCTATCAATGAGGCAGAATACATGGGACCACACAAGTCTAAATGAATCAAATCAAGCACTCCCTTTGATCTATTGTCACTGCTCGAAAAAGTAGTCTTGGTGTACTTTCCCAAAGCACATCCTCTACATACACCACTCTACTCTGTGTTGAAATCTGGCAAACTTGTAGTCATGTCTCTCAACATCCTCAAAGCTGACTGATGAAGGTGGGCCATCCTCCTGTGCCATAACTCACACAACTCACTGTTGCTTTGTGTGTGTGCCAGTGCATGATGTGGCTAGAAGAGAAGCTTGTACAATTCCCACATCTAACTCCAATCGCATATAAAGCAAATGGACCCTCTGCTTTGGGAAAGATGTACACTTTCCCATCTAGGAGATATGAAAAATTTCAAGAACCCCAACCCGGTTTCAGTTTCAGTTCATCATTGTTTAATGCCCAAACCCAAACATTAGCATGTGCATAAAAATTTATTAATTTTTAACTGAAAACATAAAACACATGAGATGTCTTTCTTCTTTTTGAATTCTGGAAATTATGGCAGCCCTAAATTCTTACTCATAAATTTAAATTCAGCCACACATGAAAATTAAATGCTCAATTTTTTGGTCAAATTGACACAGGAAAAACCCAAAGGGAAAACCTATTCTTTGGAGAGAGATTTTATTCTTTTCAGGCAAATTAAACAAATTTACCGCAGCACTTATCTCAACCAAAACGCCTTGGTAAACGTGCCAAACAATCATTGAATGGTCTGTTGAAAATTTGTTAGCATTCTTCTCGAAATCCGTGCTGTACGAAACTGTACAGACGAACTGTATGGATCCGTACGGTACAAACTGAACTTTTTCAAACAAAAAAATCAATTTCATTTTCTTGTACTTTCCAAAAAAAATCCTCACATTTTTTCCTCGAAAACCGTGTTGTACGCTGCCTTGAAATCTGTTGTATGGTCTCCTTGGAAAATGTGCCCAATCTCTGTTTTTCTCTCCTTCGAAAGTGTGCCAAAAATTTAACGCTCTCTCTTTCTATCTTTGATTTGAAATCTCTTCAAACCCTTGTCTTCTTCTTCTTGCTCTCTCCTCTCCAAAAATCTCTTTTGTGAAAGTGAACAATAATCTCTCTTTGCCTTTCTCAAGCCCTTTTTGTTTAAATAACTTCCTCCTTGAGATCAATGGCTTAGATTAAAAGCCAACTACATGAGATCTAGGGCTCATCTCATTTCCTCATTAAAGAATAACTTACTAATTAATAATGAGAATTTAATACTCACCCTCATTAATGCTCATAGAGTCACTTTTAAAATATAAACTCGAACATTTATTAAAAGGTCACTTTATCATAAAATCATTCTCACCTTTTAATTAGGGTAGGGACCACATTTTAAGGTGTTCTTGTCCACCCCAAGGCATGAGTGAACAAACACTTCCTAGGTAAAAAATCAACACTCCCTCTTACCAAGGAAGGTGTTTTTCGCCACTCCCATCTTGTCTCTGAAATGTATGTGCTTTCCTCTTCCCAAAGACTTCATGAGAATATCTGTCACTTGCTCATTTGTAGAAATGTATTGTAACTCAACAGCTCCTCTCTAGACATAATCTCTGATGAAGTGATATATGATCTCAATGTGTTTTGACCTGTCATGAAACAGTGGATTCTCAAAGAGCCTGATGCAACTCTGATTGTCACAGTGAATGATAGTAGGCCTCAACTCCTGACCAAATAAATCAACCATGAACACTCGAAGCCACAATGCCTCGCAACTAGCCTGACTGGTTCCCATGTACTCAGGCTCTACTGAACTCGAAGCAATGAACTTTTGCTTCCAAGTGAACCACAATACAACAATGGAGCCCAACCTGAAACAACAACTAGAAGTGCTCTTCCGGTCTGAAGCACTGCCTACCCAATCTGAATCCATGAAGCCAACCAAGTCCACTCCACTTGACCTCCTGTAGTCCAGACCATAGTCTACAGTCCCAACAAGGTATCTCAAAATATGTTTCAGTGCACTCTCTTGGGCTTCACCATGAACTGACTGAGAGTGTTCACTACAAAACTCATATCTGGTCTGGTGTTGACCAAATATATTAACGAACCAATGAACTGACGAAACAAAGTAGGATCCACCAACTCTCCCTTAGAAGCATGAAGCTTGTTCCAATGGGTGATCATGGGTGTAGACATAGGTCTGCAATCCTCCATCCAAAATCTCCTCAGAACATCTGCAGCATCTTTTCCTTTCCCTAGGAAACCGTGTCCATCCTACTGCCATACCTCCATGCCTAGATAGTAGTGCATCAACCCAAGGTCAGTCATCTCAAACTCCGAAGCAAGATCTTTCTCGCATGCCTCATCAGGTGCTCCCCTCAAGTAATGAACAAGTCATCAACATACAGCAGAACAACGAGTGGAACACCTCCAACCACAATGTATTAAAGGTTGGGATCTGCCTCACTCTTCCAAGACCCAATCGAAAGCAAATGAAAAACAATCCTCGAGTACCAAGCCCGAGGGACTTGCTTCAGACCATACAAGGCCTTTTTCAGCCTACATACATGAGAATCTCTCAGAAACCTCAAAGCCATGTGGTTACTCTAGATATACCTCCTTTTACAGAAGACCGTTGGGAAAAGTGGTCTTCACATCCATCTGATGAATCCTCCAACCCATCTCTACCACGACGAAGATCACGGCTCTAATCGAAGAAAATCTGGCAATCGACGCAAAGGTCTCATCTTAATCAACACCCTCTATCTGTGAGAACCCACGCGCTACAAATCGAGCTTTGTACTTCTCAATGTTGCCATCCGCAGCATGCTTGATTTTGTAGAGCCACTTGGAAGTCACAAGTGACTTCCCCTCTGGTCTTAGAACCACTTCCCACCCCATTCTTCATGATAGAATTGTACTATTCCATCATGGCATCTCTCCAAACCTGGTGTACGGAAGCCTCCTCATAAGTAGTAGGCTCGAACTCACGCAAGCTAGTCACCTGTCCCATGTAGCTGGAAATCATCTCAAGTTCCTTGTTGTATCTGACCTGCCTCCTGGGTGGCCCCACAAAATCCTCTACTTCCTTCACAAGCTCCCTAAGCCAACTTGGCTTTCTCTTCTTGGAAGTAGCATCCTGTGGCAGACCCTCCTCTACATCCCCATCAGGCAAATGCCTCCCTAAAGAAGTACCAACAGTGTGAGATCCTATCCCTAATGAACCTGAACCTGTACCATGCATACCCGAATCACCTGAAGGTGTAACCTATGAACCTGTGATCTGTGGACTTGTCTCTGTACCAGAAGTCCCAGTAGACTGAGCCCCTGAAACTGATGATCCTGTAACCTATGACCCAGTAACTCCTGAGACCTGTGACCTTGTGCCCCGACTCATTGAACTCTATGATGTCACCTGTGGAGTAACCTACTGCTCCTCTATCTCAGAATCTCGAGATCTCCTGAAGGCTCGCTCCTCCTCAAATCTCACCTCCCTCCTCACCACAACTTTCCTCTGTGCAAGAAGGTAAATGCGGAAAGCCTTCGAAGTCTCGTCACCCAAGGCACGGTGCAAACTCCTGTTCTGCACATAAACAATTGTGCTACAGGCCTCTGCCCATAGAAAGAAAGGAAGACTCTGATTATGCAGCACGGCTCTAGCTACACCCACTATCGAACGACTCTTCCTTTCAGCCACTCCATTCTGCTGTGGAGTGTAACAAACTGTCAACTGCCTCCTGATCCCCTCCTGTCTACAAAACTCATTGAATGCATGGGAAGTATACTCACCCCCATTATCTGATCTAAATACCTTGATCTTCTTTCATGTTTGGTTTTCCACAAGAGCTTTAAACTCTTGGAACCGAAGCAAGACCGCCTATGATCTCTTGATTCCAAGGAAATAGATCCAGGTCTTCCTATAAAAGTCAACGATGAAAGTAATGTAATACTCAAAACCTGTCAATGAGGCAAAAGACATGGGACCACACAAGTCTAAACAAATCAACTCCAGCACTCCCTCTGATCTGTTGTCACTGCTCGAAAAACTAGTCTTGGTGTACTTTCCCAAAGCACACCCTCTGCATACACCACTCTGCTCTAAACTAAAATCTAGCAAACTTGTGGTCATGTCTCTCAGCATCCTCAAAGATGAATGATGAAGGTGGGCCAGGTGGGCCATCCTCCTGTGCCATAACTCACACAACTCACTACTACTTTGAGTGTGACAGTGCATGATGTGGATGGAAGACAAGCTTGTACAATTTCCCGCATCTAACTCCAATCGCATATAAAGCAGATGGACCCTCTGCTTTGGGAAAGATGTAAACTTTCCCAACTAGGACATATACCCCAAGGCCTCTGTCCTCAATCATGGAAACTGATACAAAATTCTTCTTCAACCCAGGGACATACAAGACATCCCTCAAAAACATAGGCTGCATGGACTCCCTATCAAAATGGACTGTACCACGCCCAACTGCTCTCACCACTGTATCATCGCCCAATACAACCTCCAACTCCAAGCCTATCTCAAAAATCTCGGTGAACATGTCTCAAACACCTGTTATGTGACTCGAAGCTCCACTATCAATATACCAAGTGGAGTAAGTAGTGGGAGCACTCAGTGAATGCACAACAATCATGGAATGCTCCATGTGATCCTCAGGGTCCCTGCTGGTAATGAATGATGCTCTCTCTACACAACCACCAGCAAAGAGAGAAAACTCTCTCTCAAATCTAACAGCATACTCATCAATCTCTGTTGAAGCTATCGTATGTTGTTTTTTCTTGTTTGGGCATTGTCCAGCATAATGCCCAAACTACTGACAAGCAAAGCATTTCACTTTGCTCATGTCCTTCTTCTCTCCATCTTGCTGCTTGGTTCCACCCTTGAAACCCTTCTTGAACTTCTTCTTCTTCCCCTTTGCTGCTAATGCCACATTCTCCTCCTCATCTTTGCTATGAGATGTACTACCCTGTACATATCCCCTACGGGTCTCCTCCTGTATGAAATCATCCCAAAGACGATCCCATGAAGGCATGTGCTCACGAGCAACCACTGACCCCACAAATACAGCCCATGGCTTCGCCACACCATTCAAGGTTGTATGCACCATTTCAACACTCTCTATCCCCAATAGCTCCAAGATCATCACGAACTTGTGTAATCCTAGTGAGGTAAGTGGTCATATTCTCACCCTTGTTCATGCAAATGCTCTTTAACTTCTCCATTACTACCATTTTCCGATTTTCATTGGAACTTTGGTAAAGATTAGTTAAAGCGGTCCAAAATCTGATGGGCATGAACTTTACTTGATATGTGCAGAATCACATGATCTTTTATTGCATCAAGAAGGATTCTTCTAGCCTGTATATCCCTCTTGTCAAATGCGGCTTTGGCCACTGCATATGTGGGAACAGTCACTGGATTTGCAGTAGTGTTGTTCACTATGTCCCATAGTTCACTATCCTGTAGTATCAGCCCTATTCTAGCCTTCCATGGATTGAAATTTACAGCCCCATCCAACCTGTCTTCTATCCTAAGACCGGTAGCCATGACTGCAAGAAAGTTCAAGTACCTGTTTTACTCAACAACCATGTTTTCCCTTATTTCTCCAAATCTGAAATTTATTTGTGTGCAATTTTCAGCCTTCAAATCTGCTCTAATACCATGAAAAATTTCAATAACCCCAACCTAGTTTCAGTTTCAGTTCATCATTGTTTAATGCCCAAGCCCCAACATTAGCATCTGCATAAAAATTTATTAATTTTTAATTGAAAACATAAAACACATGAGATTTCTTTCTTCTTTTTGAATTTTGGAAATTATGGCAGCACTAAATTCTTACTCGGAAATTTAAATTCAGCCACACACATGAAAATTAAATGCTCAACTTTTTGGTCAAATTGACCCAAGAAAAACCCTGAAGGGAAAACCTGTTCTTCAGAGAGATTTTTTTTTCAGGCAAATTAAACAAATTTACAACAATACTTATTATCTCAACCAAAACGCCTTGGTAAACATGCCAAACAATTACTGAATGGCCTACTGAAAAAATTTCAGAATTCTTCTCGAAATTCATGTTGTACGAAAATGTACGGACGAACTATACAGATCCGTACAATATGTTTTATATTTTGTACTTTTCCAAAAAAATCCTCAATTTTTTCTCGAAAATCGTGTTGTACAGACTGCCTGTAATCTGCCTTGATTTCAATGCCCAATCTCCTCGATTTTTATGTTGTACGGTCTCCTTGGAAAATATGCCCAATCTCTGTTTTTCTCTCCCTAGAAAGTGTGCCAGAAATTTAATGCTCTCTCTCTCTCTCTATCTCTGATTTGAAATCTCTTCAAACCCTTGTCTTCTTCTTCTTGCTCTCTCCTCTCCAAAAATCTATTTTCGAAAGTGAACAATAATCGCTCTTTGCCTTTCCCAAACCCTTTTTGTTTGAGTAACTTCCTCCTTGAGATCAATGGCTTAGATTAAAAGCCAACTACATGAGATCTAGGGCCCATCTCATTTCCTCATTAAAAAGTCATTTTTTAATTAATAATGAGAATTTAATACTCACCCTCATTAATGCTCATAATGTCACTTTTAAAATATAAACTCGAACATTTAATAAAGTGTCACTTTATCATAAAGCCATTCTTGCATTTTAATTAGGCTAGGGACCACATTTTAAAGTGTTCTTGTCCACTCCAAGGCATGAGTGAACAAACACTTCCTAGGTAAAAATCAACAACATATACCCCAAGGCCTCTGTCCTCGATCGTGGAAACTGAATCAAGATTCTTCTTCAGCCCAGGGACATACAAGACATCCCTCAGTAACATGGGCTCCATGGACTCCCTATCAAAGCGAATTGTCCCATGCCCAACTACTCTCACTACTATATCATCACCCAATACAACCTCCAACTACAAGCCTATCTTTGAAATCTCGGTGAACATGTCTCGAACACTTGTCATATGACTCGAAGCCCCACTATCAATGTACCATGTGGAGGAAGTGGTGGAAGCACTCAGTGAATTCCCAACGATCATAGAACGCTTCATCTGGTCCTTAATATCCCTACTGGTGATGGATGATGTTCTCTCTCTACAACCACCAGCAAAGAGAGAAAACCCTCTCTCAAATCTAGCAACATACTCATCAATCTTTGTTGACGCTTTTGTCTGTTGTTTCTTCTTCTTCTTGTTTGGGCATTGTCCAGCATAATGCCCAAACTTCTAACAAGCAAAGCATTTCACTTTACTCATGTCCTTCTCGCCATCTTGTTGCTTGGTTCCACCCTTGGAACCCTTTTTGGACTTCTTCTTCTTACCCTTCGCTGCTAATGCCACATTCTCCTTGTCCTCCTTGCTATGAGATGTACTGCCCTATACATATCCCTTGCGGGTCTCCTCCTGTATAAAATCATCCCAAAGACGATCCCATGTAGGCATGTGCTTACGAGCAACAACAGACTCAACAAAAATAGCCAAGCTTTGTCACTCCATTCAGTGTTGTGCGAACCAACTCTGCATCCAATACTGTCTCTCCCACTACTCCAAGCTCATTTCGAACCTGTGTAATCCTAGTAAGATAGGAGACCTTGCTCTCCGCCTTGTTCATCATAGTGCTTTTCAGTTTCTCCCTTAACACCATTTTCTGGTTTTCATTGGAACTTTGGTAAAGGTTTGTCAAAGCAGTCCACATTTGATCAGCATTGTCTTTCCCAGAAATATGCGGTATGATATGGTCTTTAATGGCATCAAGTATGATTCTTTTTACTTTTATGTCCTGTTTATCAAATGCGGCCTTATCAGCTGCGATTGTAGGAACTCTGACAGGATGAGCAGTAGTATTGTTCCCTCTTGCAAAATCAATACAATTCTAGCCTTCCACAGGCTAAAATTAACTGCCCCATCCAACCTGTCTTCTAACGTAAGTCCAATAACCATCACTACAAATCCATCCAGGAACCTGTTTATTCTCAAAACCTCGTTTTCCCTTATTTCTCCAAGTCTGAAATTTATTTTATGAGCTTAATTTTCAGCCTTCAACACAGCTAAGATACCATGAAGATTTTTGTTACCCCAACCCGGTTTCAGTTTCAATTCATTGCATATGGGTTAATGCCCAAAGCCCAGTGTGCATGTTCATAAAAAATAAAAAAATTTAACTTGAAAACATGAAACACATGAGATAATCTTAACTTTTACAAATCAGAAATTTACAGCAGCCCTACTTTTCCTACTCTGATATTTATGATAGCCCAACACATGAAATTTGGTACAGGATAAAACCCCGAAAGGAAAACCTGTTCAAGAGATAATTTTATTTTTCAGACAAACTTACAAAATTACAGCAGTACTTATCTCCCTTATTTCTTCTCAAAAATTGTGCCAAACACTCTCTGAATGACAAACAGGAAATATCATACTTCTCGAAATCTGTGCACTGAAAACTTGGTGTACAGCCTCACACATGCAGCCTATAGGGAAGCATGCAAATTGTCCTCAAATTCTTTGAAAAACCAGGTAGCAATTAATTCTGGAAAATCCGTACTATACGAACAGCATTAAATGTTGTCAATCTGCTCAAAAATGTGTTGAACTCTGCCTCGATTTTCATGCCTCTGTACGGTCTGAAACTGTACAGACTGTCTAGAACTTTGTGCCAATTAATGCAATTGTACTGTCTTGGGAATCGTGTTGTATGCCTTGCTCTTCCTCTGTTGTACATTTTGTCTAGAAAAATGTGCATCTTCTCCTCCTTGGAAAATGTGAAAGGGTTTCTCTCCCTAATTTTTCTTTCTTCTCTCTTGCTCCTCTCTCCAAAAACTCACTTTGGAAAATATGAACAATGAATTAGGTTGAGCCTTTCCCTAGCCTTTTTGTTTGAGCAACCACCATCTCAAATCCAATGGTCAAGATTAAAAGAAAACTAAATGAGATCTAGGGCTCATGTTAAATCTCACTTTCTCATTAAAAGCATTTGAATCACTTTTAAATATTAAATGAGAATTTATTACTCACCCACCTTTTTTATTCTCATAAAGTCACCTTTAAAAATAATAAATGACTCAAACTCACTTTTAAAAGTCACTTTATTAAATAAAATCATTCTCACTTTTAAAAAGTGCTAGGGACCACATTTAAAGCACTTCCTAGGTAAAATTTCAACAATATTGTTGGCCTCCCTTACCTATCACATAAACAAAGGAAGGAGAAAGTCCTAATCATTCAGATATTAACCCATTATTACATTCACTCTTGCATAGAGATGTGACCTTGTAGAAGAGGGTACACTATCTTCTCGCTCTCTCTTGGTCTTCATTTGTACTTGATCTCTGCCAAACACCTAAAAGACAATTTAGCAGTATATATGGACATCTCGTTGTTAAAGGATGTAGTTGTTATAAATGTGTCAGACGCCTAGGGGATTTTGCTATCAAGGAAATGGGTTGTTAGCTTGGGAGGCAGTATTCAAATGGATTCTTTCTCAGATGCCATCCTAACTTGTGAAGGAACTTTTGTCACAATTCATAGGGGACCAACTATGGAATATAATGTGGGAGATCCTAATGACTCTATGAACAAGTTGGTGTGTAATGATGACACGTTTGGCAATTTTTCCATTCTAGCAAAGTCTCTGGCACATGTAACGAAACATCATGAGCGAGACAAAGGAAAAGATGGTGCCTGGTTGATGCAATTTGATGGAACTCAATTCAAAACCGATGTCGAAGCTAGTATTGTATCCATTTTCCCTAAAGGTAACACCCAATCTTTTGAACATGCACTAGAATTTGATTGCACGAATAACATTGCTAAATATGAAGCCTTGTGTTTAGGTTTGGAACTACCTAGAGATATGGGTAAGTGCCTACAGGTGATAGGAGATTTAGATCTCATTGTCCTACAAATGAAACAAGAGTTTGCTACTAAGAATGAGAGGTTAAAAAGATACAAGAATGCAATATGGGACTCCATGGAACTATTTGACGCATTTGCCGTTAAAGAGGTACCGACAGAAAAAATTGCAAAGGCAGATGCATCGGTGATTACAACAACAACCATTCAACCTTGTGATAAGCTTATTTCTGGGGAATGCAGAATGGAAATAATTTTTAGAGCTCATGTCACAAGTAAATTTGAGCATTGGCAAGTCTTTCATGATGATACTCGGGCAATAAGATTTTTGAATATTTTGCAAGAATTCCCAGCAAATCAGACTAATTGGCAAGATGAAGGGGGAGAGCAGGAAGAAGGTGAATAAGGGTCGAAGACTTACTTGACAATAAGATTCCCCATGGGATGGTTTTGTTGGAAAGAATATCGTGCTTGTTCAACAAGCACTGAACAAGCACGATATGTATAAGATGGGACAAGAAGAGAAACTACCAAAAGATATGTTTGAAATAAACTTTGGATCAGCCAAAAGCCCCAAATTGCTCAAGATTGGAAAAAAGCACTTCAACTGAGGAAAGGAGGGACAATAATAATCTAATCAAGGAGTATAAGGTTGTCTTTGCATGGTAGTATGATGACCTTAAAGCATACAAGGGAAACATCATTCAACATACAATCTCATTGAAGCCAGAAGCAAATCCTTTTAGACAAAAATTGGAAAACATCAATCCAAAGTTGGCCCCACTCATTCAAAAGGAGCTACAAAAAATGTTAAATGCTCATATTATAGCTCCTACCAAGCATTCATCTTGGTTGGCCAATTTGGTGGTGGTTAGAAAGAAAAACAATGAAATTCGATTGTCCATAGGCTTCAAGAATCTAAATGAATTGTCCCTTAAAGACAATGATCCTTTGTAGAACAATTATTGCAAAGGATCAAAGGTGTTGAGATGCTCTCAATGCCGAATAGCTTTTCAAGTTACAACCAAGTGTTAGTCAGAAAAGAGGACCAACATAAGACTACTTTCACAACACCTTGGGGAACATTTGAGAATCTCATAATGCCATATCAATTGTTGAATGGTAGGTCAACTTTCCAAAAGGCCATGGATTTCACATTCAGAGACCTAATAGGTAAGTATCATTGAAATCCACCGAGATGATCTAACAATATTTTCAAAGGCAGGTCTTCAAGACATGGAGGAAACATAGAATATCTTTGAATCCCACAATATCTGTTCTCGGGGTAGATCGAAGAAAGTTGTTGGGACATGCATTTTAAAAGATGGTGTCCAAGTTGATCCTGCCAAAAATGAAAAAATCAAGAAACTGTTCCTCCTTGGGAATAGAAAAGCAACCCAATCATTCTTTGGCAAGATACTTCATCAAAAGATTGATCCCAAATTTTGTCGACATTGTTAAACCGAAATCAAAATTATTAAAGGATTGGGTTTAAATGGGATGAGATAAGCAAACACTCATTCCAGCAAATTAAACAAGCCATTGTGACTATCTCAATCTTTTCCTTTGCCTCTAAAGATATCATAGCAAGAGTGTTATTGCAAAAAAACAGTGATAATATGGAGCAACCCATTGATTTTATGAGTAAGAATCTCAAGGATGCAAAGCTAAATACACTATCATGGAAAAGCAAGCATACGCTTTAGTCTAATTCTTGAAACATTTCAAAACATATGTTGGGTACTCTAAGATTACAGCTTATGCTCCTCATTCACTTGTAAAAGATTTTATAACACTACAAGATTGCCTAGGTGTCCGTGAAAAATGTGTTTCTAAAATCCAGGATTATGATTTAAAAATTAGGGAAACAAAGATAATTAAAGGACAAGGACTATCAATGTTGTTAGCCGAAGGAAATGAAAAAGCTCTTGGTCTGAAGCACCTTGAAACGTCCAAATGATTTAACACATCATAGGAGGATGGCTTTGAGACTAAAGGCCGCATAGTATTGTTTTAACCAAGATGGTTTGGTTTGGAGAAACCTCGATGTTTTGATACTTAGGTGCGTAAAGGAAGAAGAATCTAAGAAACTTGTGGAAGAGTTTCATTCATGGTACTACGGTGGTCATTATGCAACTCGTACTACAACAAATAAAAAACTAAGAGATGGTTGATATTGGCCTACACTATTTTCCAATGTCCATCAATTTGTCAGATCTTGTCAACCATGTGAATTGCTTGTTGGGACACAACAACTAGCAATGCTTCCTTTGCAGCTTTTGCTTGTTGAAGCACCTTTTTAATAGTGGGGTTAGACTTAATCAATGAATTTAAGGATAATTCAAGCAATGGGTTCCGGTGGATCTTAACCTCCACGGATTACTTCAATAGATGGGTTGAGACAGTGCTCCTTAAAGGGAGACCAAGAAAGTAGTCATGGAGTTTCTCAAAGATAACATAATTACAAGGTTTAACGCCCCGACTAAAATTACTTGACAATGCCAATATATTTATGCAGAAATATCAACTTTTTGTTTCGACAATGGCACTGACCTATCCCATTCATCCAACTACCATCTGTAGGGAAACAGCTTGGTCAAATCCAGTAATAAGACCCTATTGACCATTATCAAGAAAGTAGTGGGTGGTAACAGAGAAGTTTGATAATAAATAAAATATGCTCTATGGGTTGATAGGATCACCAAGAAACAAATTACATGTAAAAGCCCATTCAAGGTGGTGTAGGGGAGGACGTTAGGCTACCTATTCATTTAAAACTGCAGGTGTGTGAGTTACTACAACATTTCTTAAATGATCGAGATGCAGCTCAAACCAAAATAAATCAATTAGTAGAGCTAGAAGAAAACAGTAGAGGTGATTTTGATCAAATGGTCAAGAATCAAGAGAAAACCAAGGGTATATTTGATAAAAAAAAGCCAGACCCAGCATGCTCTAAAAAGGTGACTTGGTCTTGATGTGGGACAAGAAAAGGGAGAAACCAAAAAAGCAAAAGAAACTCAATGATTGTACCTAGGTCCTTTCAAGATCGAACAAAAAAATACGGAACAAATTCTTTCTATATCAATAACTTGAATGGAGAAAAGTTGTCATTGCCCGTCAATGGGTAGATCCTTAAACTCTAGTTTTTAGATGCCACTTAATGCCTTGTAATAGGATTAGGATAGGATGAATAAGCTCATATGAGCAATAATCTAGAATATTTCTTTTATTCCATGCCATGTTCTACAATTGGCTTCATCTTGTTCTAGAGTCATTTTTTATATCATGCATTTTACTTTACAGTTGCATTTTACAAATTTTGGTTTTGCGGTTTACCAGGGTGAGAGTCTCGCCCCATCATATATATCTCATCTCTTGCCAAGGTTGAGTTTTAACAGGTGTCATCAAAGATTCTAAAGTTCTTATTCACTCTCTTCTAGAGTGTATATCCCCATTTCAAGCCAGTTGTTACTCCTCATTTTGCATGAGGCTCCACTTCATTTTTATGACCCACATCAAAACCCCATATGCCCAACAGAAAATCAAGCCACTGGCACCATTCTTTAACCACCATAAATTTCTGACAAACTTTTATTTTCCGTAGGATAGATCTGGAAAAATACAGTCTAGTAGCACCTTAAATTTGGCATCATTCAGCTAGATTCTTGCTGATTTATAAATCTGTTTTCTCTGAAGGAAAAAGATCATTTACAGCAGATTTATAATAGTTTAAAACCCTCTTAAAAATCCTGGAAAAGCATTGGAAATTTTCCATTTCGTACTATCATCTTAAACCTGCCTGGAAAACTGATATCTGGCAAATTCCGGAATCACATATTAAACTTCCCTTGCTGTCCTATAAATCGGAAATTTGCAGCAGTAAAAAATTTCATACAGAACTGTAATATCCCTAAAATCATATGCCAAACAGTGCACAACATTGAGATCTAGTGAAGATAGAGAACCCCCCTAAGTGATTGGTTGTAAACCATCATAAAGTGAGAGAAGAGGGTGCTACAGTGATAGTGGTAACTCTTTCGAGATCCACGAATTTCACTGTGGTGAAGGCTTTGCATCTTAGGTGTTAGTTTAAGTGGTAACACAGCCCTAAGATTGAAAATTAAGAGTTAAGATCCAAGAAACCTCTAATCAAAGAGGTGAAATTTCTGAATTTCAAATTCCTGAAATTTTCAACATGGTATCAGAGTCTGTTGGTGTTGAGAACATTCTAAGTTAAGAGGGAGATTGTATTTCAACTGGAGATTACCTAGCGAAAGTACTTGATCTTGTTGAGGTTGATGGGTTTTTAAACCTAGGCTGCTTGAGAGAAGCACCTTGATCCTTTGAAGGGCTGTTTCTACCAATGTTTTAAAACACAGAACCGGGAGTTAAACCAGTCGAGGGTCAACTCGGACCAGAACCGGGACCTGTAATGAACCAGAGTGGTTTGATTTCAATGAACCAGGCTGTTCAAAAATACAAAAAAAATTACAATTTTAAAAAGAAATTATATTTTACATTCCAAGCTATGATTTCAAAGCATTAGAGACATAATATGCAAAATCTATATGTCTACCATAGTACATACACCATGTATGGGTCACAAAATGGCACCTTGTGCACTACATAGTAAAGACTCATAGCACATATCTCAGATACTGAAACAAAATACAATATTAATGAGGCTCTATTATCTAAATAGACTCTACAATCCAAAAAACATGATCAATGATGAGTCATGACTAATCAATCATCAAGCTCAGCACCGCTGCTGGAAATGGCATGCTCAACATCAACATTTGGCTCAGACTCCTCAGGGACATCTATGACCCTAGTAATAGCACAAGTAGAAGCACGGGCTGCACAACTAGGTCGTTTAATGCCACTACCACTACCTGCAATGTTTGGACTCTGGATCTGCACCTGCATCCCCTACTACTAGTGGATCTGCATCCAAAGTATCCTACCTCAAGACATCTGCATCAATATCAAAATCTGGTTCAAAGTTCAAACTCTTTCTGGAGACTCTCCACTACCCATTTTGAGTTTGGATCAATATCATCCAACACAATGAGATTTGTATCAAGTCTTTTGTTTAGCAATTCGTTGTTCCTTAGCCGGAGGTTCTACTGCACAAAGATGAGATCATTTAACATTTTTTGTTCCAAACGGTTTCTCTTCTTTATGTGAATCCACTCAAAGACAGACCAATTGCACTCACACTCGAAAGCACTGAAAGATTGACTAAGAACTTGAATTGCAAACTTTTGCAATTGAGGACATTGGCTACCAGATGACTCCCGGCAACTTGTTGCAGGGACAAAGTTAGTTCAACAAAATAGATTGTGAATTGAACTAAAACAACTTAAAGGCTAAAGCTTAAACAATTGAACTTGAACTTAATCAAACTTTGGATTCTTGGAAAATTGAAATTGTTTACTCAATTGGTCCTCATCTCTTGCCTTCTTTGCTAGGCTTTTGCCAAAGGTGCTTATGGCTCTATTGGAAGAGTTGATCTATCGATGTATTTCCATCTACTCACTTTCATCGGGGACAATGCGCTCTAGGCACTAATACAAACCATCTTTGACCTCCCCTGTTTGATCCAGGGTTGCGGGGAATCGTCCCCCCCCCCCTTCGAACCCGCTCCGGAATCGCGATTCCAAGGGAATCGCCTAGGAATCGACTAGGAATCGCGATTCCTCTGTCTATAAAACGCTCCCTGCCCAAAAGAGGAATCGCCAGGAATCGTTTAGGGTTTGAGCTTCCGAATCGCCAAAAAAACGCTTCCTGAAACGCTTCCTTCGATTCCCGAAAACGCTTCCGTCGATTCCGCTGATTTGGAGACTAGTAAAATCCGCGTGGTTGCTTGGGGGACCCACGGTTGGGCCTTAGGGTTTGTATAGAGGGTTTAGGAGATGTGTGTGAGGGATAAAGCCCATTTTCATTCCATTCCATTTTCATTTTCATTTTCTATTGATTGAGAGGAGAGGAGAGGAGAAGAGAAGAGAAGAGAGGAGAAGAGAGGAGAGGAGAAGAGAAGAGAAGAGAAGAGAAGAGAGGAGAGGAGAGGAGAGGAGGCTTGAAGAAGGCAAAGGAGGCTCCCATCAAGCTTGAAGAAGACAAAGAGGTAGGCTCTAAATTTTAAAACCCTCTCTTATTGATTTGCTTTGTGTTTGGATTTTTGAAACTTTGAAATTGTAGAATCTAGATGCTTGGTATTAGATGATTGTAGATGTTCTTCAACTTCTACTTCCTCTCCTACTCTTTCCCATGTGGCCTCCCTCATTCTATTGCAGGTAACAGGTTATAAAATCTATTCCAACTTCCAACTCTCAACAAACATGGTGATAGGTTTTGGCTTGTGGTTTATTTTGTTGGTTCCATTTGTTGTTTTGATGGTGATGGTTGGAAACCGGAGGAGGAATGATGGGGAGGATGAAGAAGTGGGTAGTCGTAGATACCATGGTGAAGAGGAGGAGGAGGAGGAGGAGGAGGGGGAGGAAGAAGAGGAGGAGGAGGAGGAGGAGGAAGACGACCGGAACCCAAAGAAAGCCAAAGAGGAGCTAACACCCTTGTGGAAATATGTCACAAAGACACAAGGAGGCAAAGGGGGTGGAACCTGCAAATTCACTTGCCACCATTGTAATATTACTTACACAGGTTCATATACCCGTGTGAGAAGACATCTATGTGGGAGCATGCCATCTGATGAAAAAAAATCAGGAGCAGTTTGTATTTGCAAGAAGGTTCTCCCAACACAAAGAGCCATCTATAGGAAGGAGGAAAATGAAGCAATATACAAATCAAAAGGGTTAAAGGCTGACAATGTGAATGACCTCTCAAGCCCATCCACCAGAGGTAGTGGATTCTCGCCCGTGGGATCGCGGAAGACATTATCAGATTTCCTTGACCAAGGTTGTAGGGATGATGTGGATTCAAAGGTGTACCGGTTTCTCTTTGCATGTGGCATACCATTCAATGTTCTTCACTCACCCTATTGGCATGAAATGGTAGCTGCCATCCGCGGTGCCCCGGCAGGATACATGAGCCCCGGGTATGACAAAGCTCGAACTGTGGGGCTTGACAAAGAAAAAGCCAAGATCCAAGCCGCTTTGGGGCAATTCACAAATGAATGGAATGATACTGGGGTATCAATTGTATCAAATGGTTGGACAAATGTAAAAGGCAAACCAATGATAAATATTCTTGGTGTGTCTGCTAGTGGTGCAGTCTTCCTTTCAGCCCATGACTACTCATGGAAATTCAAGACCGGCTTAAACATTGCAGAACTCCTACTCAAAACCATTGAAAGTATTGGTCCATACAATGTCATTCAAGTCATAACCGATAACGCTGCTAATTGCAAATCAGCAGGAGCAATCATTGAAGATAAATACCCCAACATATTTTGGTCCGGGTGTTTGGTTCACACGTTGAACCTTTTGATGCATGACATTATTAAGATAAAGGAGAATGATTACAGATGGATTGGTGCATTGTACAAAAAGGGCAAGCACATGATAAGATTTATTACCAATCATAACAATGCCCACGGCATTTTTCGCACTCACTCAAAGTTGGAGCTATTGAAGGTAGGAAAGACTAGATTTGCTAGCTATTACCTCACCTTCAGGCGCCTTTTGAAGGTAAGAGAGGCATTGGCTAGCATGGTATCAAGTGAATCATGGCAGGTCTTGAAAGATAGAGCTACATCCACATTTGACAGGCGTCAATTTCAGGAGGTGGAGGACACCGTTTTTGATACTGCATTTTGGAAAAATGTCAAGTATGTTTTGCAATTTATAAAGCCCGTCTATTACATGATTCGATTTGCAGATACAGATAAGCCGGTGATTGGGGAGGTGTATGAGCAAATGGATAGCATGCTAGGCCAAATAAAAGACATTGTTGATCAGAAAGATCCCATTTTGTATAAGCATATTCACGCACAAGTGGTCAAAAGGTGGGACCATCTCAACGTTCCACTGCATGCCTTGGCATATGTATTAACACCTAAATATTATTCTCCATCTTGGTTGGCCAAACCAGCACCTGGGGGTATGGAAAGGAAAAAACCTCACACAGATTCAGAGGTACAGGCTGGGTACATGACTGCTATAGATAAGTTGGTCAGTGATCCCGATGAATGTGACTATTTGCGCAGTGAATTAAGCAAATACCTTAGTGAGCTTGGTCCGTTTGGTACTTTGCATGCAAAAAGAGATCGAGATAGGGTGTCTTCTATGGAATGGTGGACCATGTATGGCTCACCATGCCCGCGCTTGTATAAAATGGCAATGAGAGTGCTTTCACAGGTGGTTAACAGTTCCTCTGCAAAAAGGTGTTGGAGCACCTATAGCTTCATACACTCCGTGAAAAGAAACAAATTAAATGAAAACTGGGCAGAAAGCTTGGTTTATGTACATTACAACTTGAGGTTGTTGAGTCATTACTGTGAGCGGGCCAAAACTGATAGATCATATGTCACTTGGGACAACAATCCGGAGGAGCATAACTTGCAGGATGGATCCTTAACTTTAGAGCGCTTGGAGCAAGAGCTTTTGGGCGAGGAAGATGACCTAGCAGCAGCAGCAGCAATGCCACCGCCAACTTGTAGCTTGTTCTCATCCGATGCACCAGCTTTGCCTTCAGGTTCACGACCTCCATTCGCATCAGTGAGTGGGGGGCGTGCAGGTGTTGGACGTGGTTCAGCAGTTCTAGATTCACGAGCTACAGGGGGAGATGATACAACTCCCATTGTTCATAGGCCACGGGAAAAGAAATTAGAAATTTCTCGTGGCAAGAGGAAACATTAGATTTTTTCTTGTTTTTTCTTGTTTACAGTACCTTACATTTTCTAGAACATTGACTCTTTTATAGTTATAACTTATTATGGTATATTTTGACATTTTGTAAACATTACATGGCAATTCAAGTTTGAAGTTTGAAGTTGAACCTACTTTTGAAGTTCAATGTTTTCAACTTTGCATTATTGGTAATGAATCAATGATTATGATGCTTCGTGAAATTGAATTGATTCAACTTTCATTTCATGGTTGATGTTGAAATTTGAAGCTTAAATGTTGATGTTATATAATATGGAATCTGGATATTGGACCTATGGTTGACGAATTCACTACTAGATGATTGAATCATTGATGATTGATTAATGATGTTATATGGTATTATGAATATGGACCATGGTTTATATCATGTTTTTATGCTTTTCATAACTAATTCAATGTTCTAGGTGCTTTTGTTATCAAAATATATAAAAATATATATTTTTTTAAAAACGCTTCCGAAAACGCTTCCTAAACGGATTCTTTTGAAAAAGGCGCTTCCCGCTTCCGCTTCCGCTTCCAAGTAACCTTGGTTTGATCATCTCCTAACTGAACTCTGTAATGATATCTTGGGTTCAAGAAATACCCAGCTACATGTATAGGGCGGGTTATGGAGTTGATTGTTCCATCTGTTATCAATGATCTCCCAAATAGGCCCATACTTGGCTACTTTGTCTTTGTGTGTTGCCTTAATTTGCTCCTTTGTATGATCCATAGCCTCATAAATGTAACCCATGGCCAATTTTTCCCCATCCACCAACCGCAACACCTTACCAAGGGGCTCAACAATTTTCACAACCTCTACTCTACAATGTTCTTGACCTAATCTTGTTTGACAATATCCTCAAGCATGAGGTCTATGCAATGTGCAACACATGGAGTCTAAAATATGGTTTTGTGTTTGTTCTATAACATCTTACTAGCAAGGACATAGTCAGAGGCATTATCTGTGATGATTTGAAAAACATTTGTCACCCCACCTCCATAACAACGTCATCCAAGAGTTGAAATAGCATGTTTGCATCTTTCACCCTATCAAAAGATATTGATTTCAAAGACATGGTTCCTTGAGGGCAAGAGGCAAGGAAATTGATTATTTGACAGTTCTTTGTAGCAGTCCAATCATCTGACATGATGGTACATCCTGAATTTACCCATGACTCCTTAAAACCCTGCAAGTATTCATTTATGGACATAGCTTCCTTCTGCAAAAGTGATCCCCTCGAGTCATGCATACTAGGGCCTTTGAAGCCCTTACCAACAGCAAGAATAGAATTGCACAAGGGTTGATAATAAAATGAGAGGGCAGCATTAAAGGAGATATCTGAATCTCATTAGCGATGTACTCATAAGCAACTCCTTTGCATTGATTCTTCCAATGTTCATCTAAGTTGGACTGAATTTGGGTCGGTTGAGATTGAGAAGCATTGACACTTGCAAAAGAGATGGAAGGTGTAGAAAATAGTGTTGAAGGGTCTTCGTTTTAGGTTGACTTTCACAAATGTTTTGGCGAGAGGGAGGAACATAATGAAAAGGGCCCCTACCAACAGTAGAAGGGGTAGAGGAAGAGCCTTCAAACTCATTTAATCTAGATCTCCTCAGCGTGGCATTGGCAAGTTCTCTCTTCCTCCCTATTTCAGATTCTATCTCTCTCTGCCTAGCCTTATCCTCTTCAAATTTTTTAAATTGATTCAACAAATCAGTTCTAATCTCTCCAATTACTTCAATTGGTGCCTCACAGGGGAGAACTTGGCCTCTTATTCCAGCCAAGTGTTGTTTCACCATATGAATACACCCCCCCGCCCCCACGTATATGTTTATTGCAATATTTGCAAAAGATTTCAACATCAACATACTCAACATAAGCCCATGCACCATTTTGACTCTTGGAGCCATTGGGAAAATGCAAAAAAAAAGTTTTTGCAAGAGCAAAATGGAAAAATTTGAAAATGCACAATGCAAACTGAAAATGTAAATGCAAAAAAACAAATTTGCAATTTTGCATTTCAAGTTTCTTTGAGAAAAAGAAAAAAAAAGGGGGCAGATTTAAGCTAAAAAAAAATTAAAAACAAGGGCATTAACAGTCAGCATCAGCATACCTTTAAGAATTGAAGCTTGAACAGGCTTGATGTTTGAATTTGGAAATTGAAATTGCTCCAACAGGCTAGCGGCCCAGCCTCCAACAGGTTACAAATTACTTACAATCACCAAACTCACTCTATCCACAACCCCTCTCCAACTCCACACTGCCACAGTCACACTCACAGCCTACAGGCCCAGGCTCCCAGTCACACTCACAAAATACCCACAGTTCACTATCTCACACTGTCACAGTCGCAAGCACACAGCTACAGCCTACAACCTCCAACTCCAAGCATCCAACTCCAAGGCTCAAACCTCCAACTCTAAGGCCAAGCGTCCCGATCCAACTCCAAACGTCCAAGTGGCAACAGTCAAGCTATAGCCTATCAATGACTACAGTCTCCAACTCTAAGTCTCAATCCTCAACTCCTCGGACAGCGGCCTCCTCGACAGGTAACTTTACTTTAATAACGGGCGATAGGTAACTTACATGTCATATTTTGGAACTCAATAACAACTTATACAGATGACGGAAGATGCCAGTAGAAGTAATCATAACCTAAGCCTGCATTGGATTGATGATGGCCCATGGGTCACAGGTAATGAACTTGGTTCCCAAATCCCACAATAACGATAATGATTAAACCTTCAGCTGCCAGCAAGACAGATACATGGGAAAAAACAACTTGATCAACATAGGAACCCAAATGATTTTAATAAAATGCCATAGGTATCGTTCAAGAATATGGGGCATGTGATCTTGTTAAGTCAATCCCTGGAATGATTAGGACAGGTGATTGTAACATGTGTTCTTGTATTTTATGATGGAAGTTCGTGACATGATATTAATAAGAATGCATGTGATGCCTTGTTATTTGATACTTGATGCTAAAGGACACATAGTTATGAGATACTTATGCTGATACTTAGCATGGTTTTGTTATGTTATCTTATATTTATGACACACAGTTATGAGATGCTGCTATTTCAAGATGATACTCAGTATGGCTATTTCAAGATGATACTCAGTATGGCCTTGTTATTTCTGCTTTGTATTGCTGGTGTGTGACACAATTATGAGATGTTGCTATTTTATGTTAGAATACAGATTTGCACTTGTTACTTCATGATTGTCAGAACATAGAACACAAATGATGTCTTGATACTATATTTAAATAAGAATGATACTTAATTGGTTCATGATAATATATTGCATAGAGTTAAGATATGATATCCCAACATCAAGTATAGGGACAGACTGTGTAGCAAGGGTACCCATACCTAGGGGTAGGGTACACGTGCCCGTACCTGGTTTCTTTTTTTTATTGTAAAGGCCAAATTTTTGGGGCTATATTATGTAGAGTGTTGATTTTGGGGCTAAATACCCTTGATCAGGTCATGGCAGTTCCTTTTCGTTTTCATTCCAGGAAGTGTTGGCTTAGTGGCATTACTGATTACCTCTTGATGGGCGGAAGTCCCCCATCTTGTTGGGCCATTTGGGCCCCAAGTTGGTGTCCGGTGCTTCTTGGGGTAGGCCTATTAGGACACATGACCACACTCATTTTTTCCTTTGTAGAGGTGATTGCACGTGTAAGGGTTGTACTGGTCATACCCAATTTAGCACACCTCATTTTACCTATTTGGACCTATTGTTTTGATAGAAAATTCCTCCTCTTGGTCTCCAGACCAATGATGTCGTTCCTTAAAGAAGCCTACATGGTTAAAAAGGAGGGCGTTGAAAGACAAGCATCTATTGGGGTTAGTTGGGGCATGACATCCTCCTTTTGGTTCACCTAGCACTTGGTGGAGCCCAATTTCACAGTTTTATTGTTCTATGTCATTGTGTGGTTTAGTCCCCAAGTTTGCGGGTGCAGTAACCCAAATTTTTATATTATGTCATTAACTTGTAGGCTCAAATTTGTAAAAGGTTGAGGGTTGTCTCATATAAATAAGACATCCTTGCCTCATTTGTAAAACATGGGACAAGGATTCAAATTATGAAATCTTTTTATCTTTTTCTTGGTCTATGGGAGCATTTGAAGCTAGGCACACTTCTCTTGGGATGTCTTTTTCTCTTGCATGAATGATGAATGGAAGGACTATTAGGGTGTGATTGTCACATGCTAAGTGGATGCTAAGAATAGTTGCAATAACTTGTGCTCAAGGGTGACCTAAGGTGCATCTCCTTGCTCATTCCTTGGTTAATGTTGGTAATTCTATCTCCTAACCCTAGTTTAACGTCATTTTTAAAGTGCTTTGGACTAAGGTAGGGTTTGTTTGCTAGCATTTTGTCTACTTGCTTGAAAAGACCTTCCTATCAAGGAGCTCTCCATAGTTCTATTAGGCCTTGGAATTCTCTATTTGCTCTAAGTAGAGTTTTGCTACCTAACCCTAGATGGCTACTAGTTTTGCCCTAATTGCAAGTATTGGAAGCCATCTTAAGAGAAGGGACATTAGCTTCGATCTCTCATAGACCTAGGGTTGGAGACAAGAATCCAATACCCTATCCTTCAACTATCCTCCTTTTATCAAATTGTACATGTCTTGTATTTTATTTTATGCATAGAAATATTTTTACACTAGAAAAAGACCTAAAAAATCTAAATAAATTCAAAAATCCAAAAAGTAGCCATGAATTTGTTTTGTTTTGTTTTTTACCATGGGAACAGCAACCTCCCAAGGGTATATCCAACAGCCTGCAAGCCAGATATACCAGAAACTTGTGACTTGACAAGGGTCGAGACATCCCGGTGGGGTCGCCTACCCTTCTAGCCTTGCCACAGCAAGTCATATGAGCAACCCTACCCCTCGCCGGTTTTGAACCTGTGACCTCCAGGGAGATAACACATGTTCTTAACCATTGGGCCCACTCAGATTACCTTTGAATTTGTTTTGTTGGTCCACCATAAAATTTTGCCCTAGGGTTTTAACCACAAACCCTTGAGGGTGTCCTTGTGTGTGGAAGTGCATTGGGGTCTGTGAAGCCCTCATAAATTGTGAATTGGAAGTTGTTTGGTATTTTTTATTGATCCTCTAAGTTCACCCTAGCCCAATTATCCACTTCCCCCTAAGGGCACACTTTTTGGAGTGCTTGCCTTTGGAAGTGTGGCATTGCCTTGGGAAGCATGAAATTGCCTCCAAAGAAGTGATTTTATTAGATAAAGTGAGTAACTCCATTCATATATGATTCTTGTGTCTAGTTTTGATATTGTTTGACTCTCAAAAGGCACTAATCATAGCTATTAAGGTTTTGTGGAAGGTACTTATGTCTTGTTGGCGGTTCAATATTGCAGGTATCTTTCATCACTAATTGTAATTAGGGTCTTCCCCTGGGTTTTGGGGTTACCTGAAGTGTTGAGACTCGAGAGGTTAGACTGTAATGACATTGGGTTTAATTCTCTCCTGAGCTTACCGTCATTACCACTAGGTCTACATAGCCTTGATTTACAAAGAGCTGCTAGTTTGAGCAATAACATTTTTAGTGTAGTTGTCGAGGGAACTCAAAGAACAATGACGACGTTCCATTAAAGAGGGATTCCCGAGTTAAATCCATTTATTATTTAGAAACAACCAACATCTTTCATGTTACTTGGGTGCATTCTCGAATTGTACTTTGGTGAGATTTGTTTTGATCTAACTTTATAAGTTTCACCTGGCGACTCCACTAAAGAAAAATAAAGAGGTACTCTGCAAGAACAAGTCCAAGAGGTAAGTTTTGATTTGTACTTTGATAGGATTGTTGTTAAAGGATAACCTTGCAAGCCCTATTTGGCGAATCCATTGAAGAAAATAAATTAAAGAAGTGCAATTCAAAGCAGCAAACATCAACTATTAATAAGAAGATGATATGGCGTCCTGTGATGAAACACGGGCACACAATCGATATGTTCCATTGGATTTCTCAAATATTCCAGGATATCCAAACTGGCTAGATGATACTAGGTGGATCAAGTCATCCTAATATTTCATGAATATGATGACACAGTTGTAGAGCGTATTATGAAGTTCAGAGAATTTCTTATGGCATGGGATGTTATGGATGAGGATCTTGTAATGAAGAGGCTCTTAATATCTCTTGATTTACAGAATAACAAGGATATGGAAGATTGGTATAATGAGCTTCCTCCTAAGGGGATATCTTCACTGTTGCAATTGGTCAAGGCATTTGGGAAATAATGGGATCCCAATCTTGACGAAGAAACTACTGAGGCCATGATCTCCTTTCCCAAAAAGGAGCATGTCAAAGAAACTCTTGAAGGCATTTTTGCTCTTCTTGACTTATCGTGTTGAAAAACTGAGATTTACTGCTTGCTGGTTTAAATGAACAATTTGTGTTTTTCACTTCAGCCGGTTTTGCATAGGCTTGAAGCTACTTAAAATTTTGCCGAACAATTTTAAACACACAGTAAAAATTACTAACAGGCTGAAAACAAATGCATGCACACCATAAATTTAACTCAGAGATTTTTGGCTAATCAGCCCTGGAAAAACCCCCACGGGGAAAACCAGTCAGAGAGAGGAGAGATTTTTATTATTCTTCAGCAAAGTACAGGACAGAAAAATAGTGGAAAAATACAACTTATCTCCGCCGGCAAACTTTATCTCAAAGTCTGGAAAATGTGCTCAGCAAATCAGCCAAACACCCATCTTCTTTTCTGTGCAAAAATCACATGCAAATGTCCAGCAATAACAGGCCGTACATCTCCTAGAAAACCGTGCCAATAAATGCAGCCGTACAGCAGCAACACAGGTCGTACTTCTTCCTCGAATTTTGTGCCAAAAATTGCAGACTGTATACTGATATCTCTGCTGAAATTTAATGCTGTTCGTACAGCATTTAACCAGGCCGTACCTTCCTCAAAAACCGTGCAGCATTAATGGAACCCGTACCTACAGGCTGTACAT
>LPNX011178046.1:0-72937 GCA_001517045.1 Pseudotsuga menziesii | reverse complement strand
TGACATTTAATGTGAGGGTCACCTTTTTCCCTCTTAAAGTGACTTTAGGCAAAAATTAAAGTCACCTAGGGAACATCTGCCTAGGTACAAAAACTAACATATCGAGCACTTCAAATGAGTTACCATAGATAATTATGTTTGCATTATGTGAGCATGATGATGATCCCTTGGACCATGTCAAAGAGTTTCTATAAAATGCCTAGGTTTTGATGTTCGGAAAGATGAAGACATCTACATGAAGGCATTTGTGTTGCATTTGTTAAAAGAGGCCCTTGATTGGTTTAAACTTTAAAGGCCTCGACAAAGGTTCAATATCTTCTTTTGCGGAATTGATAGAAGTATTTTACAACTATTGGTGCCCAAAAAAACACAAGATACAGATGCCCTACATCAAAAAAACAAAGAGCTTGTTCAAGAATGAAAGTCGAGAAGAAGACCAAGTCTTAAAGAAAATATTAAAGAAGAACATAGCAAGGATGATAAGATCATCTCGATCCTTAAAGGATATGAAGTAAACCTTGTCGAATAAATCCATGATGAAAATCGAGCCTCAAAAAGCTTGCTTGAAAACCATGGATCAAGATCTTGTCGATAACATTCCAAGCCTTGTGTCCAAGGAAGAAGATATTGTTGAAGATGAAAATGATGAGGCTCAAAAAAATGATGGCGAAGAAGACCTAATTGAAGAAGTTGAAGACCACAAGGAAATGGTGAGTTCTCCTTGCCCTCTTTCCGAAAATTCTTATGATATATTGGGCTTCTTGAAAGAAAATGGTAGGATTCTTGGAGACGATGATTATTGGAAGTTCCTTGTTCCTTCGATCTAAGACTCTTCGAGGCTCGGCAGTGTTGAGTCAAAAAATTTGCAAGAAATCTACAAACCTTTCCTACCATTCAAAAGAGAAGAAGGGATCAATCTAGATCAAGCTGAGTCGGATTTCCATATAGGTTTCAAGCAATATGAAGAGGTCTTTGTCAAAGAATCTCTTCCAGCTAAGAATGATAACAAAGATATGGTTGATGATGTTGAATTTTAGCATTAGCGTGTATTCTTTAAAATTTTGCAGACGGTAAGATAACAATAAGATGAGTGCAGTAGACAAATCAAAACATAACACACATGAACACAAAATGTTTTTCATGGGGAAACCTTTAAAGGACAAAAACCCCAAAAGCATTAGTAATTCATCCCTTGAATGAGATGACTAAGTTTTTCAATCTCAGAATTATGAGATGAATGTTCCTTAATAATTTATCAAACCCTAATAGGCTTGAACCATTGATCAAAATTGGCACAAGAATCATTTTTACAAAAAATTCAACTTCGGGCTTGCTGCCCTAATTCCTTCTTGCTGCCCAAGATCAATCTGTAATTGCCTGTGATCAATCTGAGACTGCCCGAGTATTCCTATGTGTTTCACGTGAAAGGAAACAGTGTTGCCCGAGTTTCTAGAAGATTGCCCGGAGCCTTCACCTGCTACTGGGATCCTGCTCGAATGCCCAACTGACTGCCCATATGCTGGAGTAGGTTTCTTGAGCCTGCCCGAAGTCTGCCTGCAGGTTTACTGATGCCGGAAGTAGGGCAAACTGCCCGAGACTAAACAGAAGCTGCCTGGAAGTGCTAACAGGCTGCCCGAAGGTAGAGTGAGGCTACCCGAGGTTGAAATCACCCTGCCCAGAATAGATAACAGGCTGCTCCTCAATTCTGTGTAGGTGCCTAAGCTAAACAGTAGCTTCCCGAGAGTACAGATGGCTGCCCGTGAACTTGAGTTGCTGCCCGAAGTCACAGACAAGCTGCCCGAGGTTAGATGGAGGCCGCCCGAGGTGACAATTGCCTACCCGTGACTGGAAGATGACCTGTTGTTGTTGTCGTGAGGGTTTAGGGTGATGCCCTAGTGAGCTTTGAGGATGCCCTAGCTCTATCCTTGGTTGGTCGTGAAGGAGAAGAGGGATACCCTAGAAAATTAGGGTTTGTTGTTGTTAGTTGTTGACAAAGGATGGAGATGCCCTAGCTAGAAAAGCCTCCATGCTAGGGCATAAACCAAAAACAAAGATCTTCTCTCTCTTCCATTGAAAATCGTCTAAGGAGCAGTTGAATGATGATCACAAGTGTGTGTAGAAATGAATTTGGGTTGATCTTCTTTTATAGCCTTTTAGTCACTTGGAAGTAGACCAAAACTCAAAAAAATAAAATATTATGATTTTATTCTTTTTACCTTTTGACTTTTACCTTTAGTAGTACTAAAGGTCTTTTTGCATTTTCACTTTGACTCCTTAAAAGTCCAAGGGTCCTCATGCATTTTTTACTTTTACCTTTTAGCCTTCTTCAAGTGCCCTATGGTCAAAACAAGTGGTCATAGGGGTCCTTCATACCCACTCAAAGTACATCATCATAAATAGGGAGAATTACTAATGCTTTTATCTCACACTCCCTGTGCCACCAAGATCGAGTACTAGGTGTCTTAACCAAGGGTAGCTAATCCTTGGAGAAGGTCACAAAGCCCATAGATTGAGGGTAAGAGTACCTCACATGCCTAGACCCGATCTAGGACTTATAGTGATGTCCTGGTAACTGACCAGGTGCCTCAGCCCTAAGCTGCATAATTTGACCCAAGGTCAAATACTTGGTAACCAACCAAGCGTCTCCATTCTCCCGAAGAATGGCCCTCAGCCCTAGGCCGAGTCCCCCAGTTCTAGATTGGTTCATCTTCCTGGTAACTAACCAGGTGCCTCCATTCAAAGAATGGCCACTCAACTCTAGGCTGAGTTCCCCCATTGTTGGACTGGTTCCACATTCTGGTCATTGACCAGATGTACCCATTCAACAGAATGGCTACTCAGCTCAAGGATGAGTTCCCCCAACGCTAGACTGGTTCCACATCCTGGTCCTTGACCAGATGTCTCCATTCACAAGAATGGCTACTCAGCTCAAGGCTGAGTTTCCTCAGTGCTGTACTGGTTCCACATCCTAGTCCTTGACCAGATGTCCCCATTCTTGATGCTGCTTAGGAAAAATCAACAGATGAAGGTGTGATGGATGTTTTTCCTTGTCCATTTGATGATGACGATTTGGTGAACCTTCCTTTCTCTTCCGTCCATACAAACAGATCTTTTGAAAATGAGAGGTTTGAGGATATTTCAGTTAAAGAAGACGTTTTTCGTGGATATAATCATGTGCATTTCTCTTGAGACGATCACGATGTGGGTATGGATTTTTAGAAATTGGTTGAAAAACCCATAGATGAATTTTCCAGTAAGGAAAGTCTAAATTATGATTACAAAAGCTTAACTTATATAAGATTCCTACTATGTTTCTCTCTAAATTACATTGACGGCTATTCAATTCACTGTGAGGCTCAAAGATGGCTCCCTAACGATGCATATACTGAATCCCTTTGGATCTGCTTCAAAAGCAGTGTAAAAGTACACATAGATAATGCAATAGCCTGCTACTTTATGAGTTTGTCTTCTTGACATAATCTGAGTAGATGAGATTTGTGAAATTTCTTGTCTTTTCAAGTTACTAAACTTAGATGTTGCAGAACCCATTACCCAAATATAGTAAACTAAACATGTCACAAACATACAGAGTTACAGAACTTAGAACCAAAGTCAATAGGTTATAGAACCCTACCTCAACCTTTCAGGTTATCTTATTTCAAATCTCCAATAGCGGTAAGCACTAGCCAGTGAAATTTCTCCAACGCATCAGTCAATTCCTCACACACAGAAAAAGCACGCAAAATCAAACTCGAAAGTCAAGTGTGTTTTGATTCCTGGGCTGAACCTCTATAATAGTGAGAGACAGGGAATTTTTGACAGGAAATACATTTTTTGGTGCACTAGGTTTCTGTGAAAATCTGCATTGCAGAATGAATTGCAAGGCAAATTTCTACTCATTCGGGTTTGAATTCGATCTGACAGAATTAAATCCAAACTAGGACAAAAATTAGCTTAATCAATATCCTAACCAAATTTCCATACAAAGAGCCATAATGTGGCCAAGTTCTGCTGCTGTGCTTGCCCTCAACCTATTAACTTCTGGGGTATTACCCAAGCATTGGTTAAAAGGCATCAAAGTACAATCGAAGTTATCAGTCAATTACTGTATCCACATGACACTAACACTAATGACTATGAAATTAGAACCCACAGTCCCACGTTCTCAATATTTTCCATGACCATTCCATCCCGTGTTACGTGGATATTAAGAATGTTTGCTTGCTTCTTTGACAAATAGTGTAATTGGTTTTTCATATACCTACTTCACGCATCAATTGCCTTGACCCCACTCATGTACCGGTGAATCCGAATGCCTTCAATGGGAAAAGATAACATCTTTTTTCAATGAAATGAACATCACAGGACATCCTCCGGACACTTCCCTTTGTTTCAAGGATGGTACATGGGGTAGACCATTCAGTTGCAGTTTTGGCATCCTGACCTGGTGGGAACATCGAGTGAGGTACACAATATTTACAGAGGTAACCAGCATAACCAGTGGTCCACAATATTTACAAAGGTAACCAGAGTAACCAGCCCAGACAGAGACTTGACCCATGACCTCCTCCTGCTTGCAATTCACAGCGCTTAGCACTTAACCACAAGAGCTAACCTACCAGGCTATGGAAAAAGATAACATATTATGATATTATTCTATGATTAATTAAAGATAAAATATTATGATATTGTTCTACGATTAATGGCTTGCCAATATGCTGAAACTCTGAACCCTATGCACTTTCACTCAATATAGAAACCATGCAATGAATAATATCATAACTCTCTAGAAAATTACATTAAAATACAGAGATAGTAAGAAACCTACACTGATACGATGACCTTTGTACTACCGAATTCGGCATACGCAGACCCTGCAGCTGCATTCACCGCCCCGGTCTTCATAACTGCATGCATGTATTACTAAATTCCTTAAAAAACAATACACTAACATTGACATGACCAGAGCCAACATTGAAAAATAGCTTCAAAGAACAAGCTGCAAGGAGCATAAGCAGTTAAATCAATAATCATAACCAAATAGAAACAGTGTAACCCATAAATTTTAACATAAACAGAATATATGAAAACCCCCCTGTTGTCTAACTCAGCATAAAACTCAATATATGCAAATTAAGGGGTTTTGATAGGTTTCAGCTTAGCCGTATGGGAACCAGTTCTTATGGGGTATTGAGGTGAGGACAATTTCTCTAGTAATTGTGAGAACTATTATCTTTTCTTGTACGGATTCAACATTTTAGTCTATAATTTGTCAGGAGGGAGGAATAACTCACAAGCAAGTCTGCATTCGAGTAACTGGCGACCATCACTGCGAATACCATCTTGCAGAAGGCGGCCATGACTCTTTCTGTCCTCAACTGCAGACGGGACCGTGTAGGTGGATATAGTACCAGGCTTATTAGCCATGATGAACAATTTCCGAGATTTAGCGCGCTGGGTTTTTATTTAAATCTACACGCCTAAAACCCTTACAAAACCCTCACTTGTACGAGGAAAACGAAACTCTTAAAGATGGGTTCTAATAAGGCTAAAATTAAAGCTCGTTCAGTTGATGATGCGCGTATATACATGGAATGTTTCTGGTTTAATTGAAATATGGGTAATTGTATCAATGAGCGCATTCTACATTACATATTTTACTTTTTGGTGGGAAGAAAATTTGTTGAGGTGTTAAAATTGAAATTTTTTTAAGGTGTTAAAATTTATTATGGCTTATGAAATGTCGGAATGAAAAGACGTGTTATGGAGAGCTTTGCTAGGGTTTGACGGAGATGGTAGCTATGGCAATGGGGGACCACTTTTCATTTTTGCATGAAGGGGAAGCATTTCGCACGTTGGTGGAGGAGCAAAGGAAACAACATTCTTCGACGGCTCAATTGAAATTCATCAAGAAGTTGGATGTGATCCCGAAGGTTTCTCTTATAGTGGAAAGACCTCGCAAAATCGCACTATCATTATCTAAGAAAGGTTTGGTGGGGCAATTTACAAGATTGTGACCAACTTTAAAGGCTATGGACTCCTGGGTTCAAAAAAATTGGAAACACCTTATCAAAGGGAAGGTGGCCACCTTCTTAGTGGGAAAAGGGTTTTTTGTGTTTCACTTTGCAGAAAAAGAAGATCAAGATCTGATCTTCAGAAATTGACCATACTTTATGGGTCTGATAGGGCTATATCTGAATAAATGGTCTTCGGACTTTGATCTGACCCAAGATATTCCTTCAACAACGTCGATCTGGGTTTGGTTGCCCCATCTCCAAATTCACCACTGGAATAATGAATCAATGAAGGTTGTGAGAAATACACTCAACAAATATATAGACCGAACAGAGCCAAATGACCAATACTCTTGCATAAGGATTTGCGTAGAGGTAGAACTCGAAGTGAGTCTCCCATAGGCGATAGAAATCAAGGTAAACAACTAGGAGCATACTCAACGACTAGACTATGAGCAACTCCCTTTCAAATGCAAGATTTTCCACGAGTATAGCCTTTTCGTGAAGAACTACGGTTAAAACAACCAGAACAAGAAGATCCAGATCAAAAAGTTAAATGGACTCTGGTCTAGAGAGGAAATGGCCCAAAGGCAGGGGCAGTGAAATCCTAGGAAAATAGGGAACAAAACCAGTTCAGGAAAAGTGGGAGTATTGAGGAATAGAGAAAACCCAAAGGGGGGCCATCCCCGGAACCGCTACGCTTCCCTTTCTCACCAAGAGAAAGAGATATTGCTTACAGATCCCTCGGTACAAGTGACAGTAGTTGGGGAAGAAACCCAAATAACAACAACAGCCATCGATCAACCAAGTTAGCCAATACTGGAACCAAAGGGAAAGACTCGGAATCGAAAGCTTCATATTCGGAGTTGAGCAGCAAAAAAGGAAGAAAGGCAGAAAGGGAGAAATGAGAAGAGGAAGCACAAAGGGAAAAATCCCTTATGGTTCAGCCAACCCTAAAAAAACTTATAAACAAACAGGTAGAGGAAATAGGCATAGAGGAAAATCAAACCACCCTAAGCCAAAAGGGGGACTGCCTTCCACAAGAAGCAAATAATGTAGGTCATCTCCTGGAAAAGTAGAGGGATGGGAAACAGAAAGAGCAAAGAAGTGGTTAAAGACCTCATTAAGGTAAAACAAACAGTCGTTTTACTGATCTAGGAGACCAAAATGGAGGAAAGAGGCTTCCTTAACAAGGCTCATAAATTTTGGAAACCAAGTGATAGTTCTCAAAGAGCTTTAGGAGGAGTAGCTACCTTACAGGATGAAAAGAAACCCAGATTGACTCAATTAAAGAAATCTTTGCATTGGATCTTATCCACTCTTCAATATGTGCAGACCAATCACCAAGTATCAATTCTTAATAGATATATTCCTATTAGTTACTCTGAAAAGAAAGATTGTTGGAATTCTCTAATTAACTGGCCACATCAGGACCTTTTGACAGACTTGACACTTGTTGGGGATTTCAGTATCACTCTAGAAAGGAATGAGGAAAGTGGGGGTTCTATGGTTAAGGATTCGTTCAGGAAGGCTATGGATAAAAAAATCGCTAGCCCAATTTATGTTTTAATAAAGGAAGATCCATACCTGGGCCCTATTACCTTCAAGTTCCATCCCCTCACGGGGCGATCAAGCAGAGTTTGAAGCAATAGTCAATAATGCCTGGTCTCGATAGGTTAGGGGTTCCCCCTTCTTTGTTTGGGAGGAGAAGATAAGGGCAGTTAAAAAATACCTAAAATCCTAGGCAAAACACTAATGCATTAAACCCACTCTTGAGAGGAGAAAGGTCTATAAAGAGTTGGAAAGTCTCAAAAAGTCAATTGAGAAGAGAGAAGTAGTAGAGTCCGACTTAAGAGCATAATAGAAGCTTCAAGGAGACCTTCATAAAAAGCTCAAAGAAGAAGAGGAGAACTGGAGATTAAAATCCATAAGCCTTTGGTCGAAGGCAGGTGGAATAAACACCAATTTCTTCCACAAGCAAACCCAAACCAGGCTTAATCACAAATATTTGAAGGAAATAAAGGATAGACAAGGCAATATGATTCAAAATTTTGAAGAAATTTAGGAGGAAGTATTCAACTACTTCAGGGAGTCGTACCAAGAGGAGGGTGGAGAATGACAAGAAGCGCAGCAGGAAGCCATGCTTCACATTCCCCCTCTCAGCTTAGCTAACATCAACAAAAGGCTAACCAAGGAGACATTGGAAGAGAAAATAAAGGTAGACATCTAGGCAACGGAGTCGAACAAAGTCCCCAGCTCGGATGGCTTCTCAATCCCCTTTTACAAACTATGTTGGAATATTATTAAAAAATATCTAAAGAGAATGTTGGATTGTGCTCAAAGGAGACCTCATATGGGAGGAGCATTTAACTCCTCCTTTTTAACCCTCATCCCCAAGGAGTCAAACTCATCATCCTTTGCTCGGTTTCATCCTATATCCCTTTGCAATGTCTCATGCAAGATTTTCACAAAAATCATTTCTTCTCATCTCAAGCAAGTCTTCCCTTCCATCGTTTCAACAAACCAGGGTGATTTCATCCAAAAAAGAAATATCCTTGATAACATAGTACCGATTCAAGAAGCAATCCACTCTAGCAAGTAGAAACGAGAAAAGGGATGAGCATAAAGCTAGATATGGTCGATGCGTTCAATAGAGTGAACCACCAATTTCTCTTCAAAGTATTGGAAAATGTTGGATTTGACAAGAAGTTCATGGCATGGATCAAAGCTTGAATTGGGAAACCATGGATAGCACCCCTGGACAACAAAAAAGCCACTAGCTTCTTTCAAGCCTCAAGGGCCTCCGACAAGGATGTCCTGTCTCCCCTCTTTGTTGCATCCTTGTGGTGGACTCGTTTAACATATGGTAGAAGGCAACCAAAGCGGAAGGCAACATCACTAGGACAAGGATTCTAGAAAGAGTGAAAGGCATTAATCATTCTCAATTTGCAGATGATACCATCCTAGTAAGAGTACGCTCTTTGATCACAGCTAGAATATTCAAGACAATTTTAGACATATGTTACAAAGCATCTAGGAGCAACTTTAACTATAGGAAGAGTTGCATTTATAGGTCGAATGTGGACCATTGGTCCCTTTTAGCCATCTTTAGGGAGTTGGGATTTTAGGGTCAATGCAGGTGGGACCATTTTAAATATCTGAGAGTTCCAATAGCAAAGAAAAGACATTCAGGGATAATATGACAAGAAACCTTAGAGAAAATAAGGAAAAAAAATAAATCAATGGGCAGTGGCATGGTTATACATTGAAGAGAGAGTGATCCTCATTAAATCGATGCTTTCATCCCTGCCCCTATTCCTTTGCTCAATGCTCCTAGTATCGTTCCGGGTTCACTAGCATATCAACAAGGCAATCAAATCCTTCCCATGGAAAGGAGGGAAGCAAAATGAAGGAAGCATTCACGTTATAAATTGGAACATAGTCAAAAGCCGAGCAACTAGAGGGGGGCTTAAACTTACAGACATGGAATTAAACAACCTAGATATTGGTGCAAAATTCCAGTAAAAAATTGTCTCTAAAGGGATAGATTGGGTGAAGGAAGTGCTCCATGTGAAGTATTTAAGGTGACATAGGCTAAGAATCATGGACCAACTTCCCCAATCTAAGAAAGGAAACCAATTTTGGAAGCTTTGTAAGGAGGCCTAGGAATTTTTTCAGCAACAATTATACTGGATCCTAGGTAATGGCAAAAGTGTACTCATTTGGGAAGATCACATTATCAATGACCCCCTTCTCAGCTCCCTACCATAATTGAATGAACTTCAAAGATGGATGAAGAGCCAGGGGATAGAAAAACTAGGGGATATTTGTCCCCCTTCTCGGCTCCCTACCATAATTGAATGAACTTCAAAGATGGATGAAGAGCCAGGGGATAGAAAAACTAGGGGATATTTGTATTTGCAATCAAGGCTCCTAGAAGGAATGGGCCAAACTATCACCCTCGAATCACCTTTTCCCAACGCTTAACATTTTATCTCAAGAGTTAAAAGGAAAAGCTATGACAAGCAAGACAACCCAGGACATTAGAGGAGGGAAGAAAGGATGGATGGTATTCAGTTAAACAAGGTTACCAAGCACTCTTACATAAACTACCCTCCACTAGTCACTCCTCAAGTTGGGTTGGAGTCTGTATCAACAATGCCCAATTTCTTATGTTAGACAACAACTCAAGAAAAAATCTTAACTCGGGAGAACCTAAAAAGAAGAGGCTTCATGGACTCGTCTAGATGTGCCCTTTGCTTAAATGAAGAAGAATCCATCACTCGTTTTTTTTTATCAAATGACAGCTCTCTAGAGAAGTGTGGCATGAAGCGTTGGGTCCATTACATCAAGTCTACATGCCACCTCAATATTTATGAACATTATTCAAATCATGGGGAAAGGCTTATAAGCTTTATCTTAAAGGTAAACCTCTCCTAAAATGGCTTTGGCCAGCCCTTCCCAAATTTACCTGCTGGAAGATTTGGTTGGATCGAAACCAAGAGATCTTCCAAGGCATTGAAGGTATTCCCATATAGGTGGTTCATATAGCTATATATTTAATGAAGAAATCTTACCAAGTAAGGGAGGCGATTATTCAATTAGGGTCGAATTTAACTCAATAGGAGACAAATTGGATAGACTCTCTAAAGGGCAGGCCTAAGGCACCCGATAAACAAAGATACACAAGAATGGGAAATCAAACTAAAAGAAGCACAACTTAAGGAATAGAAGAAACAATGGGGAAGGCCCATCTTGTTTTTTGATGGACCAACCAAAGCCAATCTTAGGGCGGCAAGTGCAGGTGGGATCTTGTATGATATTGTAGGAATATCGAAAGCAAGATTCATTTGGGCACCAGGAAGCTATACAAACAACATGGCATATATTATTTCCCTATTTCAAGGGGTAAAAACTCTAGCATGCGTCAAAATGAAAGAATCGATCATCATTAGTGACTCAAGGATCGTTGTCGAAGCCTTTAATTCCAACAAACCACCAACGGATATCTGTTTGGCTTGAATTTATACAATGATAAGAAAGATCCTGGACATATTTGGAAATCATCAGTTTTACCATGTTTTTCAGGAGCATAACAAAGAAGTTGATCACCTGGAAAACTTGTCCTCGACCCTACTAGAAGGAATTCCTAAAGACCTTAATGACTCGAAGGTATACATAATGATCCCATAACTCATTGACGATTGTATGGAGAGCCTCTCTAGTAAAAGAATACGAAGGTCTTGATCGTGATCTGTCATACCCCAGTTTTGACCCCATGATGTAAATTTTGTAAAATTGTTGTAAAGGCTAAAAGCCAGAAACAATGACCAGGATGACCACGTATATGTAAATATAATGTACATTTTCATATCAATATAAAATCTCCAATGGTTGTAGAGGAAGAGGTACAAATAAGAGATGGGGGGCTATGAATCCACAAGAGGGGAAGTGATAGTGGGCATTTTCAAATCCCTCCTATGAGTAGGGCATTTTTTCTCTTCAAGGTTTACGAGGGCATCAACGCATTCTTTAATTATCCTTAGAGGAGCTATTACAGGCATCAAATTGTCTTTAACTGAGTCAAATATGACTCTCTTTCAGTTGGCTTGCTTCTTCTTGAATGTTTTTCTTCCTTGAGTTATTATGGTCTCTTCAAAAACCCTAGTGACCAAGTCATCTAGATCACTCTCTTCAAGGATGTTCAAAACCTTAGCCTTCCATGCGTTAAAGTTTGAGGCTCCTTCAAGCCTATATTCTGAGTTGATCGAAGTTGTAGCCATCTTCAAACCCATATTGTCAACTTGATGAGTTTTACCAAGTAACTCCTGCAATCAAATTAATTAGAGCACAAACCCTTACCTTAGGATCTATGTAGATTTTGTTAGCCTGCAAAACAGAGTTAGCTACATAATCTGTCTATGATACCATGTTGAAATTTGGGTTAAGTTAGGGTTAGGAGCAGAAAAATAAAGAACTTGTACTTTAATGCATTAAAAAAAACAACACTAGAAACACAATAGTACAGTTGTAACTAGACAAGGTAAATTTAAAGCATAATTTTCATCTCTTTCAACTTTAACACTCCTAATGGCCCCTATGTTAAAGTTGAAATATGTAGTAACATTAAATAATAGCAACAATAATAAAAATAGGCTAATGAACAAATTAGACAAAACTATCAACCAACATCAGTAAAAGAAAAAATAAACAGTACTGGTTAAAACCTTCCTTATACTCGGACATCTTTTTTAGATTAGACCTTGTCTTTTGAAGACAAGTCTCTAAGGAACAATAGACATACCTGAGAGGGAGAAAATGGGTAACTATAGAATAGAGTTAGACAAGTACATACATTTGAGTGTTAGCCAAAATAGTGCAGAAGTGAGGATGAACCTTCAAACTCTTGCTGCAATAAATGACAGTCGTATATATACCAAACAAGAACACCTATCAGATGAGTAGAGGTAGACTCAAATCATACACTAGCATCCCCAATCTATTGCAGTTCACAAACAAGGACAAAGGCATATAACTATGCATTGTAGTAGCAACCTTGATGAGCCTGAAGAAGGGAAATAACACCCTTTAATCAGGCTTGGCATGCTATAATAGATATACCAAGGACCACGACAACCCTAACAAACTCAAGGGAGGGCACGGTAAGCGGCAATAAGAACATGTTCACAAAGAAGACCTCAAAATAGCTAGTAAACCACAAATAACATCCCAAGAGGTCATGGCCTAGTCCAGGATGGGTCACAGAGGTCTCAACCTAGCCTAAGAAGCATCAAGGAGATCACGACCCAATCCAAGAAGCAACAAGCAGGTCACGACCCAGTTCAATGATCAACAAGAAGTTCATGTCCCATATCAAGGAGTAAGAAGAGGGTCACGACATGATACAAACAATGACATGAACAGTAGGTAGGGTCACGACAACCCTTAACAAGATGAAGATAGGTCATAACTTCCTCTAGCAACACTCAAAGCATCCCAAACAACCTTAGCAAGGTCATGGTCATCCCCTAGCAGGTTCAACACATTAACAGTAGCCCTAGGTGGTTGAGAAGAGGTGGCGACAGCTCAAAACTAGTAGTAAAAACCCTAGACGTCAAACCAAGGAGCAAAATCAAACTCTAGAGCAGGTAAAGGATCAATTTTATAATCTTCTCGTGTCAAGACACACACTAAAATGAAGTTTAGGACATTAATTTATTGTCTTGACATGCCTTTTAGAAGGGTCACCCAACTAACCCTAGTTTCTAGGAGAGTTACCAAACAAAACATAAAATAATGTTAACTTGACTTAGGACAGGGTACCAAGGTCAAGACGTCATAACAAGAGGGTGATCATCATAACAAAAGGGTAAAGGTACCACACTGGGAGGGGGCGCTAGCATAAGGACCAATCAAGTGGTCAACATTAGATCAAATTCAACAAGAGGGGCTACAACAAAAGTGGGAAGACACCCCTTTAACCCACAAGCCCAAGTTGACCCATAAAGGTGGGGAAACAACCCTTTTACCCACAAGACCAAGGTGTGTCATCAAGGTGGGGAAACAACCAGACTTTTATCTCTCTCTCTCAAGGTATATTGTTCCATACAATAACTATAAGTTTTTATCATCGCCATATAAGGAAGGTCCAAACTGGATGATGTGATCCTTTGGTCCTCCACGCTACTCCTAAAGGTCAAGTACTAGGGACATCATCAAGGGGTGGCCAGTCCCTTAAGAAATAACCTAGCATAACCATTCAAGAGAACAAGACATCACACATCATCATCTTGGTCAACTGACCAAGATCCACCTGGTTAAATGACCAGGTTTGTACCTGTAGGAACTGCTTGGTCCCAAAAGAAGAATATTCCCGATCCCAGACCAAGAGGTCTTTGTCTCAACCTGTAGGATCTGCTTGGTCGTCGTGACCAAGTAACTGTCTGGTCCCAAACCAGAATACCCTAAAGACATATAAGGGACCTAGCCACATGTTAGAGACTTTCCCATGGCATCAACCTGCTTAGTCCAGGACCAAGAATCCTTGGAGATTGTTGGGGGGCCTAGGGTACCTTCTAGGGACTTACTCTACCTGGTTAACTAACTAGGAACCCTAGTTAATTGACTAGGGTACCATCCTCCTTGAGAATGGGTCTCGCAACTGCATTATCTTTAACAAAGAGGACCTTCCATGACTAGACCAAGGGTATTGAGCCCTACAATACCAATACTTTTACATAAGAAAGCCCAAACTTTGCCTTTTACAATGGAAAAAGACCCCCCCACTTTGGTGCATCTTGAAGGGAACATTTCAAACAATCTGAGGCGTAACATGTACCATAGATTTGTATCTAAAATAGCTAATGACTATGTATATTCAACACCAAAATATATCGTAACGATGTCATAGGTGTGATGATACAAAGTGAGGGACCAACATTGAAAACCTATACATATTGATGTTGATCAGTAGAGAGAGAGAGCGAGAGAGAGAGAGAGACGAGGATGATGTCAAGATCTTCTAAGCCTGATAACAAAGGATACAAGAGTAAATTGAGGCACTAACTTGCCATTGAAGTCCTCAAGCACTATGGTGGGATCCAATTGAATGGTCCTAAGGGGCATAGGAGCGAAGGAACCTTGCTCTCCTACCATCCAAGGTCAAAGGAAATAAACTTTAGATAGATCTTTAGTTGCTAGGTTGAATCTATAAGAGGTAATCTAACAAGCTAGAGGAACCCTTCTTTAGAGTTGTCTGGAGTTAGTCGATATGTCACTATGAGGATGTGTATGATGCTTGGTTTGGCACCTCCAAATCAATCTCGAGTATGTCAATCAATCTCTTAAGAGGGAGGTTAGGAAGAGAATCTACGTCTCACCACTATACAATCTAAAGTACTTTGGATTTCTACCTACTTCTCTGTGCCTCGATACAATAGAGGAACAAGAAAGTATGAGGTGATCCTCCTAGTAGTCCCATGGAAGGTTAATAAGGGTCGTGCAAGAACTAAGATCTGTGGTTGAATATATCCCCGATGAAGAGTGATAAACATCTTTAAACATGATATTGAATGAAAGTGGAGCTGGAGCTCCTTGAGTTCCTAAAGAGGCATTGGTAGTGTCCTTTGATTTTGTAGTATAAGGGGCACCTATAAATGAGGTGCACCTCTATCCCAACACCTGCATGTGGCACATCAGGCAAACCCTATCTACTCGATGTATATGGTAATTGGTCTCCACACAAAGTCTATGAGATCCAAACCGAAGTTGGCTCTGAGGGATCCTAAGTGAAGTGAGGAGCAAAAGTTGAAGGGTAAATTGTTTGCCATTAAAATAAAGGGTGAGAATCAGGGGTTGGTGTCCATTGCTTTAACGAGACTTGCTCCATACTTAGATGACATTTTTTAGGGTGTTTTTGCTCAAGAGAATATACCAAAGATTCCAAATATTTGACTTGATATCGTTCGATAAGAAATAAAATCGCAATCTTGTTCGTAGCAACAAGGGGAAGCAAATGTTATTGACCTTATTGGGTAGATGAAGAAACATAGTAAGAAAGGCTAAAAAAAACAATGTGGAATATATAGGAATAAAGCAGTTGATTTAAATTGACATGCTTCCAATGCCACGATATAACACATCATGTTGACCAATGTCTTAAGGAGGCTCAATAACATATTGGACTTGGAGCACGTAGATCTGTAGTGAGGGTGAGTAAACTTCCTAGGAGATATGCTAGTCTTGTTGCTTTAGTTTCTTCCATCTGCATAACTTCTAGTTGTTCATTCAAGGAGACGTGAAATAACTTGATGGAGGATAATGTTGGGATCAATTCCAAATTTGGAGTTTATGAGTTTTGTAGAGTGCAAGAACAAGGTTGATGGATTCTTTTAGATAAAGAGAGTTGCCTAAGAACTCTCTTAGACAAAGGAAGTTTCCCATCATGTTACCATTGCTTCGAGATTCTCTTGGAATGAGGGAATTGACCTAATTTAGGTTGATATTTCAGTTGTTGGAGGATTTGTGGGACATGGAAGGGACTCTCCTGTTCACTGATTAATGATGGTCTTGCATAGGTTGTTATATATACCACCAGCTTGGCATTCGAGGATAGAGGAGTTGACTTGTGTCAATCTCTATCTTTGTGACTTTAATAGATGTGGTCCATGTGTCTTGGTCTTGTTTGGAGATGTGGTATTTTCTTGGTCTGTGAAGCTAATGTGGAGGATGTTGGAGTTTGGTGGGTCAATTTTGTTCTAGGGTTATATTCCTTCATATTCGCAGTGGATCATTAATCTTTGGAAGATCGAGATGTTGTGATAACATACGTGATAGGTTCTTACAAAAGATAGTGGTTGATTCCATAAGTGCAACCAATACATATTTGTAGGCCGTCATTTAGTGGAGTTGTAGAGGAAGTCAACATGTGTCAGTGTAAATACATTCCTCTCAAAGGAGTGTTAGCTTTTGGGAGTTACTCTAAAAGTGCTTACACTATGTTTGGGGTGCTTCATAAGATTTTGGGTATATGGTGTATGTTCAGCGCCTAGATGATCCAAGATTGATTAGTTCATTGAAAATTATCCATGATGGATTTTCACAATTGAGACAACTCACTCAATGATATCTTGAACTCCTATACATGTTGACCTTGTATTCTTCCCTTGGGGGTTGGAGTTCTCTTAACAACTTAGGGGATGTCCTTCATGATGGCCACATGCAGAGGTTCTCTTTCTTAAAGAACAACTTACTTGGGAGGAGTGTTGTGCATCCGACAAGAGGGCATCAAGCCTTAGGTAGCATGTGGTTGTTTGGATTCCTATTTGAAGGCTTGGAGTTGGATCGATGATGACTAGGCAATGATAATGCTCTTGCACTAATAGTTGATTCAGTGGAATACATGGCCTAAGAGGATCAATGGAGTACGTGGAGGCTTGTGATGAGGGTTGTAGACACATCTTGTGTAGCTACATCATCTCGGAGCCCTTGTGTATGACACCACCTTAAAGCATGACATGTGTACCTTAGAGTGGGGCACTTCATTTGTGTAAGCCTACATGAGTTTATTGTAGGTTGTTTGTAAGGGGTTAGGATCACATTGTATTGCTGGACTCCCTTTACCTCTCATATAAATAGAAGAAGAGAGTCATCATTCATATATTCTCTCTTGTATACACATGTGACTTGGATAAGAGTGTGCACTAGTCTTATCTCTCTCTCTCTTGGTCTTCATTTGTACTCTCTCTCTCTCTCTCTCTCTCTCATTGGCAGGGTTTCTTTATTTCTTGGATTATCTTAGAGCATATTGTCAATTTAAGGTTAAGGTTATCTCTTAAAAGAATGAGGATAGGGTTTTTTGATAGAACCCTAGGGTATATTTGGTGAAAAAGAAGAGAAGAGGACATCTTTCCCAAGAGGACTTGGAGGGATTCATGCATGTTGAAGCTCCTTGGTTGGTCTAGGGTTTTCATTGTTTTCCCTAGCTAGGGTTTTGGAGAGCTAGTAATTTGTACTAACCTTGACAAAGGGCTATGGTATGTGCATAAACTTCATCTTGAGCATTTTACTAAAATTTTCAACTATCCAAAACTTGTGCAATTTCCAAATTTGATTTCTACCTTATATCTTCTCCATTTATTGTTATTTATAGTTATATATGTATAGATATTTTACATAAATAAAAGGAAAATTTGTTGAATGATTTGACATCATCATTGGCAAAACTAAGGGTTGTTTTGTTGCTGCTATATATGTTGTTTTACTATTGTAAAAGTGAATTTTCAGATCTTGTTTATGTGAGATAAGTTGCCTGAGAGAGCTAAAACTTATCTACACAGTTTGGTATCTTTTCTCCTTGGATTATGTATAGATAAGGCTCTTAGGAAGTGAAATATTGTTATCTTTACACTCCTATTTGATTATGTGTTTGATAACATCCTTAACACTGGAAATTTACAATGTTAAGATATGGGAAACCTCTAGTCGAAGATGTGAAATTTCTAAATTCCAAATTCTACAAAATTTCTGCAGGAACATTTTTAAATCTTAAAGTAGATACTCTTGCATTTTTAAGTTTCAAATTTGATAATCTTAATAAGTTATGAAGGTATTTAGAAGTCTATAAGTGTATTAGTGATTATTATTAGGTACTTGGAGGAAATTCAATTTTTTTTGTAAACTCTCCACATTGCTAGATCTTTCAACAAGGAGGTAGCCAAACTAGTAATATGACAGTGGTCTTAGAGCATATCTTATGATTTTATCGAGTTGAGTCATTATAATGAAAAATGTAAAGTGGGATACCATTGCATTTTTTTGGCAAAGTTGGTGAATAAAGCAGGCCTTATCCTATAATTGTACCCATCATTTTCATTTGATGCAGAGCCATGTACCAGCCTTTCACTTATAGCTAATGCAAGATTCATCCCTATTCGTTCTATGATCCCATGAGAAAATGCAAGGCCAGGCATACCCCTCTCTTTTGAAAAAAATTAATATGAAAGTGTCTACAATTCTTGTTATAGCTTAGATTTATGCTCTCGGTGAAAGCATCAATATTAGAAAATGAGAATAAATTCAAACTAACCCAAATAAGAAAAAAAAGGATAAATTTGTCATTGAGAAACAAATTGTTCTTTTTTGAAATGGTACACAGACCTGCACTCCTAAAACGAGACTCTGTTCTGGAAACTAATTAGCCTCCAAAAACAACAGATGAAACATAAATGAGAAAATTATGAGAGAAATTACAATAAACTCTATAACGCTCTATCACATCTATCTCCTATTAACTGAAAGGAGAAATTGCGATGTAATGGCTCAAAACCTAAACTATCTAACCTATCCGTGAAGTGCCTCGAGTCTTTTTTTTAGCATGAGAGACAAAGGGGAAATACAATGTCGCTAGACATCCAATAATGCACCCTAGTTGTGGAGTCAACCCTAACCCTAATGCGCCAAGAATGAGTGTGCCCTCCTGCATGGATAAATTTGCTTGGAATAGTGCACCCTACTGGAAAAAATTAAATGGATGCATCCATGCACTATGCCTCCTAACTGAATATCATGCATGCATACGACTCCTAGGGTTTTGTGCCTCCCTGGAAGAGCTTATGCATGCACCCTCACTCATGAATTGATAGTTGTGCAATACCTAACCAAAGATAAAAAGTATAAATATGGTGCATGCATGCGCCTCACCGTTAGAATCCTTATAACTATCATTGCACCCTTTCTCCATCACATGCAACATGTTGCTCAAGGATCGAGCATCATGGTAGGGATTGGAGTAAACAAGAGCGTTGTGGAGAGGTTTGTTAGGGTTTGGTGGAGGGGGTTCAGTTGGAGACATATGGAAGTGGGGGTGGGGGAATATCCTCCTTCATTTTCACATGAAGGGGAATCATTTCACAAGATGATGGAGGAGAAAAGGAAATGACACCCTCCGATGGCTTAGTTGAAATTCGTCAAGAAGTAGGAAAAGTAGGAATACAGAAGGGGGATCTCGAAATTCATCCCAGAAGTTTCTCTTCTAGTGGAAGGACCTCACAAAATCACAATATCATTATTTGAGAAAGATTTTGTAGGGAAATTTACAAGATTGTGGCTGACTTCGAAGGCTATGTACTCCTAGGTTCAAAATTTTTGGAAACCCCTTAACAAAGGTAAGGTTGCCACCTTATTTGTGGGAAAAGGGTTGTTTGTGTTTCACTCTGTAGAAAAGGAAGATCAAGATTTGATCTTCAGAAATTGATTCTACTTTATCGGTCTGAGAGGTCTATGTCTAAATAAATGGTCTTTGGACTTTTATTTGACCCAATATATTCCTTCAACAATGTCAATTTGGGTTCAGTTGCCCCATCTCCCAATTCACCACTGGAATAATGAATCAATGAAGGTTGTGGGAAATACATAGACCAAACATAACTAAATGACCAATACTCTTGCATAAGGATTTATGTAGAGATAGACATCAAAGTGGGTCTCCCATAGGTGATGAAAATTAAGGTAGACAATTGGGAGCATATTTATCTGCTGAACTATGAGAAACTCCCTTTCAAATGCAAGATTTGCCTTTAGTACAACCATTTCATGAAGAACTATGGTAAAAAACAACCCAAACAAGAAGATCTAGATCAATAGGTTAAATGGACTCTGTTATAGAGAGGAAATGGACCAAAGGTATGGGAAGTGAAATCCTAGACAAATAGAGAACAAAACTAGTTTAGGAAAAGTAGGAATACAGAGGAATCAAGAAAACACAAAGTAGGGCCATCCCAGAACCATTACGCTTCCCTTTCTCACCAAGAGGAAGAGATCATGCTTGCAAATCCCTCGACAGGTGTGACAATAGTTGGGGAATAACCCCAAATAACAACAACAACCATCGATCAACCAAGTTAGCTAGTAGTGGAAGCGATGGAAAATCCTCAACATGAAGAGGAAGACTCGTAATCGAAAGCTTCATATCTGGAGCTAAGCAACATAAAAGGAAGAAAGATAGAAAGAGAGAAACGAGAAGAGGAAGCACATAGGAAAAAATATCTTGGGGCTCAACCAACCCACAAAAAACTTACAAACAAAATAGGTAGAGGAAATAACCACACAGGAAAATCAAACCTCCCTGAGCAAAAAGGGGTCTCCCTTCCACAAGAAGTAAATAATGCAGGTCATCTCCTGAAAAAGTAGAGAGATGGGAAAAAAACAAGGAAAAAGGGGTTAAAGACCTCATCCAAGTAGAAAAAATAACCATTGTATTGATCCAAGAGATCAAAATGGAGGAAAGAGGCTTCCTTAACAAGGCTCATAAAATTTGGAAACTAAGTGAAAGTATAGTGGTTAGTTCTCGAGGAGCTTGAGGAGGACTACCTACCTTACTGGATGAAATGAAATCTAGATTGACTCGATTAAAGAAATCTTAGCACTAGATCTTATCCACTCTTCAACATGTTCCTCTGAAAAGAAAGCTTGTTGGAATTCTCTAATTAACTGGCCACATCATGAGCTTTTGACAAGCTTGATACTTGTTGGGTATTTCAATATCACTCTAGTAAGGAATGAGTAAAGAGGGGGTTTTATAGTTAAAGAACCATTTAGGGATATGATGGATAAAAAAATCATGGCCCGATTTTTGCTTTAATACAGGAAGAGCCATACTTGGGCCATATTACCTTTAGGTTCCACCCCCTCACGAGGTGAGCGAGCAGAGTTTGAAGCAATAGTAAAAAATGCCTGGTCTCAATAGGTTACGGTTTCCCCCTTCTTTGTGTGGGAGGAGAAGATGAGGGTGGTTAAAAAAACCTAAAACCCCAGACAAAAAACTCATTCATTAAACCCACTCTTGAGAGGAAAAAGGTCTAGAAAGAGTTGGAAAGTATCAAAAAATCAATTGAGAAGAGAGAAGCAGTAGAGTCTGACTTAAGAGCATAAGAGAAGCTTAAAGGAGACCCTCATAAAAAGCTCCAAGAAGAAGAGGAAAATTGGAGATTAAAATGTAGAAGCCTTTAGTTGAAGGCAAGTGACATAAACACCAATTTCTTCCACAACCAGACCTAACTGAGGCTTAATCACAAATATTTGAAGGAAATAAAGGATAACCAAGGAAATCTGATTCAAAACTTTGAAGAAATTTAGGATGTAGCATTCAACTACTTCAGGGAGTCGTGCCAAGAGGAGCGTGGAGAAAGACAAGAAGCGTAGCAAGAAGCCTCGCTTCACATTCCCCCTCTCATCTTAGATAACATCATCAGAAGGCTAACCAAGGAGATATTAGAAGTGGAAAGAAAGGCATTTATCTAAGTAGTGGAGTTGGACAAATCCCTTAGCTCGGATGGCTTCTCTATCTCCTTTTACAGACTATGTTGGAATATTATAAAAAAATATCCAAAGAGAAAGTTGGACTGCACTCAAAGGAATCCTCATATGGAATGAGCATTCAACTCCTCCTTTTTAGCGTTCATCCCCAAGGAGTCAAAGTCATCATCCTTTACTCAGTTTTATCCTATATCCCTATATAATGTCTCATACAATATTTGTTATATTTTTATCACTTAAGAAGTATGATATAGGATCTTATCTGAGAGAATAACATGCATAGAAAAAATCACAAGAGACAAGAGACATAAAGAATTTTCCTCGAGGAAACCATAAAGTAGAAAACCCCGCAACTTCCTCAGAGATAGAATGAGCACCAATGGCAGTAGTAAAACCCAAAGACAGAAAAGATGATCTCCACAACTGTTCTATCTCTCTCACTTGAGAGAGCTTCTCCTCTCTCACTCATGCGTCCCAATGAGTGTGTGTGTGTGTGTGTGATAAATAGAGAGGCTCACTCTCTATTTATATTATTTTGTTCACTTAATGTCCACTTCAACATGTCGGTCCCACTTAACAATTACTTACTAGGGCCGACATCTCTAGGAGAGTCTAATAACCCTAGTGCCCCACAACTGTGGGGACTTTGCCCTCCCATCAACAAGGAGGGTTAACCTTGACACAATTGTGGGGACTATTGCCCCAACTTACAATGGAGGGTTAGCCTCAATGACTTTACATGACTTGTTTACATTATTGAATCTCTCGATCGAAACATCGGGGCATGACATGACTCAATTACATTATAGATACTTCCCGGAATAAACATCGGGGTACAATACATAAGATATACAAGTGAATACATTCCGAAGTTACAAATACATCAACACCCCCTCTTAACTAGGAAGGTATTCTCTCGACACAATTTATCAACACAAGTCTTATTCTTTGTATTATCTGGATCATCATCAAGTCATATTCATCTTCAAGTCATCTACATCTTCAAGTCATCTTCATCGTCAAGTCATCTTCATTGTCAAGTCATCTTCATCAAGTGTGGATCATCGGTGGATCTGGATCATCACTGGATCATCATCAAGATTGGATCATCACTGGATCTGGATCATCACTAGATCATCACCATCATCACTGCTTCCACTATCCGAATCAAATGGTGCTATCTCTTCATTCTTCTTGTCACAAGAAGTTCTACAGAGCCAACCCTTTTTCATGTTGGTTGTAGGTCTAGCCTCCAGGTAGGTCTTCAACTTCTTCAACACTTATATCTGACCCGGTGAGAAAGGCCCACCCAACACTTACATCTGACCATGGGATGAACACATCAACCATGTCAGAAAGGCACGCCCAGCACTCACATCTGACCATGGGATGAACACATCAACCATGTCAGAAAGGCACGCCCAGCACTCACATCTGACCATGGGATGAACACATCAACCATGTCAGAAAGGCCCAACACTCACATCTGACCATGGGATGAACACATCACGATGTCAGAAAGGATCAACACTCACATCTGACCATGGGATGAACACATTAACCATGTCAGAAAGGCTCAACACTTATATCTTACCATGGGATGAACACATCAACCATGTAAGAAAGGGCTCAACACTTATATCTTACCATGGGATGAACACATCAACCATGTAAGAAGGGCTCTGCACTTATATCTGATCATGTGAGATGAACACATCTCGCAGTCACATCAGAATGGCTCTCAGCTCTAGGCTGAGTGTCAGTCCTAGACTGAAACAAATTCCTGGTAACTGACTAGGTGCCTTCATTCTCCTAGAGAATGGCCTCTCAGCACTAAGCTAAGCTTTAGTCCCAAATTGAATCAATTTCCTGGTAATTGACCAGGTGCCTCCATTCTCCCAAAGAATGGCCTCTCAGCACTAAGTTGAGCTTCAGTCCCGGACTGAATCAATTTCCCGGTAACTGACCAGGTGCCTCCATTCTCACAGAGAATGGCCTCTTGGCACTAAGCTGAGTATTCCTGGTAACTGACCAGGTGCATCCATTCTCCCATAGAATGGCCTCTCAGCACTAAGCTGAGTATTCCTGGTAACTGACCAGGTGCCTCCATTCTCCCAGAGGATGGCCTTCAGCACTTATATCTGATCATGTGAGATGAACACATCCTGCAGTCACATTAGAATGGCTCAGCACTTACATCTGACCATGGAAGGAACCAATCCTCTCACCATGTCAGAATGGCTCACGGACTCATCACTTCCCCTTGGAGGGAACCTCGATCTGGAGAACACCAAGCTTCTCCCTGAAGTACTCAAACTTCACTCTGGCCAATGGCTTAGTCAACACATCAGCTGTCTGTTCGTCCATCGCAACATACTGGAGCTTCGCTGCTCTTCTTTGCACCATATCCTTGATATAGTGATATTTGATCTCGATATGCTTCGACTTGTCATGGAACACCAGGTTCTTAGACAACTTCACACAACTCTGGTTGTCGCAATATATACAAGTAGCATCCAACCGGAGATCAAATAAATTAGACAGTAGCTTCCTTAGCCATACTGCCTCACAACTAGCAGAACAAGCTGCGACATACTCTGCTTCAGCTCTACTCAGTGCCACGCAAGACCGTTTCTTGCTAAACCAAGAGATCATACTTGATCCCATACTGAAGCAGCACCCTGAAGTGCTATTTCTATCAATGGCACTGCCTGCCCAATCTGAATCAACATAACCTTCCAGGTTAATCTTCTGATCAACCTTATACTTGAGCCCATAATCAACTGTACCCTTCAGGTACCTCACTGCATGCTTTGCAACCATCAGGTGAACATGTCTCAATATGTTCATAGCAAAGCAAGTATCTGGTCTCGTATTCATCAGGTACATCAAGAAACAAATCATCTGATGATACATCATGGCATTAACCAAATCTGATGAAGCATCACTCAATAGCTTCAGGTTCGATGCCATAGGTGTGGTCATGGCCTTGCAGTCCATCATCCCGAACCTCTTCAAGATCTCTACTGCATACTTCCCTTGTCCCAGGGAGATTCCATCTGTATTCTGCCACACCTCCATGCCTAGAAAGTAGTGCATCATATCCAAGTCCTTCATCTCGAACTCGGCAACAAGTCTCCTTCTTGCAACTTTAATGAATTCCTCTTTTCTATCAGGAACAAATCATCGACATATAACAGGAGCATCACTGGTCTTCCACCTTCAACCTTGAAGCAAAGGTTGGAGTCCACTTTACTCTCATTAAATCCTAGAGTCATCAATAAGCTATCCATCCTATCGTACCATGTCAAACCTTGGGATCTTCTGCAGCCACTCCCTCTGAAGCGAAGCATCATACTCCCTCTGTCTTTTGTACTCTATGCACTGAAACATTCTATACTAGAGTTACAAGTAGCTTCCTCTGCTACTAATATTCTATGTATCCATCTAGGGTCACTGGATACCAAGATCCTCTATCTTGAACCTTTTCAAAAGTTCTTCTAGCACCCATCCATGAGCTTGTCATCCTCTATAGGCTTCCATCTTCAACCTATAGCAAAGGTTAAGATCTTCATCACTCTAGGCGATCTTCAAGCTCCTCATGTATGTGTTATCCCATGGGCGTCTTTTGAGCCCATACAAGGCCTTCTTTTATTTGCACACATGATTCTGCCTGTCATGTGTCTCAACGCCCACTGGCTGCAAATGTCTCTTCGTAGTTTATGCCTTCTTTTCGTGAGAAGCCTCGTGCTATGAATCTTGCCTTGTATCCCACGATGTTTCTATCTACTGCACGATGGAACTACGATCTTCCCTTTAGGTCTCGATACTGCATCCTAGATATCATTCTTCTTGAACTGGTACTCTCCTTCCCTTTCTTCTTGGATTCATAGTTGGAAGGTTCTTCATCAATGATGTCGCTCAACAATGTTACATAACTGCACTATGTCTGAGATCTCTTCCTTGAAATTATCGTCATATTATTCTTCATATTGGATTCTTTCTTTAACTATCATCACTTGTTCTTCGGAACAAGTCTCAACCTTCTTTTCTTGTAGGCAATTGTACATGATCTTTCCTACAAGTCAAATGCACTAGTTGTATGGTTAGAAACATTTCATAAGGTATATTCATAATAAAAAATTCTTATGCATAAATATATGATCATGCAACTATTTTAACCAATACAAAATTCATCCATATCTCACGAAAACTTTCTAGATGCCTTCCATCTATACCATGACAACATTGAGATTGTGCACTAATCCAATATGTCAGCAAAGAGGTTTCTTCATCTTCTTCATTCACGACTTCATCATTTCTTATCCAAATACTCAAGATGGATAAGGGGCTCTTCAAGAATTGAGTCCTTCATATTCCTCATCGCTTAAGGGATCTTTTTTTTTGAATCGTGAGATCTTGATATTCAGTTGCTCCCCTTTCCTCTTCTCTTATTATGAGTCGAGCTTCTTCTTTTGTACGCTCTTTCCAGAGTTTGCTGAAAGTAATCACTACCTTCTGGAACACATTCCTTGAATAAATGAATCCCATGATCCTGGGAGACCATTCATGGTGGTTATCACCACTTCTGCATTCTCCACTTCTTCTTCTACTGCTTCAGGTTGTTCTTTGCTTTGAGAGACCCTTGTAAAGTATGACTGTATGGTCTCAGCATTCTGGATCTTCACATTCTTCAACTGGTTCCTCGAAGTTATCTTCTGATTTATGTTCTTCCCTTTAAATAGCTTGGTCAAGGAATCAAATATCTCATTAGGTGTCTTTAGGGAAGACACTTGTGGTATAAGGTGATCCGTGATTGAACCAACAATGATCTTCTTGGCCTTGACCAAGTTCTTCTTGTGTAAGGCTTTTAACCTCATCTCCCTCTGGAACTGGAACCTCTCTACTTATGTAGGTGTCCAATTCATTTCCTTCAAGAACTAGTGAGATCATATACTTCCATGCTTGGAAGTTTTTAGCCTCACCAACATTATCATCAAGATGATGTGATAGATCACTTTGAAATGAGAACCTTAAATGAAAATAGCAAAAGACTAGATCTTACCGAGTTGAGGTGTTTGTCCTGGTTTTGGAGCTGGATGATCTAGGGTTTGTCAGAGAAACCCTATTTTTAAAAACTTGAAATCTTTCAAATCTGATTGGATAGAAAGATAGACCTCTTCAAGGCGAGCTGTCCAATATACTCCTTTTCTGAAAATAGTGGAGGGAAGCTCCCGGAACAGGAAGCCCTAGTTTACCAATTTCTTTTGTAGAAATTTTTGATACTATTTCTATGGTATCTCTGAAAGTACTGCTCTTCTGTGTCTAAACTTTTGTATTGAGGTAGAATAGTCTATCCTTGTTCCAATAACATAAGTTTCATCAGAATGGGTTTCACCAATTGGGAATTATGATCGTTTTCCCAAGGTGACCAGTTTTAGAATTGTTCAACACAGTGAAGTTGTACGGACTGCCACATGTCACTGTTTCATCTTCAGGGTCTGAAACTTCTACCACAAAAAGTATAGTCCATGCCCTTTTTCGAACATCTTGAGATATTTCATTTGGACCTTGGTAGCCTGAGATATAGTGATTTTCCCCAGGTGTCCTGTTTAGGGATGAATCCTGGAAGAGGCTGGAACCCTAACTTGGAGGAATCATATCTCCTAGAATATAGTGAATCTGAGGATGAAACTTGGATACAGTGTAGATTAGGAATTTATCTTCAAACTGTGAAAGTTTTGACCTCTGAGACCTCTTCAATCCCGATATATAGCGAATGTACCAAAACTTATCAGTTTTAGTATTTAGGGTTTTTCTGGTTCGAGGTCAAATTAGGGTTTGACTTTCCCAAAGTTTTACCCAACCAAAAATCTCGACCCAGGTCTCTAAACTTTGATTTTGATGAGGAGAGAAATCCTATACCGGGCTCACTCAAAAATTCATCTTCTATAAAAAGCCCTAATTTCCCACACCAAAAACTGAAAATGCATGGAATCAAATTATGCTTCGACAAAAAGATGCGCTCTTCAATGGAGAGTTAGCCTAGCCTTCTTTTGCTGATGGATTGTGGAGAGAGACCCAAAAAGTAAGAAGCCCTAGCTTCTGCAGCTGCACAATGTCTTCTTCTTAGGTTAGCTCTAATACCATGTTAGATTTTTATCATTTAAGCAGTATGATCTAGGATCTTATCTAAGAGAATAACATGCAAAACAAAAATCACAAGAGACAAGAGACACAAAGAATTTTCCTTGGGGAGACCATAAAGGAGAAAACCCTGGAACTTCCGCAGAGAGAGAATGAGCACCAATGGCAATAGTAAAACCCAAAGACATAAAAGATGATCTCCACAGTTGTTCTCTCTCTCACTTGAGAGAGCTTCTCCTCTCTCACTCATGCATCCCAGTGAGTGAGTGTGTGTGTGATAAATAGAGAGGCTCACTCTCTATTTATATTATTTCATTCACTTAATATCCACTTCAACATGTCGGCCCCACTTAACAATTACTTACTAGGGCCGATATCTCTAGGAGAGTCTAATAACCCTAGTGCTCCACAACTGTGGGGACTTTGCCCTCCGATCAACAAGGAGGGTTAAACTTGACACAATTGTGGGGACTATTTCCCCGACCTACAATGGAGGGTTAACCTCAATGACTTTACATGACTTGTTTACATTATTGAATCTCCCAATCGGAACATTGGGGCATGACATGACTCAATTACATTATAGATACTTCCCGGAATAAACATCAGGGTACAATACATAAGATATACAAGTGAATACATTCCGAAGTTACTAATACATCAACAATATTTTCACAAAAATCATTTCTTCTCATCTCAAAATAGTATTCCCTTCCATTGTTTTAACAAACTAGGGTGATTTCATCCAAAAAATAAATATCCTTGATAACATAGTATCAGTTCAAGAAGCGGGCCACTCTAGCAAGTAGAGACGAGAAAAGGGATGAGAATAAAGCTAGATATGGATAATGTGTTCGACAGAGTGAACCCCCGATTTCTCTTCAAAGTGTTGGGAAATTTTGGAATTGACAAGAAGTTTATAACATGGAACAAATATTGTATTAGGAAACCATGGATAACACCCTTGGACAATGGAAAAGCAACTAGATTCTTTCAAGTCTCAAGGGCCTTTTAAAGGGATGTCCTCTCTCCCCTCTTTCTTACAAACTTATAGTGAACTCACTTAACATATGGTAGGAGGCATCCTGAGTGGAAGGAAACATCCCTAGGATAAAGATTCCATAAAGATGGAAAGACATTAATCATTCTCAATTTGTAGATGATGCCATCCTTATAAGAGGAGGCTCTCTGATCACAAATAGAAGATTCAAGACAATCTTAGAAATCTATTGCAAAGGATATAGGAGAAAAGTTAAATATGGGAAGAGTTGCTTTTATGGGTGGAATGTGGACCATTGGACCCTTCCAGCCATCTTTAGGGAGTTTGGATTTCAGGTTCAATGTAGGTGGGACCATTTTAAAAGTCCGAGAGTTCCAATAGCGTAGAAAACACATTCAATAATAATGACAAGAACACTTAGAGAAAATAAGGAAAAAAATAAATCAACGAGTGACGACCTTGTTAAAGATTGCAGGGAGAGTGACCCTCATTAAATTGGTGCTTCCATTCCTTCCCCTATTCCTATGCTCAATGCTCCTAGTGCTGTCAAGCATTCACCAACATATCAACAAAGCATTCAAACCCTTCCCATGGAAAGAAGGGAAACACAGTGAAGGAAATATTCCCCTTATAAATTGGAACATAGTCAAAATCTAAATAAATAGAGGGGGCCTTCAACTTAGAGACATGGAATTAAACAACGTAGATCTTGGTGCAAAATTCCAGTCGAAAATTGTTTCTAAAGGGAGAGATTGGGTGAAGGGAGTGCTCCATATGAAGTATTTAAGGGTACATAGGCTAAGAATCCTACACCAACTTCCCCAAGCTACAAAAGGAAACCAATTTGGAAGCTTTGTAAGAAGGCATAGGAATTCTTTGAGCAACAATTATACTGGATCCTGGGCAATGGAGAAAGTGTACTCATTTGGGAAGATAACATTCTCAATGACCCCCTTCTCGGCTCCCTACCATAATTGAATGAACTTCAAAGATGGATGAAGAGTTAGGGGATAGAAAAAATAGGGGATATTTGTATTTCCAATCAAGGCTGCTAGAAGGAATGGGCCAAACTATCACCCTCTAATCACATTTTCCCAAAGCTTAACATTTTATCTCAAAAGCTAAAAGGAAAAGCTCCGATAAGTAGGATGACCTAGGACACTATAAGTGTTGAAATATTGTAACTTCGAAGAATATTCTATATGTATCTTTTTGTGGTCCCCGATGGTCCTACCGGGAGAACCACTTGTATTACTTTGTACCCCGATGCTTCTAATCAGAAGAACTAATAAGAGTCATGAGGTAGTCCCCTCTAATTGTAAAGGTGGGTCATTAGCACTCCAGTGTGGTTACTTGAGCCTACATGTGTAACTCGAGCCTACATGATTAACTCGAGCCTACATGTCGGATTTAATTATTAAAGTGAACGGATGAATAGAAATAGAGGTGTGGCGCTCCTCATTTGGAACACACACTCTCACTTGTGTAGCGCATTAGTGGAGAAGAGAGAAGTAGCTAGAGAAGGAGGAGGATCGGGATTTGATTTCCTTGTTGGTTTTATCTTTTATCTTTTGGGGCATCTATATTGAGGGAGCTTTTACTGGGTTTTTCCCTTTAGGGTTTTCCTAGGATAAATCTGTGTTGTTCTTGTGATATTGTTTCTTTCAGTGATCCTGTTTATATGCTTTTGTTATGAAAATGAAATAAAATACTGATGTATTAGCTAAGCATATGAAATTTTAACATGGTATCAGAGCTAGCCTGAATAGGACAGCTTTCACAAGGTGAAATAACTCTCTCTCGCTCCCCGGAAGAAATTAGGGTTTCGGGAAATTTTTTGAGTTTCAAAAAACTAGAAAGTTGCGCCCTCCCAAAGTGCATCTTTTGAGCCTGGAATCAAAGTTTATTAATGTGTGAGTCTCTGGGAAAGTCAAACCCTAGTTTGATAGTTGCACCAGAAAACTGCTGAACCAGAAAGCTGCAGAAACTGAATCTTGCAAGTCTGATTTGAAAGGTGAAGAGTTGAAATCTCTAGAATCCAAGCACACCAGTCAACTCACCTCATTCAAGTGCATATTCTGGTAAGGTCAGTTTCTCATTCCGCAAAATTTATTTTTTTTGTGATTTTCTGACAAGATGGCCCCAAGCACTAAGCTTGAGGACAAGCTAGAAGGCATAGAGAATTTTCGAGCATGGAAATACAGGATTGGTCTCATTCTCCAAGAAAATGATCTTGATAAGTATGTCAAAGAAGAAGTTTCAGAACCTGAAGAAGCTAAAGCCAAGGAGAAGCACAGAAAGGATATGATTAGGACCCAAGGATTATTGCTAACTCCATCAAGGATCACTTAATCCCTCAAGTGTCATCCAAGAAGACTCCAAAAGAAATGTTTGATGCCCTATCCAGAATGTATGAGGGAAGGAACATTAACAAAAAGATGAATTTAAGAGCTCAACTGAAGAGCACGAAGATGAGTCATGGAGAATCCATCCAAGATTACTTCACAAGGGTTTCTTAGATCAAAGAGCAACTAGAAGCTATTGGAGATAAGCTTGATGAAGATGAAATGGTTATGACTGCCCTCAATGGTCTCACTAGACCCTGGGAGTCCTTCATTCAGATGATGTGTGCCAGAAAAGAAAGCATGAAGTTTGATGTGGTATGGGAACATTGCATTCAAGAGGAGACTAGAGTGGCAAATAGAGAATCCTTACTAAAAGAAGATGATCAAGCCCTAGCCACTCACACCAAAAAAAGAAAAGGCTAGACTAATTTCAAGAGAAGAAATTTCAAGGAGCCTCAACCTCCCAGAAGAATTCAAAGGGTAAGAGAAAATCATCCAGATAAAAACTACTCTAGTTTTCAATGTTTTCATTGTGATAAGATAGGACACATTGCCCGAAATTGTCCAATGAAGAAGCAAGAATATAAGAAGAGGATCAACAACAACAAAAGATATCATGCTCATCTAGCGAAAGATGAAGATGAAGAAGAAGAAGAATAAATACCTCCAAGAAAGCAAGCAAGAGAAGAAGATGCAGAAGAGTATGTACTATTCTCTGCACTCTCTGGGTCTATAACACCTGGAGAAGACACTTGGCTTATTGATAGTGGTGCCTCAAAGCACATGACAGGACAAAAGAAAACTCTGTCCAAACTTGAAGAAAAGAGCTCTCCTCAGAAAGTATCCCTAGGAGATGACTATCAATATCCGATGAAAGGAGTTGGTGAAGCAAGTTACAAACTTGCTTCAGGTAATCCCGTAAAGATGAAAGATGTATTATATGTACCTGGTCTAAAGAAGAATTTACTTTCTATCTCAGCTTTAGATAAGAAAGGATTCATAGTTGCTTTCATAGATGGTCAAGTACTCATGTGGCCCAGAGGAAAGAATATTGAAGATGCAATCATCATTGGTGAAGAGGAAGGAGGCTTGTATAAACTCAAGGGACACTTAGAAACAACCTTTGTGCATGAGTCCACTAACCCTAGTGAACTATGGTATAGAAGGCTTGCCCACATTAATTACAAGGCTCTACCTCATGTGAACAAAGTAGTGATGGGATTACCAGACATGAAGATCGAGCATGAAGGCATTTGCAAAGGATGTGCGAAGGGAAAGAACATCAAGAATCCATTTATGAAAAGTGAGACAAAGACAAAAGGTACGTTGGAATTGATTCATTCAGATGTATGTGGTCCAATGTCTTCTACATCCTTAAGTGGCTTTGAATATTATATCACATTTATTGATGACTTTTCAAGAAAGACTTAGATATACTTCTTGAAAGAAAAGAGTGAAGTGTTTGAGAAATTCAAGGAGTTCAAAGCCTTGATAGAGAATCTTTTAGAGAAGAAAATAAAGATACTCCGATCAGACAATGAATGAGAGTATACCTCAAAAGAGTTTGAAAATGGGGTTGCAGAAAGAAAGAACATAACCATCATGGAGGTAGTGAAGACAATGATTTATGATCAAGATCTTCCAATGCATCTATGGGCAGAAGCAACAATAACTGCTGTATATGTATGTACAGAATAGAATATCTCACAGTGCTCTTGGATTCAAGACTCCATAAGAGATGTTCATGGGAAAGAAACCTGAGGTAAGTCACCTAAAAATATTTGGTTGTCTAGTATATATTCATATACCAAAAGAGAAAAGAACCAAATTAGACCCTTCCGGAAAGAAGGGGATATTTGTTGGATATTATGAAGTATCCAAAGCATTTAGAATTTACATTCCTGGATTCCATCACATGGAAATCAGTCGAGATGTGACATTCGATGAAGAGGCAGCCCTCAAGAGATCCAGGAAGTGCCAACATGAAGAAGTACATGAAGAGACACCTTCCAGAAAATGAAGAAACTGCATGTCTCCCTGAAGATGAAGCTCCTAAAGAACATGGCATGGCAAAACCACAAGAACCTCCTATGATGGAGATATCAAGAAAGGGAAAGCCTGCTTGGACAAGGGAAATTTTACGAGAAGTAGAAAGATATGGAGCTCTTGAAGGTTCCACAAGGGAAATAAAGAAACCTAATACTTTGTCCAACTATGTAGCCTTGATGTGTGATCTTGTAGATCAAGAACCTACAAACTACAAAGAAGCGATATAGAATAAAGAATGGGAAGAAGCAATGACTGAAGAATACCAATCAATAATGAAGAATTATGTATGGGATATAGTTCCCAAACCAGAAGGAAAACGTATAGTATCCTCCAAATGGATATACAAAATAAAGCATGCAGCTGACAGAAGTATTGAGAAGCATAAAGCAAGATTTGTGGCCAGAGGTTTCTATCAGAAAGAGGGAATTGATTATGAAGAGACATTTTCCCCAGTAGCACGGCATACTTCGATTAGAGCTATCATGGCTCTTGCATCCATGATGAAGTGGGACTTACACCAGATGGATGTGAAAACAACTTTTCTAAATGGTGTGATCAAAGAAGAAGTATACATAGAACAACCACAAGGATTTTAAATTGAAGATAGACATACTCACATATGCAAGTTGAAGAAGGCTTTGTATGGCCTTAAACAAGATCCTCAAGCTTGGTATGGAAGAATAGATAGTTTCCTGTCGAGCATGTGATTTTCCAAGAGTAAAGCTGATCCTAACCTTTATCTCAAGGTTGTTGAAGAGGAACATGTCATCCTGCTACTATATGTGGATGACTTATTCTTGACGGGGAATGAGAAATAGATTATGGAAAGCAAGAAGAAACTAGCAGAAGAATTTGAGATGGAAGACCTTGGGTTAATGCACTATTTCCTAGGTCTAGAAGTATGGCAAAGTTTAGAAGGAATCTTTCTCAACCAGGGAAAGTATGCAGTTGAGATATTGAAAAGATTCAATATGTTGGAATGCAAAGCCTTGGCCACACCCATGGATTCCAACGTAAAGTTGTTAACTGATGACTCATCAGAGTTAGTGGATGTGACTCATTACAGACAGATTATTGGGTCATTGATGTACTTAAAAGATACCAGACCAGACATTTGTTTTGTTGTAAACACCTTAAGTCAATATCTAGTTCAACCTAGATGGGTTCACTTGGTAGCTGCAAAACATGTGATGAGATATTTGAAAGGGACTATAGAATTTGGTCTATACTATGATAATATCCATGAGTATAGATTGTATGGTTATACAGATGCAGATTGGGCCGGAAGTATATCAGACAAAAAAAGCACATCAAGAGGATGTATAGTCTAGAATCTGCTATGATTTCATGGTTTAGCAAAAAGCAATCCAGTGTTGCTATGAGCACAGCCGAAGCAGAATATATAGCAGCTTGCTCTGCTAGTTGTGAAGCCATATGGCTTCAGAAGTTGATGTCAGGATTATTCAACCTAGAGTTGGACACTACCATGATTCTACGTGACAAACAAAGTTGTATAAAGATGACAGAGAATCTTGTATTCCACGACAGATCGAAGCACATAGAAATCAGGTATTTCTACATTCGAGATATGATGCAGAAAGGAACCATAAAGCTCCAGTATGTGAGTACTGATGAACAAGTTGCTGATGTGTTGACAAAGCCTCTGTCCCAAGTAAAGTTCGAACACTTTCAAGACAAGCTTGGTGTGGTTCGGAAAGACCTTCCCTGAAAGGGGGAGTAGTGATGTTGCAGTGGGATTGTATCATCCTTGGGATCTTGCCCTAAAGTGATCTGGGGACCTCGGTCCTCGAGAATGAAGAGGGATTGTATCATCCCAGGACTTATGTCCATAAATGATCCGGTGACTTCGGTACTCGAGAACGTGTGTTGATCCCGTAATTCCAAGAGGAAGGATTGTCTGAGTTCCACAGATATGATCCCGTAATTCTAAAAGGAAGGATCGTTGGTAAATCCGTAAAGACCTAAATCCCGTAATTCCAAAAGGAAGGATCATTGGTAACTCCGTAAAGACCTAAATACCGTAATTCCGAAAGGAAGGATCGTTGGCAGCTCTGTAAAGACTTGATCCTGTAATTCCAAAAGGAAGGATCGTCTGAGCTCCAGAGATATGTTGATCCCGTAATTCCGAAAGGAAGGATCATTGGTAACTCCGTAAAGACCAAAATCCCGTAATTCTGAAAGGAAGAATCATTTGAGTACCACAGACATGTTGATTCCGTAATTCCGAAAGGAAGGATCATGTTGATGTTTTGATGATGATGATGTTTTGATGATAATGATGTTTTGATGATGATGATGCTTTGATGATAATGATGTTTTTATGATAAGAATGCTTTGATGATGATGTTTCTAATCGAAAGATCAGAGTATGATGAAGATGTTGCTGCTGATCGAAAGATGTTGCTGATCAAAAGGTCAAAGTGCTGAAGATGTTGTTGCTGATCGAAAGGTCAAAGTGCTGAAGATGTTGTTGATCGAAAGGTCAAACTGCTGAAGATGTTGCTGATCAAAAGGTCAAAGTGCTGAAGATGTTGCTGATCGAAAGGTCAAAGTGCTGAAGATGTTGATGCTGATCAAAGAGTTGTTGTCGTTGAAGATTGAATACAAAGACTATATGATGTTGAAAAGTTTCCAATGATTTATAGATGTGTTACCCTAATGATGTTGATGACGTCCTCTATCTCTCTCCTACCATTGTTGTTGTTGATGTTGTTGTAGAATACCCTTGTCGTTAAGGGGGAGTGTTGAAATATTGTAACTTCGAAGAATATTCTATCTGTATCTTTTTTGTGGTCCCTGATGGTCCTATCGGGAGAACCACTTGTATTACTTCGTACCCCAATGCTTCTGATCAGAAGAACTAATAAGATTCATGAGGTAGTCCCCTCTAATTGTAAAGGTGGGTCATTAGCACCCCAGTGTGGTTACTTGAGCCTACATGTGTAACTCGAGCCTACATGATTAACTTGAGCCTACATGTCAGATTTAATTATTAAAGTGAATGGATGAATATAAATAGAGGTGTGGCGCTCCTCATTTGGAACACACACTCTCACTTGTGTAGTGCATTAGTGGAGAAGAGAGAAGTAGCTGGAGAAGGAGGAGGACCAGGCTTTGATCTCCTTGTTGGTTTTATCTTTTATCTTTTGGGGCATCTATATTGAGGAAGCTTTTGCTGGGTTTTTCCCTTTAGGGTTTTCCCAGGATAAATCTGTGTTGTTCTTGTTATACTGTTTCTTTCAGTGATCCTGTTTATATGCTTTTGTTATGAAAATGAAATGAAATACTGATGTATTAGCTAAGCATATGAAATTTTAACAATAAGAAGGAAGAAAGGATGTATAGTATTCAGTCAAACAAGGTTGCCAAGCTCTCTTGCAGAAACCACCCTCCACTGGCCGCTCCTTAATTTGGGTTGGAGTTTGGGTGAACAATGCCCAATTTATTTTGTTGGACAACAACTCAAGGCAAAATCTTAATTGGGGAGAACCTAAAAATAATAGGCTTCATGGGATCATCTAGATGTGACCTTTGCTTAAATGAAGAATAATCCATCACTCATTTTTATTATTATCAAATGCCAATTCTCTAGAGAAGTGTGGCTTGAAGCGTTGGGCCCGTTACACCAAGCCTACACTTCAAATCATGGGGAAAGGCTTATAAGCTTTCTCTTAAAGGTAAAGCTCTGCTAAAATGGTTTTTGCTAGCCCTTCCCAAATTTACATGTTGGAAGATTTGGCTAACTCGAAACGAAGAAATATTCAAGGGAATTGAAAGTACTCCCATATAGGTGGTTCAAATAGCTATATCTTTGATGAATAAATCTTACCAGGTAAGGAAGGCAGTCATTTAATCAGGGTTGAATTTAACTCAATAGGAGACAAATTGGATAGACTCTCTAAACTTAAAAGACAGGGAAGGTCTAAGGCACCCGATAAACAAAGATACACAAGAATGGGAAGTCAAACTAAAAGAAGCATAACTTAAAGAATATAGGAAACAATAGGGAAGACCCATCTTGTTTTTTAATGTAGCAACAAAAGGAAATCCTAAGGCAGTAGGTACAGGTGGGATCTTGTATGATATTGTTGGAATATGAAAATCAAGATTCATCTGGGCACTAGGAAGCTATACAAACAACATGGCAGAGATTATTTCCCGACATCATGCGGTGAAAATTGTGGCATACGTCAAAATGAGACTCAAGGATCGTTGTCAAAGCCTTTAATTCCAACAAACCACCAACGAATCTCAGCTTGGATTGAAATTATACAATGATAAGAAAGATCCTGAACATCTTGGGAAATTTCTAGGTTTACCATGTTTTTCGGGAGCATAACAAAGAAGTTGATCACCTGGAAAAATTGTCCTCGGTCCTACGAGAAGAAATTCCGAAAGACCTTAATGACTATAAGGAATACATAATGATCTAATAACTCATTGATGATTGTATGGAGAGCCATTATAGTAGAACAATACGAAGGTCTCGATCATGATCTGTCATACCCCAGTTTTGACCTTGTGATGTAAATTTTGTAAATATTGTTGTAAAGGATAGAAGCCAAAAACAATGACCAACATGACCAAGTCTATGTAAATAAAATGTATATTTTTATATTAATATAAAATCTCAAATGGTTGTAGAGGAAGAGGCATGAAGAAGAGATAGGTGGCTATGAATCCACAAGAGGGAAATTGATAGTGGGCTAATGAAAATGACCAAGTGAAGGGGCTTATCTTGTATCCTTAACCTTATCCATTTAACCATATTTTCTTAAGCCATGATTAGGAGCCAACTTTATTTAATTAAAGCATTATTTAATTATGAAAAGGGGGATTAAGAGTGGTTCCATGTGGATGGGCCACATGGCAATATGGTACATGCATATAAAAGTAAAAATGGAATCTTGAGAGGGGTTCATTCCTTCTACCATTCCAGAATTTGAATTTTCCTTCACCATGAGCCTTGCCATTACATTAGAGAGTCGAGCTTAATGTTGTGACAGAGGAGAGTGAAGCCATTTCTGAATATGAATTTTGCATGCCATTAACCGAAAGACTAGTGAGAGAGAGAAACCTGGCCTACAATTTAGGCATGGAGTTCCCAATTTAGAGACTTCTTGTCCATCATGTTCTGGAGCGCTAAAAGGTACTAGAGGCTGCTTGTGGTACTCTTAACTCAGTGAAGGGGGATTGTCCTCGACGTTGAATAGGTTGATGGGGAAGGAGAATTGAGGATTGGGGTAACTATGGAGGGTTTTTAGCCACCAACAGGTTGTAGGAGATATCGTTTTTTTTAGAAGTTGTGGAAAAACACTTGGCCCTTGTGAATTGATATCCCCATCTTAGAGGTGGCCTGATAAAGTAAGACTTGTCTTGATAGTGTATATGGATAGGAGGAACATCCTTCTTCTACAGTTAGTTGGTGTCTTAGTCTAAGGGTTTGTGTAGTTACCAACAATACATAATTTTATACAAAACAAAGCATTCACATGATCATAACCATAAGATATGCAAGAGTAAGTGGGACAACAACAACTAGCTTTATATTATAGAGCAGATAATGTACAAGAATTAATCAACAAACTTGTCACTAGTTTTGGCTCACCAACATATTATATACTTGTTACATACAATTATTTAGTTATGACTTATAGGTTGGTCAACCAATCGATCGACTAAACCGACTCGACTATAGTCGGCTGAAGGACCTAGTCAGCTAGTTGACTAGGCTCCTCCAACATATTCCCCACCAACAAAATATTTCTTCATCCTAAAGAGAAGAGGAGAGTACAAAAATGTGTTTGTTATGGTTGTTGTTCCATAGATGAGTTAGTAGTTTGTTTAGGCACCTTGCAAGCTTCGACAATGGAACTGACAGATGAGGCAAGTCAAGACTAAAAATATTGCCATTCATGTAGAGTTGTTTGTATATTCATGCTAACAATGATGAGATTAGTTAACTTGGTAATTTTCTCTATGACTGGATCATTCTTAATGTTTTGCAGGTCTTCTCTTAGGAGCAACTGCTGATTATTTGCATCGGTGAGCAATTTATCTATTTGGGTTACTAAGCGGTCGACTTCATTCTATGCTGGCTGGGCATACTTGGACCATTGCTCAACTTTGTTTTAGGGTCCTTGAGTTTGTTTTTCTCCATGTCGATCTATATCTCAAGGTTTGGTACAGTGGTGAGTTCGGTAGAAACTTTCGGTTGGAATACAAGTGTCAGGTTAGTCTGGACTTTGTTCATGTCTGCAAAAACATGTTCATAGTGCAAATACCAGTTATACAAAACTGTTGCTGACTGCTTGGAAAACGATGCATACTCATGTAGTTTGGTGTATCAGATCATAAATAATTTATGTCTTTCTTCTAATAAGGCAGCGATTTGTTGTTCATCTTGCTAGTTTTTCTGGGAGGTAGCCTCTTCTAGTTGTACTGTTGGGAACCCAAAAAGTTTGACAATATGATCTAATGACTTTTTCGATGGGGACCCACACAATTTTGGTGTAATTTGTATGATCATATGGTCACAAGTTTCAAGGATTTTAGGCTTTTGATCTTTGACATCGTCAAGAAAATTTTGTCGTTAGACCATCGTTTCTTCTTTTCCTTGCGGATGTTTTGGAGCAGGGTGTCTAACTCATGACCTCTAGGATCTATGACATAATAGAAGTTGATTTGATTTTTTTTTTGCATTTTACTCTTCTTTGTTTCTTTTCTTTCTTATCCTTGAACTAGTTGCTAAGTTTTTTGCAACGGAGGAGGCATGATGGACGTATCTGGAACAATAGTCTTCAAATGTATAGATGTTGATGTGGTTGTGGTTGATGTAGAAGTGGTCAATAGAAGAGAAAGTACATGGGTAGAAGATGTCAGGATATGCATTGTTGAGGCCGGGTATGTATGGTCAGTCGTAATCGTTGTTATAATGGTCGACTCAAAGGAAGTCAAATATGGTAATCATAAAGGTGCATAAATTGGGTTTTTGCTAATGATTGGAATTATGGTTGTAGTCAGTAGTAGAGGAACATTTGATGGAAGTGGTGGAACAATCAATGTACATTCGACTTGGGTAGAAGGGATAGTGGTTGGAGGAGGCATAGAGTGGGCAATAATAGATGGTGCAATTGTTGCAGTTGTGAAATCATATGACTCGTGTGGAATTTTTTCCATTGTTATAGTATGATAACCTAAGTTGCATGGTAGCTTTGGTAGTTTAAAAGGATTTCTAGTTGTGGTTGTACTTGGTGAGGTTTGAGTTTTTCTTTCTATTAGATGAATGTCTGGTGGGGTGATACCTACAAAGATGGGCCGCTTGATAACATATGTTTGTGATTTGGGGAATTGGGAATGGAATTCTTGTATCAATTTCTGAATAGCAGGGCCCTAAATGGAAGACATGAAATCTTGTTTGTTTTCAATTACTTGGGGTTGTACTTCAGTAGGTATTTCTGTGATGGTGTTCGGTGATGGAAGAGGGGAATTGTTGGGGACATTGACAAGGGATTTTTGTTAAGGATTGGATTGAACTTTTAACTTGGGAGCATGAGATTTTACCTTTTGGAGTTCTTCCTCGATCAAATTTTCCTCAATTTCCTGCTCAATGGTCACTTTGTTAATGATGGAATCGAGGATAACTTGTTATGCTTCCTTGTGCAACTCCTGGAGTTTGTCTTCATTTGGGGTGGTCAAGACCAGATTTCTCTTTTTGGAATGCCGGGTCTTGAAAGTTTGTTGCATTCTGTAGATAAACTCTACCACAACATTGAGCTTGTCGAATGACAGGTCAAGAGGTGATTATACCTCCATCTGTGGTTCACCTTCTTCTGTGGTCTCTCCTTACAGTTCTTGTTCCTTTATCGGCTTTGGTTGTGTATTGAACATGACTATGTCCAAAGTATTTTCTTCTTCCTCTTGGGGTCCCAAAATTTCTATGTTTAAACCGACTTCAAAGGCTTCTTCCTTTTCAATGTTGGTGAGTGGTTCTTCTAATGACAAATATTTTCTCCATGCAATATTTGGTTTTGGGTAGGGCTTTTTGGATTGAACTGCAAGATCCTGGAAAATTTCATTAACTAGTGGATAAAAGTCATTTATGCTTTACATTACCTGTTGTGCCTTGCATGAAACATACTTTAGTGAAGTCGAGTTCTTGCTGGATGTGTGCGGTCGGATATAGGCTCTGGGTTGAGGAACCCTACATCTCGACTATGTGGTATTCAAGAATTGAAACTAGTTTTCAAGCCACATCTTGGCAAATTTGGGGCCTTGAAATCATCCCTAGGGATGATAAGCTTTGAAGTTGTACATTAGGCATATGGGTTTTGTTGTAAAGGCAGGGTCACCTACTAGGGTTATTCTATATATGGCCAACCATATTAGAAGAGAGGGAAACCTGATAAGCAAACTGTTTCCTGACACTTTTGATAAGTTGACCGGACAACTCCAGCCAAGTATTCTGCCTAGGTGAAGATTTTTGCTTCTATTGCGATAAATCTTAACAACTTCCAACATATCCAATCGTAGGTTAGATGGTCAACTAGTTCTTGTTAGACAAATAAAGATAAGAATGGCAGCATACTTGTAGGTTTGGTACTAAATTTTATTAATCACCAACCCTCGGGAGTTCTTCCCCTTGGATGAGCCAATAAATCATTCTACCAGATTCAACTTGATTCTGATTAGTACTGGTGGTCCTTGGTTTGGTAGGCTGGTGATAACATCTATCAGGGTGGCATTGATTTTGACTTGTTCATCGAACCACAACTTTCCCTTGCGATATCTACTAACAATGTACTGTGCGATGAGGTATCTCAAGTCATCGAAGTTATCCAGTAGTGGTGCACCCAAATAGTGTATGATTTTAGTTACTGTCAATTTTTTAGCTTCTTTGGACCATTTTTCATCTCGAATTCCCCATGATCGCAAGTGTTTGTAGTGATTCCTCCACTAGTGTTCTTCTGTCTTGGCTTTTCGAATTCTAAGAAAATGAGCTTTTAAAGGTGATATAGTGACTTCCTCTTCTTCCTGGTGAATTATTTTTCCGACTTTCATGGATGTGGTTAGAGCGGTTTTCTTTGGAGCCATTTCTTTTGTTGTTGTTGGAGATGAAGTAGTGTTTGTAAGATCTAGGGTTTCAGGTTTGATGTGCGAATGCTCTAACTCTTTGAAAAAAAAGCTAATACTTGTAATCAAGATCTTCATTTATAGCTTAGCTAGCTTTGGAGAACACCATCTATTTTAGTAGGTGATTGTATTGAATTCGGATTTTGTGATGGACAACTGGTTCGTACGTGCGAGTCTTTCATTTCACGTCTTGTTCATCTATCATCATAACTTTGCTGTCAGGGTCAGTCATAATAGACTGCTTGTTGGAAAGGTCGACTCTTGTCCTCAATTCTTGGGTGTTCCTTTAGTCGTCGGTGGTCGAATTCTTGACACTGGTTAGTTTTGGATACATATTTTTGGTTCATTTTCTATTGGGGTTGTCTCACTCTTGAAGTGTCACTCTGTCATCCTTATTGTACCTGCCATTGTCCATATCTTAGAATATTCTTATATAGTATTGATACTCAGTTAGTTTCCTATAACTACTTTTTCTTTTAAATATTAAACTAACTATTACAAAACCTGGAACATGACGTTTAACTAAATGGTGATACAACCATTCAATTGACAGCATGCCTTCTTTATGCTCTACATCTTTTGAGTCTGGTGTCATTGACTACTTTTCTAAATATCTTCCCTTGTAGTGTTTTTAGTCGGACCGATCCATTATTATTTAATTCTTTGACTATATATGGTCCAAGCCATGTTGTATTTAACTTCTTTAGTTTCCATTTTATTCAACTATCATAGAGCAATACCAGGTCTATGACTAATATATCTTTCCTTTTATATTGCGGTCATGCTATGATTTCTGTTGTTGCTTATGGATTTCTTAATGATGGATTGCTATCTGTCATTGCTCCTTTAGTTTTGATAAGTTTAAATTTTTGTCTTCAACTACTTTAACATTGTCGAGGTGAAGTATGTTGACGATTATTGGTGCTTTCTTTTTGAAAGGTAAAGGTACAAATGCTTCTTTTCCATAGACTAATTTAAATGGTGTTTGTCTAGTCAACCATTTGTAAGTTGTGCGATATGCCCGTAAAATAGAAGGTATCATGTCATCCCAGTCATCTTTGTCAATGATACATAATGTTGTTAGCCCTTAAGTTAGAGTCTTGTTAAATGATTCAACAACTCCATTTGACTATGGGTGATAAGCGATGCTCTTTTGGTGGTTAATTATAATTTCTTTTAGTAGTATAGCAATGGTTTTATTGATGAAATGCATGCCTCTGTCGTTGATGATGGTGAGAGGGCGTCCAAATCTTGTAATAATATTTTCATATATCAATTTTGCTATTACTTTGCTAATGCATGCTTTGACAAATTCAACCTCAGCCCACTTTGTCACATATTCCACTGCAATATTAATATATCTTGTACCAGTTCGTCAACTAGGTATTGGGAATGGACCGACAAAGTTGATCATCTACATTTAAAAAGGTTAACAAATCTTAGTGGCATCTCATTCATTCGTAGCATTCGTCATATTTGTTTAGTTTTATTATGCAGTCTTTATGTAGCGTCGACCACCATGAGCCGGATTGCAAAAATTTTCTAGTTGTCGTGTCGACTTGATAGTGTCCTCCCACGGGGACACTATGTTCTTCGTCAATAATGGATTGTCGTTCATGTTTAAGATCGGATTGTCTGAGTACCTCATATGGTCCCAGTTTTTACACAAATTCGTTTATCAAATTGTATGGAGCAACTTTCATTGCAATTATTTTCTTTTTCTTTTCTGGCATTCCTTTAGGATCTTGACCTTGATCTAAAAATTGTGCTATATCTTCTAATTTAGTTGGAACAACTTTGACTCTAAATAAATGTGCGTTAGGTATCTCATTGTCGATCCCGATAGGATCTTTCCCTATTTCAATTCTTGACAGTTAGTTGGGTCCGACATTACTTTTTCTTGGTCGAAAAACTATTTCAAATTCAAGTCCTTGAAATAAGAGAAGCCATGTGCATAATCTTCCATGATGGAGTGTACCATATACTTAAGTGCTTGATGATATGTATAAAATGTAAATGAATTAGCTAGTAAATAATATCGATATTTTTGTAAAACAAAGATCATTCCCAAAGCTTCTCATTCTGTCGTCGAATAGTTATTTAATGCTAGCATTTGCGTTTGGGTAATCCATTATATCTTCTCTTGGTTGTGTAAGTATCGCATCAACTGCAATTCTAGACGTGTCAATATGTACATGGAACTTGATCGACAAATTTGGGAATCTTAGTATTGGTGCTTTGAGAAGTTTCCTTTTTAGCAACTCAAAATATTATGCGCATTCTTTAGACCATATAAAATCTTGATTGCCTTTCAATAATTCCTCTAGTGGATATTTCATATCAGAATAATATCTTATAAATTGTATGTAGTATCCTGTATGAACAAGAATAATTCTAACCTACTTAGGGTTTGTCGAGGATTGCTTTAATCTTGGCAAATTTGACTTTAATACCTTCCTTACAAACAACGTGGCCCAACAGTATACCAGTTGGTGTGGCGAATATACATTTTTTAATATTCATAGATAGTTTTGGATCTATCAACATCTCTCTAGCATCAATCAAAGGTAGTGAATATGGTCTTTGAGCAGTGAGTATATCATCCACTAGTTGAAGTAGACTGCTATTGTTTTATACAAGTATCCTTGAACTGCTTTTACTACTATTTTGGAGAATACTACAGGTGCATTCTTTAAACCAAATTGCATTACTCTATATGCAAAAGACCCAAATTCACATACAAAAGTTGTTTTATGCTAGTCTTCTTTTGCAATAGGAACTTGATTATACCCTGAGAAACCATTTGTGAATGAGTAACATTGATGTCGAGTGACTTCATTAAGAATTTCATCAGCAAAAGGTGTCAAAAAAGGGTCCGTTAATGTTAATTTATCAAGCCATCTGAAGTTGACAGAAATTCTCAATCTAGTCGGTTTTTGCTTCTTTGCTTGCACAACCATAGGACTATCCCACTCAGACTGGTTTATAGGGTATATTATTCTCATGGCTAGCATATTGTCAATTTCTTTCTTTAAGATCTATTTATACTTGCATTTTAGCTTATATGGACACTTTTTTACTGGTCGAGCATATGGTTTTATGTCGATTTTAATTTATCTCATTTCTTGAACTAGTCCTTTCAGATATTTGTAATCTATTGCAAAGACATCTTGGTATTCCTTCAACAGATTAGTGATTTTGGCTACTTGTTGGTCTGACCAATAATCTATAATTTTAGCCATTTTCAATCAATCATCATTAGAGATGTCAACTTCTTTTATCTTAATTTTGGGATCCATCCAGTCTGGTACTTTTGTTTCATTGATTGGTCGACTCCCTTCTTTAAAATTTATAAATGATGGAGGGAAATCCTTATGTGTTATCCTTTTTGGTTCTAGTTTTTGTTCAAATATAACTTTCATTACATTCTTTACATTTTTTCCAACCAAAGGATGGTGCTTTTTCCAACCAAGGTTTTTTTGGATAGTTTTTTCATTCTCCAGTTCTAGTAGAGTCAACTGCTACAATGGTTTGGTCGATATGTTGTTACATGTCAACTGCGGTTACTCTTTCGACAGGTTCCTCTCTTTCGACTATACAAATATTTTTAGCGCTTCAACTGCTTCTTTGATATGTTCTTCTTCAGGGGTAAGGCAAAAATATTTGATAAAGTTTTCTTTAAGTTCTTGCCAGATAAAGGTTTCTCCTTTAGATTCTTCCATCTTATGCCAATTATTAGGAAAATCTTTGAGCGTATTTGGGAATAGGTGAGGATATAATCGTTTATCTCAGTATCCTGCCCTTTTCCATTACTTTTCACATATATAAATATGCTTGGTTGGATCTTGGTCCTAGACAAATTTTAGTATTTGTACTTGTGCTGTGAGATTATTTCCTACAAATCATTCAATGAAATTTGTTGAAGTAGTCGTCTAAGTCTATAGTCGAGACTAATGTGTATCCCACCATCTTGCTACTTGTCTTGTGAAAGTTTCAAATAGACTTTGTAGTCGGCCTTATTCACCAAATTTTTTAGATAATTCTTCTATATGCGCAATTGGTGATTCATGTTCCTTATACCTCAATGGAGGAATATTAGTAGGCTCTTTCTTTGTTGGTATAATGGTAAGATATTCTCTTATTTTCTTCTCGCATTTTTTTAGGAATTATAGATATTGTAAAACATGTTTGCATTCTTTTTCTTGGTATAACTTCAACTGACCAACATTCTCGTGCTTATGGTTCATAATTTTCTAATTGTTAGTCGTAGAGCTCAGAATCAGAGTTATAGCCAACTGACATAGGTCGACCTAAACATAGTTCTCCAAAATTGCTAGGTTCAACAATATCTTCATTATTTTGAACTATTTGATATAGCCATCCAATATCATCGTCGACATCATTTGGCTTCGCCCATGGTTTTCCTTGAGATGGACTGATCGAGACAATGACTTTCTTTCCTTCTCCTTTTAATTTAATTCTTTCCTTTTTCTTATGAAATGGATGCTTTCAATTTTCGTCCCCATGGTCGACTGACTAATGCAGGACAGGATTTGGATCCTTCCTGAGGGTCAATAATTTTGAATTCGATGGTTGTATTAATCCCCATTATTGAAGTTTTAACATTTTTCCACACTCCAATAGATTCAATTAACCCTTGGTCTGCTAGTTTAAGATAAATACATGACTCTACCAGCTGGGTTCAACCAATTTTCTCCCATGTCGATCTTGTCATTATATTTACTTGGGACACAAAGTCAAGAATGACTTGTTTAATACATAATCCTTCAACCTCTAGGTCGACAAGAGGATCAATATCAATTTTATCCCTTTGATTTTGTGTACACAAGTTTTTAGCGGTTTTAGTGCTTCCATGGTTACTTCTAATAAATTGCATTTCATTGATTAATCGTGCGATGGCTTCTTCTTTTGTTAATAAGTTAAACAACTCATTAAGCGTTTTATTTCTACTTTCTTCATTAGTTTCTTCAGTTGCAAGCTGTGTAAACATTTCTGATGCTTTATTAAATATTTACTTATGCTTCCATGGATTAGGATAATCTTCTTATGGTCATTGTATTTTTTCAATATGATATCCTCCAATTTTTTTGCCTTATCTAGTAATAATGTGCAAATGTTTAGTAATAGTTGTATCATTTTTAGGAACACAAGACAAGACATTAACATTCATTCTTTTATTAAGTGCATCAAGCATTATGCGACAATCTTCTAGACTATGCTCATCCACACCACATCTTGTATAAAATTTTAGATATGTTCTATCTTTCCATGGACATTTAGGACTTAAATGGTCCTCACTATAGCATACAGAGCATCACGATTTGCCAGGTCCAGGCGGTTAATATGCTTTATTATTATTTCTGCATTGACCATTGTATCCTCCTTGTCAGTTGTTGTTGTTATTTCGTCGAGTGCTATTGTGGTCACTCAACCTTTCTGCTCGACTCTTTGTGTATGGTATATCGTATGGTAGCCAACTCTAGTCTTTAAGTTCTTGATGCATTTGGCTATGGAGTGTTGAGTTGTTCGACATATTCTGCACCACTTTGGATTGATATTTTCGGCATTGTACGGGCAGTCTCTGGTCGAGTGAGGTTCGAATCTCTCATATATATCGCATAAGTAAGTCATTTGCATCTTCTGAATTTTTTTAGGCTTTCTTTCCTCATGGAATATACATGGTGCTTCTTCGATTTGGTATGTATTTCCATGATATCTTCTTCGTTCATCATTAGGGAAGTTGTATTTGGTATGTCCTTCTCTTGTACATGTTGAACACCATAAGTTGTTATGCTGCATTGTTAAATGTTGTAACTATCTATGTATATTTTCAACTTTTTCCTCTAGTTGACGATCGATTGGTCCAGGCGTATATTCGTTGTCTGATTCGACTAGTAGTGTTTTCTTCAAGAGATCTTCATATGAAGTGTACTCATTCATTAATATTGGTGTCTTGAGTCTTTGTTGAATCCCATCAACAAAAAATTGAATTACTAAGGCAGATCGAGTTTAGAAGGCATCTAACTCAAAATATATTTAAATATTTGATCATATTTGTTGATAGATTCTCCTATTCTTTTGTTTTACTTGAGCTTATGTCCCGCCATGTGCTTCATATCTTCGACTTTGAACAATTCCAAGAAATTGTCTTTTGTTTTTTTGTTTTTTTTTTCCAAGGAAAAAAATTCGTAAATACTTTATTCACATTTAGTAGATGGCCCTCATAGTCCATTTTACAAAAATACAACTAAGAAGTTGTCATAACAAAATTTGCCTCAGAAAGAGCACAAATCCACAATCCAAATCTAAAGTACATTACATACATTAAATCATCAGATCATAATGTTTACCAACAATACTTTCCAGTAGAAAGAAAGCAATAGAAGCATGAAAAAAAAACTAAGTCTGATCTTAGCAGACTTATATCATCACTCCTGATAAATCAGGTCAGATCAAAATGGGACAAGTGATCAAAAGCAAAGATATTAGAGTAGAACTAGCATGATGATGAAGTCTCATAAAAATCATATGCTGATAAAAAGAAACAGCAGCTAAAAATTGGCCTATTCCAGACCATCCAAATATGAAAAATAAAATTCCAAAACCATTCAGTACCATATATAAGAGGCCTACCAGCCCGCAGGTCAAGCTCTAAATATTGTTGCTTGAGATCACCAAATGCTAGAAAAAGCAAATCAATATCAGCCATGGCATCATATCTGAAAAATCATCAAGAACCAGCAATCTGTCCTATGAAAGACATCACGCTACAGCACCTTTAGAATACCTGAAAAATTTCTGTGGATTCTGCCTCTCTCTGTTCATATGTACTCTAAAAACCTTCATGAATGCTACCCCCTGCTTTAGCTCCTCTTTTGTTTGTTGTCTCGACTTAGGGCCTTCTTCTAAGAATTTCATTTACCATGCTAGCGCTCTATTTCTAAGTCCATTTACAAACATGTTAATTTGTTGGTTTTCATCATCAATTAAGCTCGATTTCCATAAGGATTCACAAACAAACCAATGCTTTTTAGAATCCCCATCCCCATAAAAAATAGGGGTATTAATAGAAATTCAATAATCCCCTGTGTTAGACTTTTTAGTACTTACCAAAGATGTTGAACAACTAGACACACTTACTATTTCTCGATTACTGCTGAATTCTTATGAATTTGACTCATACCACGATAGACGTACTTCTTCTACAGACTCTTCATCTCCAAGCCAATTCTCTAGTGATTTAGGAGGTTCAATCAATAATGTTGTTGGCAGGGGGGCGCCTTTAAGTGTTATGAGTAAAATAAGTTAAATGAGTGTTTTCCAAATTTTGGATTAAAAGTAATTCGATTACCTTGGTCTGGCCTTTGGATCATCAATCAGTCAGTAATTTGTACACTTTGGTCTAGTCGAATCCATATGTTGCAGTCACCAGGCATTAGTACCATGTCACACTCAACTATTTGTCTATTGGTCAAACCATTTTTTATTATCATAGGTACTGCATCGACGGGGGTCGAGCCTTCTGGGATTGCAATACACAAATTTTATGGGGTCAACACCATTGCGTATGACCATTCTTCGGGTGTCAACACCTCACCTTCTCTATCTGGTCAAATTTTCCTCGACTCAGGTAGGAATTTTGGTTTCTCGACCATCTCACCCGGTTTATTTATACTTCTTTTTATGTGTATTGGACTGCCAATCTCCCATAGTTGTTCATGTCACTTGCACCTCTTTTCTCTCTCGATCTTTTGTATATTTGTTGTTTGTTTATGATTGGATGGATATTTGTTTCATCAGAGCAGGCTTGATTTTTTATTTTTTTATAACCAAAACAATTATCTTTTTTTAATTGAAAAAGAATATATTCGGCTTTCACCCAATTACAAAATGTTCAAAAAAACAGATTCTTGCTTCAGAAAACATCCATTATAAAGGAATGGGATGCAGTAACTAAGGTCCTTCATTAACACTTAGCATTCCAGGAGGAAGAAGATAGCTTTGATTTGCTTTGATGTCTACTAGCTTATTCAAATCATGAAGAACGTGATAAGAAGTTACTGAAACATAACCGATCAAAATGTAATGCAACCTTTGCTTGATCACATTCAAACTGAGTTTATTAAACAAGGAATCCAAATTTAAGATTTTAATGATGATTTCAGAATCTCCAAATATTTGCAAGTTGTTATGTCTCACTTCCATTGCAAGTTGACATGCTTTTAGAAGAGTAAATAATTCTACCTGGTTATTTGTAAGGTGTCCTACTCCCCAACAGAAGCTTGTTTATAACTTTCCAACTGGATGGAAAATCAAGCCCCCTGCCCTTGCTTTTCCTGGGTTTCCTTTTGACGCTCCGTCAAAGAAGATTGAGACTTTATTTTTGGTTTGCCACCATTTTGAAAATTCCTTTGCTGAAAGTTTGATCTGCCAAAAAGATTTAATAAGATGCATGCTAAATCCCATATGAGTTTTATCCACTTGCTTCGATCCTAGCCAATTGTGTTAAGCTTCTAATTTGGTTCCATCAATTTGGTGAGGTCCGACTGCTTCCAAAAGAAATGCTTTAGATTTGGATGCTACAATTTTTGGTTTCTGAGTTTTGTTATTAAATATTATATCATTTCTAGCCAACCAATTTTTCCACCAAATAAATTTTGGAATGGCTTGCCAGATTTTTCTCCACTCATGATTAGAAGGAAGGGCACCCAGATACCTTGATTACCAATTTTTAAAAAGCATGACAAGTTTTGCATTAACAGGAGCAAAAGAATAAGGCAACCCACGCATAACAAGTGCCCAGACTTTTTGAGCAAAAACGCATTCAACAAAAATATGTGTTGAAGATTCAATAGCTTGATGAAAGAAGCAACATTTGAATGGTCCTAACAAACCTCTTCTTAATAAATTTTCTCCAGTTAATATTTCTTATGCATAAGAGTCCAGATAAAAAAAATGATTTTTGGAATGCTTGGAAAATTCCATACCAACTTCCAGAATGCTGCATTGGGGGAACAAGTGGAGGCCATAGAACAAATTTGAGCTGAATCCTGTAAAAGTTTGTAGCCGATATCTGCAGAGTAAATACCACTAACGCCCCAGCCCCACGAATCTTTGCAAGAGCGATGAACAGGAGCTTTTCCAACTAACTTATTGAGCAACGATTTCTGGTAAGCAATAGAGTTGGGAAGTTCACGTTCTGGAATATTTGGAAGGGACCATGCGTTCCATTTTCCTTTTGCATCACAAAGACATATATCAACCAATTGTAGAACTCATTTATTAATCAACCAATTCTTAATCTCAGAAATGGAATTATCAGAAATTAAAGAAGATTGTCCATTGATTTTATCATCCCACAACAAGGTCTATCTACCATTTCCTGGAATTTGAAATAGATGTTGAACACAAAATTCAAGACCTTTCCTGCATAAATTCCATGTAATCGAACCTTTGGGGGTGTTTTCCATTTGCAGATTTCTTAGATTCCCTCCATGAAGGTATTTTTTCCAAAAAATATTACTTATAGTATGTTTTTTATTAGAAAACAACTGCCATAGCAATTTGCCTCCCATTGCTATGTTCGACAGTCCTGGGTATTTGATTTGCAATCCTCCATCAATAATAGATATTTTTACAGTTTCCCATTTGACAAGATGCATTCGGTTTTGATTTCCTTTACCACATCTCCAAAGAAAGTCTCTGATCAGTTTGGATAACTGATCCATAATCGCTTTTGGTGCCAAGAGAAGATTGGTCAATAGAAAGAGATAAAAGCACTGACTTGATCAGAATAACCTTTCCTGCCTTTGTAAGCCAATGACCACCCCACAAGACAATCTTTGCTTTAATCTTGCTAATGATTTCCATCCAGAGAGAAGGATTATTTTGACCCAGAGTTAATTTGAGACCCAGATATTTAACCTTGTCCCAAGAAGCATATCCTTCAAATTCAACTTTTAATTGATCTACATTCTATCCGAATACTGCACTCTTTCTGTTGTTAATGAGTGCCCTTGAAACAATACATAATTGATTCATAATTTCTGAAAATACTCTTGCCATTTTTAAAGAAGCCCCTCCCAAGAGCAAAGTGTCATCTGTAGAAAGTGCATGGTTAATAGCATCAACTCCTACTGCTGAAGATATGCTTAGGATATTGCCATTATTTTTCCCTGCTGTTAGCTTTCTGCTTAAGGAATCGACCATGAGGATGTACAAAAAGGGCAACAGAGGAAAGCCCTGACGAAGACCACTAGAATATTGGAAGAAGTTTGCTAGCCTACCATTTACTAATGGAGCTATCCAAGGTTTATTAGTGCAGGATTTAATCAAATTTATGAAGGCAGATCTAAATCCAAAATAATGGAGAACCAAGTAGAGATAGGAGAGCTTTACCTTGTCAAATGCATTTGCCATATTGAGTTTGATAAGCATGCCCTTCTCCTTCCAATGAAAGCTGGATTGCATAGCTTCCTAAACTTGAATGACATTATCTAGAATATGTCTCCCTTTTACAAACCCACCTTGAAGGGGATAAACTAGTTTCCCAAGCAAAGGTTTAAGTCTATTGGCTAATAGCTTATAAAGGATTTTATAGGAAGAATTGCAAAGTGAAATGGGTCTAAATCGATCAAAAGAAGAAGGATTAGCTTCTTTAGGAATTAAAGCAAGGAGGTGGAATTCGTGCAACCACCCACTTTGGCTTTAACCTGAAATGCTTTTATCATCTAGAATAAATCTTTCCTTATCATTGACTAGCAGATTCGATAAAAATGAAAGGAGAAGCCATCGGGGCCTGGGGATTTATTCGGCTCCATGGACCATATAACGCTAATGATTTCTTGCTCAGAAAAAGGCTCCAATAACCCACCATTTTCTTCCTCACTCACCAAACTGGGAATGTTGGACAAAAATGCAGAGGTTAAATCTGAGTCAGAGGAACCATCATCTCTCTAAAGGTTCTGAAAATTCTCTTCAACCATTTGTTTAATTTGAGAAATTCCTTTAACCGATTCTCCAGTCAGGGAAGATATTTCTAAGATATGGTTTTGTGAAAGTCTGACTCTACACTGCTTGTGGAAGAAAGAAGTATTCCGATCTCCAGCTTTTAGCCAAGTACTACGAGATTTTAATCTCCAGTATTCTTCTTCTCTTCCAAAATCTTGAAAAGAATTGAGTTGAGTTTTTGCCTTTTTTCAAGAAAGGTGGGAGTGATTTATGGTATTTCCATTTCCAATTGGATTTTCTCCAATATTTCCAAAGCTTCTTTCCTTTCACTGATTGGGTTTTTTTGAGTGAGTGGGTTTTTTCGGTGGACCAACTACTAGAAGGTCCCATGCCCTATTTACAGTACTCATGAAACCATCTTTGTCATTCCATAGTGGACTAAACTAGAATGGAATGGGACCAAGGTCCTCTTCATCTTCAATCTACAGCAGAATCAACTTATGGTATGAGGTAATCTTAGGCAAGATGCTGGTGGAAATGTATTTTTTGTCTAACAACACATAACTCTGCACCAGAAAATGATCCAATCTGGCAGATATGGTTGCTTCTCCAATTATGTTGTTTGAATTTCTTCTCCAATTATGTTGTTTGATCACGTGAATCTTCCTCATTTTGGCTTGAAATCGACCAGCTCCCACGTTAAGATGAGATTGTCCACAATTCTCTACATGGGATCTCTCCCATAAATGCCTCCAAAATTCTCTTTGTCATTCAATATAATATTTAAATCACCTGCCACGATGATATTTGAGAAAGAGTTGGCAGCAAGAAAGACTTCCAGTGTGCTCCAACATTCTCGTTTTTCCAGTGAGTTGACAGGCACGTAGAGGTTGAAAAGACAGAACATTTTTTTACTTGGATTATGTCATAGTTTTGTAAATAACCAATGTTGTGTTGTGTGGGATTGTTCAAGAGTGAAGACATTTTCTATCCTTAAAGTGGCAATTCCACTAGCAGTGCCTCTGGCACTCACAACCTTCCCTATCTTCGTTTTCCATTTCTTACTGCTAATAGATAGAAGATCTTCTTTATCGATTTTTGTCTCTTGGAGCAGAAGGACATCTGGAAAGGCCATTCTTATAAGATTATTAACGGCTTCAATTTTTTACGGATTGCCAAGCCCTCTGTAATTCCAAGAGATGAAGTTCATTATTTGATGGAAGGGGGAGGGCCTCCTTTTTGTATGTCTGGCCTGAGTGTTCCTGCTAATTGACATCTCGATAGTGGGTTGATTTCCTTGCATCTTAAGATGCTCAACTTCTTCCTCCCAAACCGTCTTATGATATTTTCTCCCTTTTTTGGAGGATCTCTCAAGGGGATCTTCATCAGATGAGCCAGAGTTGTATATAGGTTTCTTTTTTTTTCCATTTCTGCATAAGTGGGAGATTGTCCTTCCGCAAGAGAACTGAGAGGCTCAACAGAACCTTTGGCTTCTTCACTTAATTGATTTTGAGGTGTAGGGACTTCTCCCTCTTCAAGCACCGAGAGTACTTGTTCTTCTGGGATGCTGAATACTTCAAAAGTATTTTGAGAGGATATTTCCTTAATTGCTACTTCATTTTCTTTTTGTTTCTGTCTGGAGGGATTGCTGCTCATCCCCACTTCTCCTCTTTGTCCCTTAGCTTTGTTTCCTTGCTTTGTTGAAGTGTTTTTTTGAACATGAGTCTATTGATCTCCCTTTTCTTTGCTAGATTCTTCCTCAACTTTTTTCTTACAAGATCTGGCAAAATCCCCATATCCATGACAAAATCTACACTTAAAGGGAAGTTGCTCATAATCTAGCTCTTGCACATGAATCCAATCTGCTACTTTCAGATTAACAGCTTCAGGAAGCCCTACCTCCAAGTCCACTTCGACACAGATTCTGGCACAGGTAAATTGATCTTTTCTATCAGCCTTGTCAATGTATTTCCCGAGAGTGTTTCCTATAGCTTCTAAGGATCCCGAGTTCCAATAATGGAGAGGTAGATGCAGAAACTTGACCCAGACCGAAACAAAAGAAGGGACATCTTGATTTGGGTCAAAGTCAGGAGTCTATTTGTTTAGGTAGAGTCCTTGCAGACTGTCAAAACCCCAAAATTTCACAAAAATTTAAAATTTTGAGAGAACATAAAATGCTGAAACTGCGGTTTACTAACAACTAAAGGTTAGTGGAAAAAGAAACAGTCCAATGATTAGTATTACATATTTTCAAATTACGTTAACTAAAGCAGTTTCCTTTTCGTAACATAAATAGGCTTTACTTGCGTATTGTTTTATTTCAGTTTACTGACGAGTCTTCTCTATGGCAAGTAGGTGGAATCTAACTTTGAATCCTCGACTTACTTAGAATTTATGCTAACACAGAAAGATTACTGGTTCTTACAGGTTTATAGGTATGATCGAACAAGTAAACATTTTAAATTCATAAAGTATCAAGAAGTGTTTCTATTTGCAATTAATATGCTTAGTAGATAAGCTGATAAATTCCAAGCAACTTCAATGAGGTAAAGTAGTTTATTATCTCCAATTTTTCTTTGTAAGCAAAGTTCAAATAAAAGAGTTCCTTTCTTTATCAAACTTAGCGATACCAACGATACTTACTGTGACTCTAAGCTTGTGTTCTATGTCGCATATTAAATTCTATTTTATCATGCTTATCTTGCAAATGTTGTACTTATTGCTCTATTGGTTTTTGTACATGGAAGAGCTTCTACCAATACTGATAGTAAGATTCTCATTAGAATATAACATTTGATTTCATTTTTAACTTACTAGTTATGGTAAGTATGAACCTATGACTTATATGTATAAATCAATTGCTCATTAACAGATTATTAGCTTCCTCGTCAATGTCGTACTGCATGTACTATTGTATCATATGCATTATTGTATTAATTACTTGAGTACCAAGCTGATCGATATTTACATTCTGTAGGGAAACTTACTGCCTGTAAAACTTCTTGATATTATAAGTTTGATTAGTGTAAAACCAACTTCATTGTTTCACATGGAATACTATTTGCCTTCACTTCTTAAATCTAAGTCAATCCATGTTGTTCCAATGATTATGGACTTGAGTAGGATTATTCCATTGTAATTCTTATTATTACTATAACGCCTTTCTTACATTAAGTTACTGCCTATAACAACTTTCAAGGTAGATATTTCTATAATGATCAACATTCTATCCTATGCTAAGTACAAGCTATCTTGTATACTCACAAAATTATCTTACCAAATAAATAATCATGGTAAATTACTAGCAATTGACAAGTTGAGAAACAACTAGTGTCTATGAAAGTCTAAACCACAATTGAACTTTGTAAAAGAATTTATGAATATATTCTTTTACTATGCTATCCAACTTTATTCAGTCTCATAAATTAAAACCATTCGATTTATTGGTTTATAAGTGATGAGTTTGTATTAAATATATACATACTTATCATGGTTATGTAATTATATAAGCCTACTTGTTGCAAGCATGGTCGATTTCGGGATTTACCAATGTTTAAATGGTTATCACATTTTCGCTAGGTCAATGTTAACTTAACATTGTTACCCAAACGCCAATGATGAGCTATCAAACATTATGATAAGAAATACATATAATTTACGATGTGATAAATACAGGCATACATTATATTTTTATGCATCGTTTTGATGAGAATCATGTTTAAATGATTGGAATTATTTGAAACACTGGTGACTATAGAACTTGACCCATGCATGGTTTGAATTATTGAGGGCACGTGGTCACCTCCTATCCGTGTATTGAAGATATAAAACCAATGCAACCCTAACCCTTTGCTATTCTTCCTCCGCAGTTCATGTTGGCCTTCGGGCTGCTCTGCAAGATTTTCATGGCGCCCATGAGTATTATTCTTGTTCCAGTTTGCCCCAACACCTGGGTTTATCGTGCTATAATTTCTTGAGCTCGGTCTTGTTGCTAACCTTCATCACTGTGGTTTTATCAAGGTAGAGTTCACTAGTTATTTGCACTTATTCGCAGTCTATCTTAAACTTCGTTTTTCCTTCCCCGTGGCCTGTAACCGTGGTGAGAAGCTAAGCTTCACCTTTGTTGGTGGTGCTCCATCTGCGTAGTAGGGTTTGGGATTTTTATATGCACAACATCGTTGGTGACAGTCCCATCGATAGACTGTTCGATACTCTTATTAAGGTAAATATTTTAGTTTTAATCCAGGATAGAAAGCTAACAGTAAAGATTGTGTTACAGTTAGTTTATTTTTATAGAAAGAGTTTTAAATTTAACGCAGTACTGTGCTCAATTTGCAGGAACTTGAGACTCCACTTGCAAATTGTGAGAAGAAGATGGTGCTGGCTGTCTTCAAAGGCTGTGGCTTCAATCCGGTAAGCCCTGTGGTCAACGTTTAGGTTCTTGCCCTGCTTGTAACAGGGTTGTCGATGGTGTAACCCTGAGCTTGGAAGCTTGTCCAGCTTCACTTTTAGCTATGCAGTTTCTTTTTAAATGTTATTGGGTTCTATTCTGTTTTCAAACCCTTGCTTCGTCGATGGGTAGTCCCGGCCGTGAGCTGGGTGTTGTATTTGGTTTAGATTTCTATCCTTACAGCCTGTCAATGCAATACAATGGTTTTTAAAAAGACTTCTTTCGAGCTCAGACTCGGTTTAAAGTAATACTATTTTGTGACTTTGTGTAACTCAGGGTTTTACCCTATTCGACTGTGAATAAAGAATTTTTACGGTTTATTTTATCTTGTGTATATAATATGGTTATTATTTTAAGATTGTAACTCAGTCATAGAATAATTTGTAATATTTATTTCTTGGCTCGGGAATACGAGCTAGGGTTTTCGTGAATGAAACCCTTGTTTAAATAAATCTTTCAATTTATTTTTAATAGGTTATGTTACTGTTAAATTTGTTTTAATTAGTGTTACAGGCGTGTTGTGAAAATTTCCAGTTGTAACATTACATTTGTCTTTTCATTTGTCCTTAATGGACTGTAAACAATTTATATTAGTTTAATTGTTTATTAATAAAATAATCCAAGTAATTGGATTATAGCTTAAATGTTTGTCATTTGTAAAAATAATAGTTTAGAGTTTCGACCCTGTAGTTTACTTTCACAGGTATAACCTGTTTGTAAAATTAAAAACAGTTCTTTTCATAAATAGACATTTATTTATATGTCAGTTATTATCATATTCTTATTGTTTTTATTTAATAAATGACAGATAGGGTTTACTCAGAGTTCTTTGAAAAGATATACATAGACTCTGTAACTTAGTTTGTTCTTTATAATTTAAATATTTTAATATCACCATACTTGGTTTATAGTATTTGTTAGACTTAGTTTAGTTGATATGATTAGTAAATAAAACTAAGTGTTTGTAGTTTATTTCTATATTTAGCTGAATGTAATAAAGTAGCTTGATTGTGATATATCCATTGTGTTGCAAATAGTTACTAAATATATACAAAGGAATATTTCTATAATGTAACACAGTTTAACCTCGAGCATATTTTAACTTGAAATAAAAGAATAATCTATTGTCTGTAAATACAACATTTATCTACTAAGGTATTTTCTTAACATATTAATCCTTCTACATGTACTAGATTACTGCTATTTCTTTTCCAATATATTTACATACATAATGTTGTAAAAACAATAACATAGATACCCAGATTATTGTTCTTTTTGATAATAACCTACATAGTGAAATAAATTACTCTGCTATTATGAAATGCAGAACCACATCTATTCAATTCAGTCTCTTATCATTTTTTTTCATCTACTTTAAATACTTTGTCTGTGCTGGAATACGGCCTGCTCCTTCCAGGTGTGGAAAAACACAGATGATAATTATTTTCCATCTAATTCAGATTCATTTCTTCAATAATCTAAAAGATTACTAACTCTAACATTTTACAACTAAATATTTAACATTCATTTAACAATCAGATTCAGATTTAACTATCTAACATAGTAAAACAAAATAATGCATAACCTGATTAGGATAGACAACAACAGCGTTAGGAGGCTGTTCCTCCCTACCAAACTCCTGGAGAGCGCTCAAACAATGCTTCCTTAGGACCCCTGAGCCTGTTCCTGGTCTTCTTGGATGAGAACTGGTGGAGCATGCAAACAATAGACTAGTCCAATGACTCAGTAAAACACTATGCACTCAGCAGTAAGATCCTTCAGCTTAAAAGCTGCAGTAGATCACTTAGCAGTTATCCCCTTAAACTCTTTCCACAATTCCCTTCCATTGAATTTCTCAGAAGTACATTCACCTGAATGATCACTTCTCTAGAAAATGAGCAGCCTCAACTCTCTTCAATGGGCATTTTTATAAAGATTGCCTAGGTCTTTTGGGTCAGTTGTCATTAATTGAGCCACCTTCTCTGTTTCCACTTTCTTGGGGAATCATGACCCCAAATATAGGGAGGTTGCCACCTGCAACAGTTGGAAGTGGTTTGAGGATGCTGCCACATGTCTGTTTGCTCTCCACCCAGTCTCCTCCACCAATTTGACCAATAACACTCTTTTAACAGCTCTCCTAAGTTGTTGTCTCCACCTTTATTTATTTATAATTAAAATATTCAGAATTACATTAAATATCCTTGACTCTGCTGAGTCATCAATTACAACTTAGCATAAAATTTAACATATTGTCCTTAAATAAAATCAAATAAGATAATATTGTTTTTTTTTGCAAAATTGGAGCATGTGACACAGACCCATGAAATAAGGCCCATTTCTAAAGATTAAGTCTCTATCAGCTGATTTTTCAAAAAGAAAGAGATAATATCCCTTACCTATCAAATGTCACAAATGCCCTATGAGATGAGAGGCTTGCAGTTCCTTTGAACCAAACCGTCGATTGTCTTAGGAGATGGACATAGCCCAGTGAACTGGATAATGAGTCCCCGATCAGCAATGTTTAGGGCTGTTCGACACGTTTGATCCATTGGAAGGTCTACAGTAGGAATATTTTCAAGCTTCTTAACGAAGGTATGCTGGTTTTGAGATAACTTTCGCTTGCTACATGAGGCTACCAACTTCCTAAAGGCATTGAGATCAGGGGAAGAGGAGGATCCCCCTCCATCCGCCATGACCTCAAAACAAAGACTCATAACTCAATTAACCACCAGAAAGAAAGAATAATCTATCATCCCAACAATCAATTAACTTAAAGAGAAAGCAGGGAAACTGCTCCCCTCGAATGGAAGGTAGAATCCTAGATCAAGGAAGCACCCTCCACCAGACATTAAAAACCTCCATAGAACAAATCAGCAGGAACGGTCATGGAATGAGCCTGTCCAAACACCTAAGCAGCAGTTGAATCAAGAGAAAGGCTACAGAGAGGAGTCACCTTCGTAGCCAACCCAACAGCAGTACCGAGACCTCCAGAACACTGAGAAAAGAGAGTCAAAGAAGAAGAATCTTCTTGGAGTGAAACTGTCCAAAAATATCTCCTATTAGTTGAATCCTCCACTAGAATTTAAAAACCTGCATAGAACAAATCAACAGGAACGGTCATGGATGAGCATGTCCAAATTCTTGAGTAGCAGTTGAATCAAGAGAAAGGCTCTAGAGGGGAGTCACCTTCGTAGCCAACCCAACAGTAGCGCTGAGACCTCCAGAACACTAAAAAATGAGATCCGAAGAAGAAGAATCTTCTTGGAGCGAAAAAATTCAAAAATCTCGTCGTGCTTGTAGATATTCAACGGACTTGAATTTTGACAGGGATTCATTCTTTATATTCTTTCATTGACTAGACTTTTATACCTTTTTATTTATAACATATGGTCGCCTACCCCTCATTTATAACTCGACAATTACTGTTCGACTGTGGTGTGCATGAAAATGTTCATCATTTACTTAGAAAGTATTCCCACTGTCATTCATTAACAAATTACTCCCATTCTTTTTTATTTTTCTACCAATTTGTTGAGGCAAGTGTATCCAATGATGGTCGTAAATTGAGTATATGAATGACTCCATTCTCAATAAAAAATTTATATAACAATGTTGGTATAGAGCATTAGAACCCTTCATGGAGGTCGGTATAAAATTTGTGTTCGACTTATTCAAGGGATGTTTAATATGCTATGGCTTGTTCTATACAGAAGTCATTGCATACTTTTTCGAGGCACTCGTACAAATTCATTCTTCCACCATTATAGAGTTTGTGCATTAACAACCTCTCATTCTTTTTGTCCAACTTGGGCATGAACAATATCCAAAAACTTGTTTGTTTCACGAGGAATGAATTGTACAAATTTACTATGTGCTTCACTTAAGAATTTTTCCCCTTGTTGTGTGATTGTCGGTTTATTGTGTCTTGCATAATTTTGGGCATAGTTCGTTACTTTCTTATCCCACCACTCTTGGATTTCTCTTTCTGATAGAATATAGTCATGCTCATGACATCATACAGATTATGTACTACCAACAATGGAACTAATGTTGTAGTCAGAGGGTTTGTGTTACCAACAATACATAATTATATATAAAATAGAGCATTCACATGATCATGACCATAAGATATGCAAGTGTAACGTCCCCAACCCTCTGATCGGCGAAGAGGACGCTACCGATGCTGCTATCTACTCGAGCAACTAGCCCCATGAACATACAATGATAAAAACATTGAAATGCATTGAAGTAAAACATGCATAGATGCATAATTATTTATCATACACTGGAAGAAAACTACATTCCATTCAAGCATTTAGCATGTTCATCGTTTTCATTAAACATCAAATACAATTGCAGAGATGACATAGACAAGAATACTTATCTTATGAATAATTCATCCCACAACCAGTTATGTCACTGCAACGTTCCTCCCAACCATAGGCTAGTGTGCTCCTTAATCTCTCAGCAACATTGCCACCCCTGAGCTGGGCATGATTTCCACAAGGAATAAGGAAACTAAGCAGGCTCACACATAGCTAAGGATACCACAAAATTGAGCCAAGCCAACACAGTTGGGTTTATCAGGCTATCAGGAGATGGAAGCATTGTTTGCTAAGCTAGTGGGCTCACTGAAGAGCTAAGGGTGCCTGCACCAGAACTATCATGACTCCTAAGACATCCACACACACCCAACAAAAGGAATCATTCCCTTCTCCGCTGCACAGTCCCTCAGGCCATGAATTTCCTTCTAGTGATATTCAGGGGGTGCAGGGAAGAGAGCCATTCCTCTAGCTCTGTCTATGAGGCCCCTGCAAAACACTAGGTTTGTCAAGCAAACTCCTTTCCACTCCTACATTGTCCTAGGACCAAAAACTGTGCACACACACAACCCAACACAACAATTCACAGCTCTGGGGTTTAAAAGAAAACACCACAGAACATAACCGGAATGGCAATTTGGGTAATACACTGCTCAGACTGAGCATTTCAACTCCAGAGTTGTTCTTGGCCAAAACGACTCAACAACAACCCACAACAACCCAAAATTCATGGGGAAACTAGCAATGATTTCTCAGTTGCATGAGGAAAGGAATGCAATTTGCGTGAAGGTGAATTCACATGCCCAGACCCACAACATGAAGAGAACTGCACACAAAAAATCCCAAAAACAAAATTCACATATAAGAAACTTCCATCCATTTGAGAGAGAAAGCCCAACGTGGATGTATGATGATGAGGGAAAACTTTCAGGTCCCAAAATCATGAATGAGAACCACACACAACAAAATCATGAAGGTCAGGCAACTCTCCCAACTCTTCGCGTGAGGAAAATGGAGAATGGGGGTTGTGGTCTCTTCTCCTCCTGCCCACATGAGGATGAATGTGCTCCTTCATGGAGTGTGCGTTTGGGAAAGGACTGACAATCCTGCCACACACCACTTCCCATGCAATAACTGCCCCAACTAAATCTAGAGTATTTAATTTGGTAGTTGAGACAAGAATAAGAAAAAAAGGTTTGTTGAATGAGACAAAGGATAAATGGTGAGTAAGACAAAAGATAGGTGACAACTAAATGGGTTTATCAATGAACACTTGGTTGTTTCCCAATGGCTCCCAAGGGTTAGACACCCCCCCATATCCTTAGGAAATTATGCCCTTTTCATTATGGTTGCATTGACATAGCTGGTTATGGGTATTTTAATAAAAATGCATATTTACATGATGCCAAAATTATAATGTGCCGGCTAGCACGAAATACCATCGGTAACGATTTTAATCGTCGAAACATAAAACGTTAAACCCATGGTGGGGCCTTTGCCTCTAGATCCATACCATGATTAATTACAATATATCCATCATATACATTTAATGCAAATGGGGTCAAAACTAGGGTGTTACATTCCCCTCCCCCTTCAATAGCACTGTCCTCAGTGCTTTACAAAATTGAACAAAATGCTACACTGGTACCGCCTCAGTGTTCTGCAGAATTGAACAAAAGTGGATGTGCCAATCGCATGGCATCCTCCAGCTCCCATGTAGCCTCTTCAGGACCGTAGTACTCCCATTGCACCTTTACCTGCCCTATGGCTCAGTTCCGGAGCATTGCGACCTTCCTGTCGAGGATGCGCATTGGATCGAATTGGAACCCTCCCTCGGGTTCCACCTGAATCACATCCCAATTTATCACATGGTTAGGATCATGTACATATTTCTTAATCAAAGAAACATGAAAAACATTATGAGCTCTAGTGCTAGTAGGAAATGCAAGTCTATATGCAACTAGCCCTATTCTTTCAAGCACTTCAAACGACCCACAATATCTAGGCGACAACTTGGCACAACTTCCAAGCTTCAAGGAACTCTTCTTTTCCCTCACTTTGAGGTAGACATGATCCCCAACACTGAACTCTCTGTTCACCCTATGCTTATCTACATAGCTTTTCTGTCTGTCCCGGGATGCTTTCAAATTATGCCTAATCTTTACAACCTCTTGCTCCATCTCCTTAAGCAATTCTGGACCAAGCACGACCCTGTTCATTGGATTATCCTAATTCACTGGTGTCCTACACCTTCTACCATACAAAGCTTCATATGAACTCATCCCCAAGGATGCTTGTTGTCCATTGTTATAAGAAAACTCTACCAAGTGTAAGTAATCTTCCCACTTGGTTGGTTCGTCCATCACATACACACGAAGCACGTCTTCGAGTACTTGATTCACTCTCTCTGTCTGACCATCAATCTGAGGATGGTAGGCAGTGCTGAAGTTCAACTTTGTACCCAAATCCGCAAACAACCCCTTCCAAAAATTGGAAGTGAACTTGACATCTTTGTCGGAGACTATTGCTTTAGGAAATCCATGCAATTTGAAAATCTCCTTCATGAAGATCTTTGCAATGTCACCAGTCTTATGCGTAGACTTAACCAATATGAAATATGTTTCCTTTGTCAGCTTGTCCACCACCACCATGATGGAATCATGTTGTCTCCAAGTCATTGGAAATCCTGCAATAAAATCCATGGAAATAACTTCTCATTTCCATTCTGGAACTGGGAAAGGATGCAACAAACCTGCAAGGTGTTCATGCTCAACCTTTACCTGCTGACATTTCATGCACCTTGAAATATATTAAGCCATGTCCTTTTTCATTCCTGGCCAAATGTACTACTTTTTGGTTGTAGCAATTGTCTTCTGATATCCTAGGTGACCAGGATATGGAGCTTGATGGATTTCATCCATAACAACTCTCCTCAACTCTGCTACATTTGGAATATAAATTATGCCTTTATAAGTAAGAAGTCCATCCCCTTCCAATTTATATCCCTCATACCTCTTCTCAAGACTTTGCTGCTGCAATTTGTCTTTTACTTGCTCATACAATTCATCTCCAGCAGTATGATTAACAATATGTTGTCTCAAATCTGATTGGCAAATACTAAGAGATGCCACATGCATTTTCTGCACCTTCATGCTGAGTGCATTAACTACCTTATTCTCTTTTCCTTTTATGTGCTTGATTTCGAAATCAAACTCACATAAAAACTCCAAGCATCTAGTTTTCTTAGCATTTAGAGTAGGTTGATCAAACAATTACTTCAGACCACAATGGTTTGTCCTTAGCTCAAATCTTCTTCCCATCAAGTAATGCCTCCACATCTTGAGAGCATGTACTATGGCTGCAAGCTCTAGATCATGAGTGGCATAGTTCTTCTCATGCTCCTTTAGTTTTCTTGACTCATAACATATCACGTGGTTGTCTTGCATAAGGAATCCTCCAAGCCCTTGTCTGCATGAATTGGTACATACCACAAAATCTTTCTCTGGGTCTACAACTTTCAATACTAGTGCACCGGTGAGAATATTCTTCAACTGCTGGAAGCTTTCTTCACACCTCGATGTCCATTCAAACTTTATCCCCTTCTTTTGCAAAGAAGTGATGGCATATGCAACTTTGGAGAATCCTTCAATGAATCTCCTGTAGTATGATACTACAAGTCCTATAAAAGATCTTACATCTGTCACATTTCTTGGAGTAGGCCAATTCATAATGGCTTCAATCTTTTCAGGGTCCATAGATATACCCTCTTATGAGATAATGTGACCCAAATACTGAATTCTATCTCTATAGAAATCACACTTGCTCAACTTTGCATACAGCTGATGCTCCCTGAGCAATTGCAATGTCAATCTCAAATGCTCTTCATGCTCCTTAGAATAAATAAGAATGTCATCAAGGAAAACAAGAACAAACTTATCCAAATACCTACTGAAGACACTATTCATAAGGCACATAAATGTAGCTGGTGCATTTGTGAGACCAAATGGTACCACTACAAACTCATAATGTCCATACCTTGTTCTGAAGGTTGTCTTATGAATGTCCTTGTCCTTGATTCTTACCTGGTGGTAACTAGACCTCAAGTCAATCTTGGAAAATACCTTTGCTCCTCTCATTTGATCAAAGAGGTCGTCAATCCTAGGCAAATGATATTTATTCTTCATGGTGACTTTGTTTAGCTGTATATAATCAATACACAACCTAAGTGTACCATCTTTCTTCTTTACAAACAGAACTGGTGCTCCCTAAGGAGACACACTCGGCCTGATTTACTTCTTCTCCAACAATTCTTGCAGTTGCATCTTCAGTTCTAGCATATTAGTTGTACTCATTCTGTAGGGTGTCTTGGACACTGGTGCTGCTCCCAGCACAAGTTCAATTGTGAAATCAATGTCCCTCTTTGGAGGAAGCCCTGGAATCTCATCAGGAAACACATCCTTGAATTCCTGCAACACATGAAAGTCCTCCAACCTAGGAGTTTCATTCTCTGTTGCCTCCAAAATATGAGATGCATACAACTGGCAACCTTTCCTACATAATTTATTCAGCTACATTGCCAAAATATGCCTTACATAAATCACCTTTGGGATGCCTCTTACAACTATTGGGTTCCCTTCTTCATCCATGCATTCGAAAGTCTTATTGTAACAGTCAAGCTTTACCCCGTGAGCTTCTAACCAATCCATTCTAATGAGAACATCATAGGAACCAAGTGGTAGAATATTCAGATCGACACAAGTGACCAGTCCATTCATGACCGATGGACATTTCTCTACCACTTCACTAACCTTTCTCTTAGTTCTAGTGGCTAGCTGAACTAACCAAGATTTTCTATGCTTTACTTTCTTAAAAGCACAAATATCCACTACTCTAGGAGTAATGTAACTGTGAGTAGAACCAGGGTCAATCAAAATAGAAACATATTGCTCAACAATCTTACCTGCAACTTCAACCACAGTTGATTGGTGATTTTCTTGGCGGTCCTCCAGTGATGCATAAATCCTAAGGACAACCCTTGCTACTTGACCCATTATTTCTACTTCTTGAATGTTGTAAGTTGGCCTTGCACTCTCATTCTCAAGTGGATAATTCCTATGCATGTGGGGTCCTCTAAGGGGTCCTCCACATTTCCAACATTGGAGAGGTTCTCTGCTCTACTGTGGATCTCTAGGCTCTTCTCCCATCACTCTAGCTGGTTGCTTCTCAGCTTGTGATGGTTTCTTTTACTGATTCCTGATGTTAGAAGGTTTGAAACCTTTCTTCCTTTGGTCAGACTTCTCATTCTTCTTTTCCTTCCATGTCTTATGGTAATAAGGTTTTCCTTTTCTTTTCTCATAGCAATGCTTAGCCTTCCTTATCGCTTCTTCAAGAGTTCTAGGTTCATAAAACTCAATTCTATCTTTGTAAGACTGAGGCAATCCACTCAGGAAACGCTGGATCCTCACTTTTTCATCTTTGATGTACTTGACGTACCTCAATAGTTCCAAGAACTTATTTTCATACTCTTCCATGGTCTGTTGTCCCAATCTCAGCTCATGGAACTCCTTAATCTTGTCATCATAGTACCTGTCAGAGAGGTGCTTGTGCTTGAAGTATTTCTTGAATTGTTTCCACACAATTCTTCTTTCAATAACCTTCTTTACTTGTATGTGGTGTTCCCACCATATGGATGCTCTTCTAGTCAAATTGAATATGGCTACCCTTGCTTTCATATTTTCGAAGTATTCTTGAACTTGGAAATACCTCCTCATCCCAAGGAGCCAAGCCTTAGCTTCTTGACCAATATTGGCCTCACCATTAAAAGTAGGAGGCCTTTCCTTTTTGAATTCATCTCGTGAATTGTTCTTGTAATGTCTCCTCCACTTATTCATGCGAGATGGAGAGCTTGAATCCCCACTGGGTTTTTCAGAATTAGATGACCCATTGGTAGTCCATTCTGGAGTATTCCTTCTGTCCTTGGAAGCCCTCCTGGAGACATGGGACCTTTTATGGGAATCTTCCCTGGCGCTACTCCTGCTTCTTTCTAGATTAGCTGTCTGATGCCCAGAGTCTATTTGTCCTTGGATGTCTGCCAAACTCTGCAGTATAGTTGCATTTATCTGATTTTGATCTTCTTGAGCCTTAAGAGTCCTTTCATTGTCCTCTTTGCAGCTTTGCAACTCCACCCTTAGGCTCCTCATGGTGGCTGCAATATCTGGGGGATTCTCTTGATTTCTCCTCCCATTGGACTCTGCCTCGTCATTTTCTCCCATATCATCTTCCTCGAACTCATAGGGGTCCTGTACATCATTCATGTCGTCGATTCTCATCTTGGCCCAACCAAGAACGAATTTTTGAAACTACTCTATGCAGAATGTTTCCTTTGAAGGTGACTATAGTTCTGCAAAATGTGTTAATAAACACAACTGTTAGCTGTATAACAATCTCATGAGTTCATAATTACTTACCTGCATTGGAAAATACTATATTGACAACTTTGTCAAAACATAGAATTTTCTTTTCACCAAGAACGACGGTCTCAAGGGGACGACAGGGGTCAAGGGGGCTTTCCCCCTTGTGGCTTCCGCCACTGCAGGGCAGGTCGATGGCAATGCCCTCATTTTGTTATTGTTGTTGTAAATATTTGATTTTTGCGCAATCTGGCGCATAAGATCACTACCATTTTTCACCTTTTCAGCGCCTGTAAATCCACTAAAAAATTACTGAAAATCTCCTTCTGGAAAATCAGTTTTTCCCTTCCGGTCGAAAAAACTTCAGGTTTCTCACCCGATGCTTCGGCGGATCGATCTTCATTTCCCTTTTGACACCTTATCGGATTGATCTTCCCCTGTCTTTTGATGCCTTATCGGATCGATATTCCTTTGTCTTCCGACGCATTGGCTCTATCTTCCTTTGTCTTCCAATGCATCGGCTCAATCTTCCTTTGTCTTCTGACGCTTCGGATCGATCTTCTTTTCCCTTTCGATGCTTCGGCGAATCAATCTTATTTTCTCTTCCGAGATGGCTCAGAGAGCTTCACCTGAGCGACATCAAAAACCTTTTCCCGAGATTTCCTATACTTAATTTTTTTTTGAATTTTTCTTCTCCTCTTCCTCTTTCTACCACCGTGTCTGCTCCCTTCATATTTTATCATTCGCAGTCTTGGCAGCCCTTCGGCTAACTGAGTCGATGTATCAGCTGGCTTCAACAAATGTCTTCCGATGATTTTGACACTTAGAATTTTTTATTTTTCAAAATTTTGAAATTTTTTCTTTCCGTTTGCCTTGTCGACTAGGTTTTGGGTTGTTAGCCGATGTATCGGCTCCTCCCAGCCGAGACCTTCGGCAAAAATTCAAACTTAGGATTTTTTCAAAACTTTCTCTCTTCTTTGGTTTCTTTGTCGGATGGACTTGGCTAAGTCATCCGATGTATCGGATAGATTCAGCTCAAGTCATCCGATATTTTCCATACTTTGATTTTTTTTTTGAAATTCTCCCTATTAGCCCGTGCTCAGCAGAGATGAACCCTACCTCTGTCACTACTTTTCATGGCCCATTGAGGCCCATGCTGCAACGAAGCTCTGATACCACACTATAATGTCCCCAACCCTTCGGTCGACGAAGAGGATGCTACCGATGCTACTATCTACCTGGGAAACTAGCCCCATGAACATACAATGATAAAAACATTGAAATGCATTGAAGTAAAACATGCATAGATGCATAATTATTTATCATACAACGGGAGAAAACTACATTCCATTCAAGCATTTAACATGTTCATCATTTTCATTAAACATCAAATACAATTGCAGTGATGAAATAGACAAGAATACTTATCTTATGAAGAATTCGTCCTACAACCAACTATGTCGCTGCAACGTTCCTCCCAACCATAGGCTAGTGTGCTCCTTAATCTCTCAGCAACACTACCACCCCCGAGCTGGGCATGATTTCCACAAGGAATAAGGAAACTAAGCAGGCTGACACATAGCCAAGGATACCACAAAATTCAGCCAAGTCAACATAGTTGGGTTTATCAGGCTATTAGGAGATGGAAGCACTATCTACTAAGCTAGTGGGCTCGCTAAAGAGCTAAGGGTGCCTACACGAAAACTAGCCCGACTCCTAAGACATCCACACACACACAACACAAGGAATCATTCCCTTCTCTGCTGCACAGTCCCTCAGGCCATGACTTCCCTTCCAGTGCTATTAAGGGGGTGTAGAGAAGAGATCCATTCCTCTAGCTCTGTCTATGAGGATCCTGCAAAACACTAGGTTTGTCAAGCAAACTCCTTTCCACTCCTACACAGTCCAAGGGCCAAACATTGTGCACACACACAGCCCAACACAACAATTCACAGCTATGGGGTTTAAAAGAAAACACAACAAAACAAAACCGAAATGGCAATTTGGGTAATACACAGCTAAGACTGAGCATTTCGACTCTATAGTTGTTCTTGGCCCTATCGTGGCCAAAACGACTCAACAAATACCTAAAATCAATGGGGAAACTAGTAGCGATTTCTCAGTTGCGCGAGGACAGGAATGCAATCTGTGTGAAGGTGAATTCACATGCCCAGACCCACAACGTGAAGAGAACTACACACAGCAAAATCCCAAAAATGAAATTCACATACATGAAACTTCCATCCGTTTGAGAGAGAGAGCCCAACGTGGATGTCTGATGATGAGGGAAAACGTCGAGGGCCCAAAATCATGAATGAGAACCACACACAACAAAATTGTGAAGGTCATGCAACTCTCCCAGCTCTCTGTGTGATGAAAATGGAGAATGGGGGTCGTGGTCTCTTCTCCTCCTGCCCACGTGAGGATGAACATGCTCCATGGTGGAGTGTGCGTGTGGGAAAGGATTGACAGTCCTGCCACACACCACTTCCCATGCAATAACTGCCCCAACTAACTCCAGAGTATTTAATTTGGTAGTTGAGACAAGAATAAGACAAAAAGGTTGTTGAATGAGACAAAGGAGAAACAATGAGTAAGACAGAAGATAGGTGACAACTAAATGGGTTTATCAATTAACACTTGGTTGTTCCCCAATGGCTCCCAAGGGTTAGACACCCCTCCCCCATATCCTTAGGAAATTATGCCCATTTCATTATGGTTGCATTGACATAGCTGGTTGTGGGTATTTTAATTAAAATGCATATTTACATGATGCCAAAATTATAATGTGTCAGCTAGCACGAAATACCATCGGCAACGATTTCAATCACCGAGACATAAAACGTTAAACCCATGGTGGGGCCTTGCCTCTAGATCCATACCATGTTTAATTACAATATATACATCATATACATTTAATGCAAACGGGGTCAAAATCGGGGTGTTACAGCAAGGATGAGTGGGACAATAACAACTGGATTTATATTATGGAGCAAACAATATACAATAATCAATCAACAAAAATTTCTCTAGTTCTAGCTCACCATCCTATTCTATACTTGTTACATATAGTTATTTAGTTACAAATGACAGTTTGGTTAGCCAACCAACTGACTAAACCGACTTGACCATAGTTGGTTGGAAGACCTCATTGGCTGGTCGACTAGGCTCCTCCAACAGTTGGGGAACAATTGAATTAAAAGATAAGTATCTAGATGTATATTAATGTTATGTTTAATCTGTGTTTTCTCAGCGTTAAATTATTCTTTTATGATTTTACATGTGAATGAAATTACATGGCATTGTATGCTTGTTTCATGTTTAAATTGTCGGTAAAGAAATTGTGAATGTGTATTATGTTTTGGGAAATTATATATATACATACATATATATGTATATGTACATATACATGTATATGTGCATATATATATGTATACATGTATATGCACATATACATGTATATGTATATATGTATATGTATATACATATATGTACATATATGCATATACATATGTGTACATATATGCATATACATATATGCATATACATATGTGTACATATATGCATATACATATATATACATATACATATATGTATATACATATATGTATACATATATATATATATATATATATATATATATATATGTATATATATGTGTATACATTTATGTATATACATAGATGTATATACATATATATGTATATGTGTATATACATATATGTACATATACGTATACATATACATATACATGTACATGTACATGTATATGTATATGTATATACATATATACATGTATATGCACATATACATGTATATGTATATATGTATATACATATATACATATACATGTATATGTGCATATACATGTATGTATATACATATGTACATATATATATGTACATATATGTACATATATGTACATATGTATATACATACATGTATATGCACATATACATGTATATGTATATATGTATATACATATATACATATATGTATATGTATATAATATACATATATACATATGTATAGTATATTACATATGTATATACATATATACATTTATATATATACATATATATATGTATATGTATACACATGTGTATATACACATATATATTTATATATATACATATGTATATGTATGTATACATATACATATATATATATATATATATATATCTATATATATACATATGTATATGTATGTATATATATATATATATATACATATATATCTATATAGATATATATATATATGTA
>LPNX011178023.1:584012-598398 GCA_001517045.1 Pseudotsuga menziesii | reverse complement strand
ATAATTAACAATGCAGATACATCTGGGAAATCCTTATTGTCCCAATAGAAAGAAAAGTCCAAGCCTCCCAAGAAACAAAATTTTCGCAATAATAAGCAAAACAACAAGGGTCCCAAACCTTATTAGTTAGCTCCTTCTTTAAAAAATTACAAAGGATCCAAGAAAAAAGGAAAGAAGACTAAGCGTCATTGCAATTTTTGTGGGAAAGATAATCATGATGAATCTAAGTGTTTCAAGAAGATGGCAGCCTTGTAAGCAGCAATGAAGAAGCACCACATCAACCTAGATCCTTCTTCAGAATCTACCTCTCATGGACATGCACTTTGTGCTTCTGGTTACTCTTATACTGCATCTTCTTCTTCTACTTCAATTGAATGGCTCATTGATTCTGGAGCATCTTATCATATGGCTAAGGATAAATCCATTTTTTCTACTATGCATGAATGTAACACTAAACAAATATTTGTTGGTGATGATAGATCTCTAAGTGTTGTAGGATCTGGAACAGTTCCAGTAGAAAATAGTCATTTCAGTGATGTACTATGTGTTCCAAAAATTTCCTGCAATTTGTTATCAGTCTATCAAATTACTTATTCAGGTGAAGGTAAAACTATGACTTTTACACCTCACCAAGTTGTAATCGAGGATTTTAAAAACCCTCAAATTGTCTTTGCTACTGGAACTGTTGATGATATTACCAGGTTGTACAAATTTAACAACTTTGGGTCATCACCTTTTCTTTCAATATTTGTTGCTCATAGTGATAACTTGAGCAAACTTTGGCATGAGCGATTTGGTCACTTAAATTATCGCTCATCGCAACAACTATGTAAAGACAATATGGTGATTGGTCTTCCAATGGTATCTTGCAAGGATGGTGTTTGTTTCGGTTGTGTACTAGGAAAACATCATCGAGATAATTTTGACAAATATGCCTCTTGGCACGCCTCAGTTCCTTTGGAGCTTGTGCATAGTGACTTGTGTGGTCCTTTTCCATCTGCTTCCTTTTCTGGTTTCAAATATTTCTTAACTTTCATTGATGACTACTCCAGATGCACTTGGGTTTACTTCCTAAAACTTAAGAGTGAAGTATTTAACATGTTCTTGGCCTACAAGGCCCTTGTTGAAAAACAATCTGGTCATCAAATTATTAAGTTAAGATCTGACAATGGAGGAGAATATGTTAACAACAAGTTCACTGCTTTCTGCATTGAACAAGGAATCCAACAACAGCACACTGTTCCATATACACCATAACAAAATGGTGTAGCTGAATGGAATAACCGCACTTTAAAAGAAATGGCTAATTGTATGATCCAATCTAAGGGACTAAGTCTTCAATATTGGGATGAGGCCATAAATTGTACAAATTACATAGTTAATCGCACACCCACTAAATTTTTACAAGGTATAACACCGGAAGAAGCATGGAGTAAAATTAAACCAGATGTAAGTCACTTTCGTGTGTTTGGTTGTGAAGCATGGGCTCACATTCTGGATGGAAAATGGAAAGCATTGCAGCCTAAAAGTGAAAAATGCATATTTGTTGGATATTCTAAAGATGTAAAAGGTTATAGAATTCTTCAACCCCATTCACATGATATAATCATTAGAAAAGATGTTAAATTTGATGAAAATTTCTTGGCATGCGAGCCTAACTTGGTGGGTGTGCCATCTTTGTCCTGCGAGCCTGATTCGGCGATTGTGCCTTCTTCTTATTCTTCCAAATTCCTTAACAGGTTTCCAACTCCAGTTTCTGATGATGACAGTGAGGATGAAAATCCACCTCCACCTGCTCATGTTCCTCAAATTACACTAGCACCAATACTTCCTCGATGGGTCTGTTCAGCATGTGAAGCAACTAGTGATCTTGCCGGTGATCCTAGAGATCAACATCGAACACGTTCTCAGTTTTAGCGAGCCTCTTCTCTTTTGGCTCAAGTTTCCGAGAATCATGATCCAGAAACTTTTGCAGAAGCTTCAGGAAATCCATATTGGGATGCAGCTATGGATAAAGAATATCATTCCTTAATGGCGAATGATACTTGGGATCTTGTTCCTCTTCCAAAACGAAGAAAACTTGTTAGATGTAAATGGGTCTACAGAATTAAGTATGCATCAGATGGAAGTGTTGAAAGAATTAAGGAAAGGTTAGTTGCCAAAGGTTTTTCCCAATTTGAAGGGATTGACTACAATGAAACCTTTGCCCCTATAGCAAAAATGAACTCCATCTGCCTCATTCTTTCCCTTGTAGCCTTACATAACTAGGAAGTCCATCAAATGGATGTCAAGTCTGCCTTTTTACATGGTGATTTACATGAGAAAATTTACATGGAACAACCTCCTGGATATGTTCAGAATAACTCTAGCCTTGTTTGTCTCCTTAAGAAATCCTTATATGGATTTAAGCAAGCTGCTAGATCTTGGTATGCCAAAATGGATAGCTTTCTCCTTGACACTGGTTTTTCTAGATGCCATTCTGACCCCAATGTCTATACCAAGAAAGTAGGAAACCATCTCATCATACTTGTTCTTTATGTTGATGATCTTATCCTTACTGGTAGTGACCCTAAACTTATAACCCATGTGAAATCCAGTCTTAAGCAAAATTTTGAAATGTCAGACTTAGGACATTTGCATTATTTTCTTGGTCTCCAAGTCTTGCAAACCAAAGAAGGAATATTTCTTTCCCAGTCTAAGTATGCTTGTGACCTTCTTTGTCACTTCCACATGGAAGATTGTAAACCAACCCCTTCTCCCTTCCAGTCTGGAGTCAAACTTTCTGCCACTTGTACTTCCTCTGAAGTAGATGCCACCTTGTATCATCAACTTGTTGGTAGTATGTTATACTTGACTCATTCCCGTCCTGACCTTTCCTTTTCCATTGGTTGTGTTGCCCGTTATATGCAAACTCCTCATGAAAGTCACTGGAAAGTAGCAAAAATAATACTTCGATATATTCAAGGTACAATTCAGTTTGGGATTCATTACAGTACAGGGGGGAAACCTTTGTTGGTTGGTTTCACTGATTTAGATTGGGATGGTGATCTTGATGATTGAAAGTCTACTACAGGTTATGTTTTCAGTCTGGGATCTGGACTTATCACTTGGGATTGTAAGAAACAACAAGCTCTTACTCTTTCTTCAGCAGAAGCAGAATATCGAGCTGTAGTTAATGCCAGTCAAGAACCTTTATGGCTTCGACAGATCCTTTTAGAGTTTGGATTTTAGCAACAGCAGCCTACTCCACTTTGGTGCAAGAATCAAAGTGCCATCAAGCTTGCCAAAGTTCCAGTTCTACATAAGCACATCAAACACATTGAGCTACACATGCACTTCATCGGAAATCTTGTTCATGATCGTGTTATTGAAGTGCTCTATTGCCCTACAGATGGTCAAGTTGCAGACATCTTCACCAAGTCTCTTATAGAAGCGAAGTTTTTTAAACTTCGGTCTATGTTAGGAGTTCAAGAATGTGTCCTTAAGGGGAGATAGGCTCTAATGCCTCCTTCCTTCTCCTAATAGTGTCACTTTTGTAAATCCTTCAATCCTATCCCAAGTTGTTCTTAAGGGGGGATTTTAGGATATTTAGACACTTAGGAGTTATTTAAGATCAACTTGTGTAATATATCCGTTAGGTAAAAATGTGTTTCTTTAGTATGCATTAGTATGCATTTGTAAATATTCTAATCCAACGGTCACGATATGTTCTAGACATAGAGTGATCCGATGGTTCAACTTCTCTTAGATCATACCTACCATTGATCCGTGGCTTAACACCTGATTGGTTTATGATCTCTATTTAAAGAGCATAGAGGGTCCTTGGCTAGTTGATCGATTATGAGAAGCTCATATGTAACTTTCTTTCTTTTGCATAATAAATTGCTCCAAGTAGCTATTTGGCTGGGGCCGTGGACTATTTCCGTCTCGAGGGTTTTAACCATGTGACAAACATCAGTGTTTTGATCTATGATCTATTTGTGTGAAGCGGTTGCTGAAGGTGTTCGGTCTTTTGGGAGTACCCTGTGTACCCAAACAATAATGATAGAAGATTTTGTGTATATTACATTTCAGAGCTTTTTTTCTCAGTTTCGATCAGGATATTATTTTTTTTAATGCAAAATCCTTTTAACAAACATCAAAACTAGTTTTCATTCTATATTATGCGATAGAAAGATTTGTGGGCTCATAATCCATCCATCGGGCCATAGGCCACTACTAGGGATAAAGCTTTGTTGGTGTGGTGTCTTTGCATGTTAAATTGCGATATTTAGTGTGTGCAAGCAAGTTAGGAGAATTATAGATCGAGTATGGTTCTTGGTGCAAAGGTCATGGATCCCAATGATAGTTTTTTATCAATGATTAGATCCAGAAACACACTTCATTCTTGCTTCGATTGGAGGTGTGTGGGGCTATGCACTCAATGATCATAGGGAGATATGGACTAATTTTACATTGTTTGTGGACATGAACTCCTTCTACATAAATAAAATATAGCATCACACAAAAATGCTATCACATGAATCATGATCAAAGACATTGACATTGATATATCTGACGTTATGTCAGACGTTTTTTGAATACAATCCCTATCTCTAAACCTAGTGGAATTCCTAGCGTAGTTCCTTTCAAAATTTCTGGCATTATTCCAGGCGTTATACCTGGATCTATACCTGGTGCTATGTTGGATGTTTTCTAGGCACAATTCATAGCTCTATATTTGGCACTATGTTGAATGTTTTTCCTGTCGAAATTCATGGTGCAATTCCTGTCGCTAACCCTAGATTAATATATGGTGCTATGCTATTCAGGATGTTTTTTGGAGGCTATTCTTGGCATTATATGGGATGATTTTGTGGACACTAATTGGGACGTTAATTGGGATGATAATTGTGATGCTAATTGAGATGCTAATTGAGATGTTAATTGGGATGCTAATTATCATCCAAAATAATGCCAACTTTTAAAAAGGGACGATAATTGAGATGCTAATTGGGACACTATTTGGGATTCTAATTGGGATGCTAATTGGGACGTTAATTGGGATGCTAATTAGCATCCAAAATAATGCCAACTTTTAAAAAGGGACGATAATTGAGATGCTAGTTGGGACACTATCTGGGATTCTAATTGGGATGCTAATTGGGACGTTAATTGGGATGCTAATTAGCATCCAAAATAATGCCAACTTTTAAAAAGGGATGCTAATTGGAACACTAATTGGGATTCTAATGGAGATGTTAATTGGGAGGCTAATTCAGATGCTAATTGGGATGCTAATTAGCGTCCAAAATAATGCCAACTTTTAAAAAGGGACGCTAATTGGGATGCTAATTGGGATGCTGATTGGGACGCTAATTGGGACGCTAATAAGGACGCTAATTGGGATGCTAATTAGCATCCAAAATAGCACCAACATTTAAAAAGGGATGCAAATAACGCCATTAAAAGTGCCATCCTGTAGAAAAGCGTTCACTTTGTCCAAAAAATGCTAAAAAATACACTAAAAGTGATAGTGGACACTAAAAAGGAAGCTAAAAGAGATGTTAATCATAGGTTTTTGTTGTAGTGGGAATCCTAGTGACCATACCACCAAAAGAACATGCTAGACTTGTGGGTGTCGATGGTTGAACCACTCAGCTCGCTGGAGTTAAGGGCATAGTAGGTATACTTGATATAGGGGCACCTACCGGGGGAGTGTTGCAGCTGCAACATTTTCCCAAAATTCTAAAAAAATTTGGACCCTCCTTTACTTTGAATAAGTTGGTTTTCTTCCTGGTTTCAATCTGATGACTTTTGGTCTATGGATTTTGGAACGTTTTCCAGCTCTTTGGATTGCTGTCAATTGATCTGTTTTTTCTTCTTTAATGCTTGAAAGAATCCCATCCTTGATCGAGCTCATCGTTGTTTTTGCATATCTTTCAAGACCTTTTGAATCGGGAGTTAAGTTATTGGATTTTCCGCCATTGCGGGTGGTTTTTGATTCTTCACCATTGCGGATGGTTTTGATTGTCCCGCCGTTACGGGTGAATTTCGGTTCTCTGACGTTTCGGGTGGTTTTTTATTCTTCATCGGAAGGGTTGAGTTCTCCCTCGTCCGACGTCGCGGACAGATTTTCACTCCGGGCGTCCGCCGTTGCGGATCATGTTGGGATTTGACTTTATCTTACCCTCCGATCTGTGCTTTGAGTTGTTTTTCGGCTGCGTATCGGAGCCTGTTTGCTTTGTGCTGTCCGCCATTGCAGATGGAGTTCAACTTATGAACGCCCGCCGTTGCAGAGGAGTCCAAGTTGTCTGTCTCCGATCTCGGTCCTCACTGACACCCGATCATTGTTGTTCACGCGTTTATTCACCGCTACGGATGAGTTGAGGATGGTAACTATCCACCGTTGCGGAAGGTCTGGGATTCTCGCCGCCTGATTCACTTTCGTTCCCCACCCGATACGACCCGTCACACGTGCGACTTTTTTTATATATACGGGGATGGGATTTGGTTTTTTCTATTGTTGTTTTGGGCCCGAGCTGTCTTTTTCCCCTCTGCGTTGTCGATTCCTATACCCCCATGGAATATCGTGCCGGTGTTTGCGTCCAGGTGTCAATTGGAAGCTCAACCGTCCTCGCCCCGTCAGCTTCACGTCGTTACCAGGTAGGCCATTCTTGCCATGCTTTATGACTTTCAGGATTTGTAGGATGCGGTTAGATGTTTTAGAAAAACCCCATTTTGCATACGTACAAGGGTTCACCGCCGTTTGGTTTTCCATAGTCATTTTCCTTGCCCGCCCAGCATGTTGCACCCGCGTATTGAGATTTTCCGTTAGGTTAACTGTTTGCGTTGGGAAGGGGGGGCGTTTTCTTTAAAGACTCGCATTTTAATCATTATTGACCCCGGCCTGTTTTTTCCGCCCCGCGCGCAGTGTATGAAGGCGCGGTGCAGGCGGCTGTTACGCCGCCTGCACCTAGCGTCCCCCTTACGATGATGAGGCCCAAAGGAGTTTTACGGTGGTTTTTCTGGTGGTCGTATGCTTTCCCCCACTGGTTTTTTTCCCATTTACCCGGTTTCGAGTTCCAACCTCTTGCCCGCGCCATCCCCGCACAGTCTAGTGGTTCTTGTTTCTCTGAAACCCTAGGTGGTCAAGGGGGCTGTATTGTTGTAGTGTTTACGATTTGAAGGTAGCATGGATGGTGGTGCTGGTGGGAGCGCCGTGTGCAAAAAAATGGTATTGATGCCCGCAGTATCTAGCCGCACCATTGTAACTATCTTTCCGCGAGCCGCACAGGCTATTGCCATTTTTATCCTTAATAAAGCCATGTCGTAGAAATGTTTGATTTTGGGAAAGATACATTTGCCCTTTGCTTTTAAGATCCATACATTTTCATTGCGAGTTTTTTAATAGGAGAAACAACACTGCGAGATGATTGCTCACTGTATTGCGCAGGATTTAGTTTTTTTTAATAGTTAGGGAATTGTTGGATTGTGCGTACATGCATGGGTTTCTATGCCTGCTTTCACTTTAAATGGCACTCTGCATATGATGTCCATATTTTGCTTCAATGTATTGCTATCTTGGGAAAATGGCATGTCACATAATAGCGTAGATTTAATGCTGTCTCAAGCATAATTGATAAGCTTGATATTATGCAACAGTGGTAGATGGTTCAGAACTGTGTATGCTTCACATAAATCAAGTCATGAAATATTGCACCCTAGTCTCAAGGCATTATAGAGCTGTGCAATGCATGCATTTGTTGCACAGGTTATTATCATACTAGACATAGGATAATAGCAAATGGCACAATATTGCGTACTAGTTTGATTATCCAGCCCAAAGGGCTTATGTCTTAATTCCATTGGCTGGTCACTATCATGATACACTTGAGAAGGAATAAACTGTTGCATAATGTCTGCAATTCAAATTGCTTAATGTCACAATGTTATACATGGCAGGAGGAACTTACAATGTCCAAAAGACAAAAGAAGAAGGCCCCAGTGGTGGAAGAAGTACCAGCACCAGAAACAGAAACAAAGACTGAATATATATATGAGGACACCCAATGTGTCTCGGGGGTTGAGCCTGAGTATAAATGGGATGAGATATACAAATTGATTTCCTGCAAGGAAGTCCCAGACATGGGTCTTGAAGAGGATACCATTTATGCCAACATAGAGAAATCCGCCATCATGAAGGTGGCTACCAGACCAGAGCTGTTCCCATGCTCTAATGTTATGAGATGGATTCTTCCCCACACAAACAACAACACAATGCTTATAGGAAATGTCAAAGGTCGGGGCTATGCTGCATTTAGCCCAGGATATGTGGTGCTGGCTTACCACTTGCCAAAGCCTCAAATATTCCTGTCAAACGATTGGTTAGATAACCTCAGGATGGACTTAGTGGAAACCCTAAAGAAAATGCTCTTGCCAGGAAAGCTCTATCGACACAGAGCAACCGAGGATTATGATACAGCGAGCTTAAGAGCTCCTTACAGATTTGTAGCTCTGATGCTAAACATGATCTTTGGTAGAGCCAGTGGCAGACTCTTCAAATTTGAATGGGTCCCCATTATGTTCCATGTGGCAACCCAAGGAACAATCTTCAACTGGGCTAGCCTCGTATCAAGCAGTCTCTCTTATTGCGTAGCTGCAGCCTTGGGAGGAGGAGAAGCCCGTAAAAAATCTGAATTCTATATGAGTTCAATTTTGATAGATTGCATACTATGTAACCAGCCTTTCCCCGACCTCAAGTGTGCCTGGGACAGGGAGAGAATGCCTGTATATGCAGCTTACGAACCATTGTCGGCTCATCAGTACCACAGTTATTACAGAGAAGTATGTGAGGATTTCATTATGCCACTATACACGCTTATGTTCCGGAAGGAATGTGACTGCATGTCGGAAGATGCTATGTACGTAATAGAGGAGTATGGAGATTATTTCTTGACCGACAATGGTATGTATCTTAGAATGTATGGAGGCTCGAAGACACCTTATCTGCTACCAAAGTATGCAATGGATTATATAATCCATAAAGAGGCGGTCAGACAAGTGTTCATTGATGGAGTTGGTCATTTCCTGTTCCAGCATAAGAAGGCTGCATATCCCCCTTTACCTTTCAAGTTAGGTAGCTGCAGATTCGCCAATGTGAAACAAGCTACCGAATTCATAGAGGAACTAGGGAAGTTCCACTTTGGGGAGATGCCTTTCCGGCGCAATGACACTCATGGTAAAGTGGTTGAGCACTGCAAGAAGCATAAAGTGTTCTTTGAATATACCCATCATTATTATAAGGAAGAATCTGTCTTCAGGAATGCCCCAAACATGACGGCTCTCAGCAGAAGATTCAAACCAAAGAACCCCACCAAAGGTGGAAAAGGGGCAGAGCAGGCCAAAGCTGAACAAGCCAGAGCTGAAGAAGGAGCCAAAAGGATAAGGGAGGAAGCTCAGAGGCTGGAAAATGAGGTTGCAGAGTGGCTGCAGAAGGGAGAAGAAGAGAAAAGGAAAGCTGTCCAGGAAGCAGCTGAACTAGCAAAAGAAGCATCCAGAGAAACAGAAGAGGTAGCTAGGCAAGCAGCCAAAGAAGCACAGAGAAAACTAAATGAAGAGCTCCAAGGGCAGGAGGCTGAAAAGATAAAGTTAGCACAATAGTCATCCTCTGAAACACCAACAAGGCAGAGTCAGGAAGAGGAAAACCCTGAGGTGCAAATCCTTCAAGTACCTACTGCTAGCACTCCTGTAATACCTATGCTCCAAATAGTGCCTTTCATCCAGAAGAAGGGGGAAGAAGTCCCTAATTTCAGTACTGTATATTATGACAGGACCACTAAAAGAATAATGAGGAGGACGGAAAAGAAGTTGGAGGTGAAATATCTATCAGGGAATATGGTCACAGATACAACAGTCATGCTAGGGACAGACAAAGATCCTATGCTCACGATAAGAGCCGGGGCTGCACTAATTGATGCCTCCGCTGATAACATAAACAAGGTGATGATTGAATTAGAGTCATCTAAGAAGACCACTGCTCAGCTAAAAGACACACTGAGACAAGAAAGAGGAGAGGGTAGCAGACTTAAGAGGAAGTATGAACACGTGCTAAGGGAGATGGAATCCACAAAGGGTGAAACCCATGTCCTTCAGATGGAAATACAAGCCAAGGGAACAACACAAGAGGCTCTAGAAAATGCACAACAGGAGGTTCAAGATCTGAAGAATGAAAAGGAACAGTTGAGGGCAAAAGTGGAAGACCTAGAGGTGCAACAGTATATTAACTATGAGTCCAATACTGCATACACCCAAGAATTGAAAGAGCAGCTGGCTTCTATGACTGCTGAACTGGAGACAGCAAAGGAACAACAAGTCGATTTGCATCCATTTAAAGAATATATCCTAGCGCAAAAGGATAAAATGCTGCAGCTGCAGACTGCTTTGGAAGAAGAAAGATGCAAAGTTCTTCAGATGAACAGCAGGTTAGAGGAGATCATAGAAACTTCTTCCTATTTCGTAGATAGGTCCCAAGATCTTCTTGAGGTCTTAAACGCCAGAATGGCAAGACCAGAAGATGATGACGAGATTCCAGGAGAACTACCAGCCAAAGATCATCAAACCCTCAGGAGAGATCATAGCCTAGTAGAGTTTTCCATCAGCACTGCTGAAGACTTTAAGAAGGTTGTTCGAAGGACACAGGTAGCATGCTTAAAATATTTTAAAAGGTTCCTTAATGCATACAACCGTTTCCAGACAGAGGCTGAGCTTAGGTTTGAAGAGTTCCCAGATCATGAGACCTTTGTGGACATATTGCAGAAAGGGCATCAAGATGCAGAGGCCAGGACGCAACAGATTCAATCCATTGATGCCATGGTACTGAAGAATGAAGTGGGCCACGCAACCATTAGCATACAGATTCTAGAATACCAGCTTCGGTTGAGCCCAGCAAGGATCGAGGCCATCAAGAACCAAGTTGACAAGTTTGAAATTAACATCCAGTTCCTAGAGCCGTGTGCTTTTGAAGGCCTCGCTGCTGAAGCGGCAGCGTGGAAAAAATTCTTTGAAAACCAAGCAGGATCCTCCTCGTAGAGGACCGGTCAACTTTTTATTAATGTAATATTTTTGTAAAATTTTTGAGAAATGAAGCATTGGGAAAGCAAAAGGTTGGGAAGACCAAAGGTCACTTTGGGCAACCCAACCATTTTGACCTTTTGTATAAAAGTAGGAAGCGTAGAAGCAAAAGGGGCTTTTTTCCCCAGTAAGACTGGAAGGTTGTTGTAAGAAGAACTACTTCCTTTTGCAATAAAATTTACAGTTTGCCTGTTGAAAGAAGATCGGTGGGATTTCAAATGTTTTGCCATGGATAGTCTAAAGATGAACTACTTTGTTTTTCAGCATTGTATCCGTGAATCGTGAGATCGTTCTAACTTTATGACCTATGTCTTTGTTTAACGATTTTTGATTTATTTTATGAAATAACCACCATGAGTAATGTATGCTGATCATAAACAATTAGCTATCTAGTTGTGAAATATTTTTCATTGTTCATATGTGTAAAAGTTAATGTCAACTATCTGTAATTGCTTTGGTTATGTGTGCACATCCACATTACTCATACATATTAATTACAAACTGGCTCCCTGGGGATAGGTAGATAGAGATAAATATATAGACAAATAGCTAGGTCAGTGCATAGATGCATGGCGAGCCTAAGACGAGAGGTAAGAACCTGCGCATCACATTGTGAATGCTCTTTGCATCCTTCACCATCTTGCATGATTAGTTAGATACTTGCATTTCATATTTAAGTTAAAATACAAATTCCGGTGGACCGGGCCGCAACCGGTAAAACCTTTGTTTGTGTTTGACCTACGGTAGCCGGACCACAAAACCGGACGGATTCCCTATACCAAACAATCAACGGGCTAGTTGGGAATGTTGATTGGGGAGAATCCCTTACTTTTATCGCCTGCAAATTTCCAGGCCTCAACAGTTTTGGTGCTAGAAGGAGGGCCGCCAGTAAAGGTTGTCCGTGGAACTTAATTTCCCGAAACCATCCTACCAGCAGATGTTTGAAGCTTTCAACCTAACCCAAGTGTTCGCAGTTTTCGGTGCTATCCTTGAATGATTGTTTTTCCCAGTGGCTTATCTATTTACCTTTGCACATGGCTGGTAATCAACCCAACCCTCTGCCGGCATGGAGAGCTCAGTCCCCTCTGAACTTAACACCTCCTTTGCATAATTTACCTCAAGCCTTTGACAAGCTCTTGCCTAAGTTTGACCCTGAGGAAGGGATTGCTGTAGAGGATCACCTCCAAAGCTTTTACCTAGCATTAGAAGGGCTAAGGGCTGGGGAGTATGAAGATGTAGTTTGCAGATTGTTCCCTCATACTTTGAAAGGAGCAACAGTGTCTTGGTATTTTGGTATACCTGCAAAATCCATTCCTAACTGGGACACATTTGAAATAATTTTCAGAAGTAAATACACAACTCACAAGACACATGCCTCGTTGATGAAAGGGCTTGGTTTGTTAAGAAAAGAGAGGAATGAAAAGGTACATAGTTTCACTCAGAGATTTTCACTGCACTTAATTTTTTTTTTTCTGCTGTGGACAGACCTTCAGATAAAGTCTTAATTGAGTATTATACCTCAGCCTTAGGACCTGAGTTGGCCATGTTTGCCAAGATGAAAGTCAAGCCTACACTGGTAGAGACTTATCAAGAGGCTGAGAGGGTAGAGGCTGAAAGTGAGAGTGTAGAAGACTATCCTGACTCACTTGAAGAGAATACCACTATAAGAAGAAGCTCGCTGCTTTCTAAAGCTAGAGAAGATCAACCACATGATTATCATGAGATGATGAAAGTGCTTCAGAAATTGTCCATTCGAATTGTAGAGCTAGAAAAAGAGAGGGACATTCAGAAAACCTATAAGCCTCACTGTTCGAAAAAAGAGGATAACGATCAATGGAAGGTCCCACCTCCCAATTTGGCATCAATAAACATAACAGAGGTGGGAAGGGATAATTTCTGTACCTTTCACCAACAACCTCATTCTGAGAAGAAGTGTCCTCAATGGTTACATTCAATGACATTGGTGATGAACAAGTTGTTGGATCCTAAATTGATTAGGGACAGTGGTGAGGAAGAAGAGGGGAAACAGATCATAAGCAAACCAGAGGATGATACTATGTTCTCATGGAATGGTATTTCACTGTTTAACATTGAAGATGACACTCCTAAATCTGTATGCACACCCATAACTGGAAAGGACAAAGTTTTCACAAGCCAAGACAATACAATGATTTCTAAGGTTAACAGTTTGTAGGAGAATGTTAAGAAACTGGACGAGGGAAAAGCGCATCAGAACAATACCCTCAACCAGAGGACAGAACCAACCACTGAGACTGTCGATCCTGTAGAGGAAAATATAGGGGTCAGTGGGGAAAACTTCGATGAAACTCAAGAGCTAACAAAGGATATACCTATGCAAAACAAACTAGGAAAAGAAGACCAAGAACCAGGTTGGAAAGAAAACCTTGACACCCCTCCTTTTCTCTTGACTCTAGAGATGCTGAATTACAATGTGCATAATTGCTTAGTAGACTCTGGAGCAGCAGTAAATGTGATGCCCCTTGAGATTTGTAAAAGGATTAATGGATAGCTAGAGTCTACACCTCGTGAAGTAACGCAATTAGATCGCACAGGATTCAAGGTGGTGGGTGAAATGAAGAATGTCCTCATTCGTTTGGCTGCAAACAACAAAATATGTAAATTTATTGACATTATGGTGGCTGATATACCAAGGGGATATGGGCTCATTCTCAACCGAGATTGGACTGCCAGGCTGAAAGGATATTGTGCTTCAAATTGGTCTCATCTGTGGTTGCCTCTCAAGGGTACCCCAAGTCATATAAAAATTCTGAGAGAACCATATATGAAGTATACTGTCACTAAGTTAGGAGAAGGCAATGAGTCTACTGATTCTATCCTGGGAAACTATCTCACTGAGCTTAAGCTAGAGCATCATACCTCAAAAAGGGCCAGTCCTATGATGGGCACTCAGCCTGAGCTCCTTCAACTCCCTCAGTCCGAAAGAAATGACTGTAGGATCCTAGACATGGGTTCCATTTCAATAACAACACAATTAGACCATGGATAGATAACTCGTGTCTAGAACCCAGCCCATTCCTTAGCTCTCTACGTTTTAAAGATTTGTAGGAGTGGGCAAATTTTTGTTTTCTTTCTCTTGTTGTACATAAATAAATTGTTTTGTTTTTCTAATACTAGATGCTGGTTTTCTCGCTTTGATGCTTTGATGTTTTCTTTCTTTTGATTACTTGCTATGCTGCTGTTTTCTTTATAGCTTTGCTAGTTTTCCTTTGATTTTGAATAAGAGGAAAACTTT
>LPNX011178023.1:537762-583896 GCA_001517045.1 Pseudotsuga menziesii | reverse complement strand
TAAAATTCAGTAAGAAAGGCCTACAGGAAGACTCATATCAAAAGAACTAAAGTTCTAGAAGGCACAAAAGTGCAAATTGGCATGGGAATGAGGAGCAAATTGGCATGGGAATGAGGAGCAAAAGGATAATACTGTTACCCTCTGTCACAGTCCTATGGTGTCTAAGCTATAGCTGCCCAAGGGTAGGGAAAATAAACCTCATCCATTTGGCCTCAAAAGAGTTATTCAAACCTGAAATACTGCTGATGTTACCTTTTCCCGAAAAGATGGGCTTCTTCTAAGTATTTTAATGCACAATCTGGCTTGCTTAGGAATACAGACATCTAGAAGATTTCGATTTTATTTAGACAGTCTTAAGCTGAGAAGGAGAGTTGATTCAGAAATCTGGGGTTCACCAGGTAGTCGCCAATTGTTGCAGCTGCAACATTTTCCCAAAATTCTAAAAAATTTTGGACCCTCCTTTACTTTGAATAAGTTGGTCTTCTTCCTGGTTTCAGTCTGATGACTTTTGGTCTATAGATTTTGGAACATTTTCCAGCTCTTTGGATTGCTGTCAATCGATCTGTTTTTTCTTCTTTAATGCTTGAAAGAATCCCATCCTTGATCGAGCTCATCATTATTTTTGCATATCTTTCAATACCTTTTGAATCGGGAGTTAAGTTATTGGATTTTCCGCCGTTGCGGGTGGTTTTCGATTCTTCAACATTGCGGATGGTTTTGATTTTCCCACCGTTACGGGTGAGTTTCGGTTCTCTGACGTTTCAGGTGGTTTTTTATTCTTCATCGGAAGGGTTGAGTTCTCCCTCATCCGACGTCGCGGAAAGATTTTCACTCCGGGCGTCCGTCGTTGCGGATCATGTTGGGCTTTGACTTTATCTTACCCTCCGATCTGCGCTTTGAGTTGTCTTCCGGTTGCATATCGGAGCCTGTTTGCTTCGTGCTGTCTGCTGTTGCGGATGGAGTTCAACTTATGAACGCCCGCCCTTGCGGAGGAGTCCAAGTTGTATGTCTCCAATCTCGATCCTCACCGATGCCTGATCATTGTTGTTCAAGCGTTTATTCACCGCTATGGATGAGTTGAGGATGGTAACTGTCCGTCGTTGCGGAAGGTCTGGGATTCTCGCCGCCCGATTCACTTTCGTTCCCCACCCGATACGACCCGTCACACGTGCAACTTTTTTTATATATACGGGGACGGGATTTGGTTTTTTCTATTGTTGTTTTGGGCCCGAGCTGTCGTTTTCCCCTCTGCGCTGTCGATTCCTATACCCCCATGGACTATCGTGTCAGTGTTTGCGTCCAGGTGTCAATTGGAAGCTCAACCGTCCTCGCCCCGTCAGCTTCACGTCGTTACCAGGTAGGCCATTCTTGCCATGCTTTGTGCCTTTCAGGATTTGTAGGCTGCGGTTAGATGTTTTAGAAAAACCCCGTTTTGCATACGTACAAGGGTTCACCGCCGTTTGGTTTGCCGTAGTCGTTTTCCTTGCCCGCCCGGCGTGTTGCACCCACGTATTGAGATTTTCCGTTAGGTTAACTATTTGCATTGGGAAGGGGGGGCATTTTCTTTAAAGACTCACATTTTAATCATTGTTGACCCCGGCCTGTTTTTTCCGCCCCGCGCACAGTGTATGAAGGTGCGGTGCAGGCGGCTGTTACGCCGCCTGCACCTAGCGTCCCCCTTACGATGATGAGGACCAAAGGAGTTTTACGGTGGTTTTTCTGGTGGTCGTATGCTTTCCCCTGCTGGTTTTTTTCCCATTTACCCGGTTTTGAGTTCCAACCTCTTGCCCGCGCCGTCCCGTACAGTCCAGCGGTTCTTGTTTCTCTGAAACCCTAGGTGGTCAAGGGGGCTGTACTGTTGTAGTGTTTACGATTTGAAGGTAGCATGGATGGTGGTGCTGGTGGGAGCGCCGTGTGCAATTTTTTTTTATTGATGCCTACAGTATCTAGCCACACCGTTGTAACTATCTTTCCGTGAGCCGCATAGGCTATTGCCGTTTTTATCCTTAATAAAGCCATGTCGTCGAAATGTTTGATTTTGGGAAAGATACATTTGCCCTTTGCATTTAAGATCCATACATTTGCATTGCGAGTTTTTTAATAGGAGAAACGGCATTGCGAGATGATTGCTCACTGTATTGCGCAGGATTTAGTTTTTTTTAATAGGTAGGGCATTGTTGGATTGTGCGTACATGCATGGGTTTCTATGCCTGCTTTCACTTTAAATGGCACTTTGCATATGATGTGCATATTTTGCTTCAATGTATTGCTATCTTGGGAAAATGGCATGTCACATAATAGCGTAGATTTAATGCTGTCTCAAGCATAATTGATAAGCTTGATATTATGCAACAGTGGTAGATGGTTCAGAACTATGTATGCTTCACATAATTCAAGTCATGAAATATTGCACCCTATTCTCAAGGCATTATAGAGCTGTGCAATGCATGCATTTGTTGCACAGGTTATTATCATACTAGACATAGGATAATAGCACATGGCACAGTATTGCGTACTAGTTTGATTATCCAGTCCAAAGGGCTTATGTCTTAATTCCATTGGCTGGTTACTATCATGATACACTTGAGAAGGAATAAACTGTTGCATAATGTCTGCAATTCGAATTTCTTAATGTCACAATGTTATACATGGCAGGAGGAACTTACAATGTCCAAAAGACAAAATAAGAAGGCCCCAGCGGTGGAAGAAGTACCAGCACCGGAAACAGAAACAAAGACTGAATATATATATGAGGACACCCAATGTGTCTCGGGGGTTGAGCCTGAGTATAAATGGGATGAGATATACAGATTGATTTCCCGCAGGGAAGTCCCAGACACGGGTCTCGAGGAGGAGCCCATTTATGCCAACATAGAGAAATCCACCATCATGAAGGTGGCTACCAGACCAGAGCTGTTCCCATGCTCCGATGTTATGAGGTGGATTTTGCCCCACACAAAAAACAACACAATGCTTATAGGAAATGTCGAAGGTCAGGGCTATGCTACATTTAGCCCAGGATATGTGGCGCTGGCTTACCACCTGCCAGAGCCTCAAATCTTCCTGTCAAACGATTGGTTGGATAACCTCAGGATGGACTTAGTGGAAACCCTGAAGAAAATGCTCTTGCCAGGAAAGCTCTATCGACACAGAGAAATCGAGGATTATGATATAGCGAGCTTAAGAGCTCCTTACAGATTTGTAGCTCTGATGCTAAATAGGATCTTTGGTAGAGCCAGTGGCAGACTCTTCAAATTTGAATGGGTCCCCATTATGTTCCATGTGGTGACCCAAGGAAAAATCTTCAACTGGGCCAGCCTCGTATCAAGCAGTCTCTCTTCTTGCGTAGCTGCAGCCTTGGGAGGAGGAGAAGCCCGTAAAAAATTTGAATTCTATATGAGTTCAATTTTGATAGACTGCATACTATGTAACCAGCCTTTCCCCGGCCTCAAGTGTGCCTGGGATAGGGAGAGAATGCCTGTATATGCAGCTTACAAACCATTGTGGGCTCATTAGTTTTACAGTTATTACAGAGAAGTATGTGAGCATTTCATTATGCCACTATACACGCTTATCTTCCAGAGGGAATGTGACTGCATGTCGGAAGATGCTATGCAGGTAATAGAGGAGTATGGAGATTATTTCTTGACCGACAATGGTATGTATCTTAGAATGTATGGAGGCTCGAAGACACCTTATCTGCTGCCAAAGTATGCAACGGATTATATAATCCATAAAGAGGCGGCCAGACAAGTGTTCATTAATGGAGTTGGTCATTTCCTATTCCAGCATAAGAAGGCTGCATATCCCCCTTTACCTTTCAAGTTAGGTAGCTGCAGATTCACCAATGTGAAACAAGCTACCAAATTCATAGAGGAACTAGGGAAGTTCCACTTTGGGGAGATGCCTTTCCGGCGCAATGACACTCATGGTAAAGTGGCTGAGCACTGCAAGAAGCATAAAGTGTTCTTTGAATATACCCATCATTATGATAAGGAAGATTCTGTCTTCAGGAATGCCCCAAACATGACGACTCTCAGCAGAAGATTCAAACCAAAGAACCCCACAAAAGGTGGAAAAGGGGCAGAGCAGGCCAAAGCTGAACAAGCCAGAGCTGAAGAAGGAGCCAAAAGGATAAGGGTTGAAGCTCAGAGGCTGGAAAATGAGGCTGCAGAGTGGATGCAGAAGGGAGAAGAAGAGAAAAGGAAAGCTGTCTAGGAAGCAGCTGAACTAGCAAAAGAAGCAGCCAGAGAAACAGAAGAGGCAACTAGCCAAGCAGCCGAAGAAGCACAGAGAAAACTAAATGAAGAGCTCCAAGGGAAAGAGGCTGAAAAGGTAAAGTTAGCACAACAGTCAGCCTCTGAAACACCAACAAGGTAGAGTTAGGAAGAGGAAAACCCTGAGGTGCAAATCCTTCAAGTACCTACTGCTAGCACTCCTGTAAACCCTATGCTCCAAATAGTGCCTTTCGTCCAGAAGAAGGGGGAAGAAGTCCCTGATTTCAGTACTGTATATTATGATAGGACCACTAAAAGAATAATGAGGAGGACAGAAAAGAAGGTGGAGGCGAAAGATCTATCAGGGAAGATGGTCACAGATACAGCAGTCATGCTAGGGACAGACAAAGATCCTATGCTCACGATAAGAGCCGGGGCTGCACTAATTGATGCCTCTGCTGATAACATAAACAATGTGATGATTGAATTAGATTCAGTTAAGAAGACCACTGCTCAGCTAAAAGACACACTGAGACAAGAAAGAGGAGAGGGTTAGCAGACTTAAGAGGAAGTATGAACACGTGCTAAGGTAGATGGAATCCACAAAGGGTGAAATCCATGTCCTTCAGATGGAAATACAAGCCAAGGGAATAGCACAAGAGGCTCTAGAAAATGTGCAACAGAAGTTCAAGATCTAAAGAATGAAAAGGAACAGTTGAGGGAAAAAGTGGAAGACCTAGAGGCGCACCAGTATATTATCTATGAGTCCAATACTGCATACACCCAAGAACTGAAAGAGCAGCTGGCTTCTATGACTGCTGAACTGGAGATAGCAAAGGAACAGCAAGTCGATTTGCAGCCATTTAAAGAATATATCCTAGCACAAAAGGCTAAAATGTTGCAGCTGCAGACTGCTTTGGAAGAAGAAAGATGCAAATTTCTTCAGATGGACAGCAGGTTAGAGGAGATCATAGAAACTTCTTCCTATTTCATAGACAGGTCCCAAGATGTTCTTGAGGTCTTGAACGCTAGAATGGCAAGACCAGAAGATGATGCCGAGATTCCAGGAGAACTACCAGCCAAAGATCATCAAACCCTCAGGAGAGATCACAGCCTAGTAGAGTTTTCCATCAGCACTGCTGAAGACTTTAAGAAGGCTGTCCGAAGGACACAAGTAGCATGCTCATAATATTTTAAAAGGTTCCTTAATGCATACAACCGCTTCCAGACAGAGGCTGAGCTTAGGTTTGAAGAGTTCCCAGATCATGAGACCTTTGTGGACATATTGCAGAAAGGGCATCAAGATGCAGAGGCCAGGACACAGCAGATTCAATCCATTGATGCCATGGTACTGAAGAACGAAGTGGGCCACGCAGCCATTAGCATATAGATTCTAGAAGACCAGCTTCGGTTGAGCCCATCAAGGATCGAGGCCATCAGGAACCAAGTTGACAAGTTTGAAATTAACATCCAGTTCCTAGAGCCGTGCGCTTTTGAAGTCCTCGGTGCTGAAGCAACAGCGTGGAAAAAATTCTTTGAAAACCAAGCAGGATCCTCCTCATAGAGGACCGGTCAACTTTTTATTAATGTAATATTTTTGTAAAAGTTTTGAGAAATGAAGTGTTGGGAAAGAAAAAGGTTGGGAAGCCCAATGGTCACTTTGGGCAACCCAACCATTTTGACCTTTTGTATAAAAGTAGGAAGCGTAGAAGCAAAAGGGGCTTTTTTCCCCAGTAAGACTGGAAGGTTGTTGTAAGAAGAACTACTTCCTTTTGCAATAAAATTTACAGTTTGCCTGTTGAAAGAAGATTGGTGGGATTTCAAATGTTTTGCCATGGATAGTCTAAAGATGAACTACTTTGTTTTTCAGCATTGTATCCGTGAATCGTGAGATCGTTCTAACTTTATGACCTATGTCTTTGTTTAACGATTTCTGATTTATTTTATGAAATAACCACCATGAGTAATGTATGTTGATCATAAACAATTAGCTATCTGGTTGTGAAATATTTTTCATTGTTCATACGTGTAAAAGTTAATGTCAACTATCTGTAATTGCTTTTGTTATGTGTGCACATCCACATTACTCATACATATTAATTACAAACTGGCTCCCCGGGGATAGGTAGATAGAGATAAATAGATAGACAAATAGCTAGGTCAGTGCATAGATGCATGTTTGATTCAGATGCATGGCGAGCCTAAGATGAGAGGTAAGAACCTGCGCATCACATTGTGAATGCTCTTTGCATCCTTCACCATCCTGCATGATTAGTTAGATACTTGCATTTCATATTTAAGTTAAAATACAAATTCCGGTGGACCGGGCCGCAACCGGTAAAACCTTTGTTTGTGTTTGACCTATGGTAGCCGGACCGCAAAACCGGACGGATTCCCTATACCAAAAAATCAACGGGCTAGTTGGGAACGTTGATTGGGGAGAATCCCTTACTGTTGTCACCTGCGAATTTCCAGGCATCAACAGGGAGGTAGTACCCCTTCAGCCGGAGCAGCTGAGGTGGAAGTAAAAGAACTTTCTCCTGTAGTAGACATTATTCTGCCCACAGGGACACCAATCATGGGTGGATCGAAAGGATGAACCTGAACGATCACAGGATTGTTTAAGTCAGTTAGAGGTGTATTAAAATTCCTTGCAAACTCGTCAGCCTACAAGTCTTCTATCTCAACTATGTTTAAATTGAAATGGTTTGCCCTAAGTTCTAGTTCACCCAAAACTTCACTAACTCCTATCGGTTCAAAAGAACCGTCTGTGTCCAATCTCTAACTTTGAGGGGGAGGTGGAGGTTCCAATGTAATAAGCGGAGGAAGGTTTTGCAACCTTCGTGACCTTTTGATAGCTTGGTCCTCCACGGTTGTAAATTTGACTAATCAAACCCTAAGGTCGGTTAAACACAGACAAACCACAGAGAAATCACTATAAAAATTCCTAAAGTCTCAACAATCACAAGGTGTACAAGATATGCTTCCCCGAAGAAAGCTGAGAGATAGTTTCTTGGCATCCTTGAAGAGGTTCTTAGGCATAAGCGGAGGAATCACCCACCGCCCTCCTACACTTTCAACAAGGGTTACCTTCCAAGCCCATCCAAGGTGAACCAAAAATAGCCTTTCGGTTTACCTGTGTATAAACCCTAGATGTCAAGAGACTAGAGGCTACCTTAACTATACCAATAGTCTAGGGGGACAGTCGCAAGCCTAATTCGTACGCATGGGCAGGGTAGCTGAACCCGAAACTCTGTCTAGGACATAATCCCTAGATGTGTAAAAACCTTGGTCTACGTTTTGACAAGGAATCAGAGGTTTATATCCTCAGTCCAATGCCTCCATCTAGCCTCGTGCTTAAATCCTGTTTGAGAGGAGCTTCCCAGATACTATCGATAAAGAGAAGGATTTACCTATTGATTAGCTCACTATGTCTGAATTTAAGTACTTATGGGGAGCTTACACTTCCTATCCCACAAGTCTAGCCTAAGCTAGTAGGTGTATGGCCTTATAAAACAAAAATTACTAATAAATTTTAATTATGGCGTTCATTTTAAGGGATGTTTTTACTCAGAAGGAAAGTGGAGTGAAAGACTATGATGTTATTGACTCGATAAGAAACGTAAAAAACAGGTGTATAAATCAATTCCAAAGTAAAATATCACTACTTAAAACAAGCTTCTCTTTTTCTTTTTTCTTTTGTAAATATAAAATAATGAAAATGCAACTAAGGAAGAGAAAACTAAGACTTATTTTTTTAATTTTTGAGATTTTATTTAAAAACTGAAAGTAAAACTACCATATGCAATTCGAATGCAAATGTTTCCAATGCTTTTCTTTTCACTTTTCAAATTCCTCAAAGATTACTATGCACCTAAATGCAAAAATTCTTGAGTATGCTTGAATAATTTAACTATATAAAGTAAGCAAAATGAAGTAAAGCAGATTTATAAAAACCAAATATTAACCATCTAAGGAATACTTGGAACACACCCAACTGGGAAGACATAATGAATAGAAAACAATGAAGTCAATCAAAGGCAAGTGACAAACCAACACTATTCAGAAATAGAATGGGATATACAGTATCTAGAACCTTGATCACTGATTCAGACAACCAACACTTCGACCTATGACCCAACACACAAATCCACTTCAAATTGCTAAAAGAAAGACAATACAAGCAATAGAAACTCAAGGGCTTACCAAAAAGCACGAAGTATGGTTAACAAGGCTATCAAACCTATAGTGCAATGCCAGTACTAAATACCACTAAGTAAGAGAAAATCCACAGAAGGATAGGGACAAGCAACCCAACCCCAAAAATTTTGCTGCTTACACTTGTATGCGACTGCTCACAAGAGCAACCCACATACTGTACGTGACTTTCTAATACAACAACCCACGTACACAGACCTCTGTACGAAATTGTGTGGCACAGCAACCTGCGTACAGGAGTAAAATTTTTCAACAAAAGAAAAAATTATAAAGGTCTTCAAACACCACTATAAGTCTGAACCAAGACACAACACCACACATTGAATCAAAGTGAAGACTGGGCAAGGATATATAGAGTTAACCCACAGTAGGTTGGGCTCCCAGTGGAGTCGCCAGTTCTGTTGTTCATGATTAAACACCCTTGTAACCTAGGGTTTGGGGTTACCAACTTACTTCTAAACTTGCAGACAATTAGCTTTAGTAAAGTACAGAAAATAAATAGGAAGAAATATTGGACTCACTCGATTACCGACGGTGGATCCAAGCTTGATCTCCTTCTGCTCTGCTTCTGTCCAAATATTTTAGGGATGCACCTCCTTCACCTGCAAAGAGCAAATTCTCCAAGTACAATCTTATACGTGTATATATAACAGGTTAGATAAACAATATATATAGTACNAACCATAATACATGAAAGAGACTCAACACAATGTTGGAAGAAGAATTCTCTTTATTAACAATCAGTGAATGAGATAAGTGTACAACCCAATGCCTAAGATAAGGACTCCTCTACAACCAAAGGACTCTGAGTTCTACTTCTCCAAGACTTCTGAAGATATACCACCAGCATAACTTTGCTCTCAAACTTGATTGATCAATTCCCTCCCCAAGGACTCTATTTATACTTTGGGAAATAGAGTGGTTTCGAAGGTTGAGGAGGTTGAGATAGTTGGTGTAGTTAATGATTAGGGCCCAACTAATCTCCCTTAATCATGATTTATATTTTTTAATGTTGAATGGAGATGTATGCCACTATTAATATAGGCAACCCGTGTATGACACGTGAGTTGCTTAAAGAAAACCCGCATATGCTGATGTACGCAGGTTGAAATGGAGATAGCCACGTACAGTACGTGAGTTGTTAATGAAGATAGTCGCGTATGTACGTGAGTTGTTAATGAAGATAGTCGCGTACGTACGTGAGTTTCAATGAAGATAGTCAGGTATGCTAATCAACACTTAGAAAAATAATATGGTAGGCTGGTTGAAAAGTAAATGCATCTCATGTCATGCCCATCTATAGTGATTTGGAAATCTTCAATCCTAAAATGTCTTTTTGTGTAACAACATAGGGAATGTCGGCACTCAGACAAAGAAGTGCCATTTGGGTTGGTAACACCTTCTCTCCATGATCTCTAATTTCCCTCCAAGATACTCACCCAACTCGATTTAGTGGTTGATTCTCCTTCATGAGACACTTGTCCTCCTCATTCTTTCACCCCTCTTTCCCCAAATTGAATTGAGAATATTGGCTGACCATAAATCCCTCTACGCACCCTCTTGATGGTTATTTTTATCCATGATATGCTGTATTTTTCATAGGTATTCTACCAGGTCTGAATTTTTCATATTTGTGATAGATTCATTCCATATTGTTGTCATGGATGCCATGGAACCTCGTTACAAGTGTCACAATTTGTCTATTATGACTCTTCCTCTTAATTGGTATTTACTCTTATATTCCAAGTCGAGTTTCCTTGATTATTGTAATAAATATTTCCTCTTCCCCTTCCCCAAGTACGTTACCCTCCACCTTTAACTCAAATTTGTATGAGAATGATGCCAAGTGTAGTGGGGAATTTTGCCACATGTGGGTCCCCACGACCTATTATGTGCCCTCATGATCCAATTCCACCTTGTTTTCCCTTTTATTATTCTTTATTTGGCCCATTTGATGTGAATTTGTAATTATAAGGTCATTTTGGGCCTTGTAGCTCCCTTATTTCAAATTTAATGCTTTTTTTCCAACCTAGACAACTAGTAGGTTAGTGGATTTTTTCTTCCATGATAATTTATTTGGATGGGGACATTATAGTTCTCCCCACCCAAGATTTCTTGTCCCCAAGAAATTCCAAACTTGGATTCTGCAATTTTTTTTCATCTTCTTAAGTAGCATCCTCACTTGGTAAATCCTTCCATTGCACAAAATATTCTCTTATGGTCATGTTCCTTAAATTCCTTTCCCTTACCTCAAATTGTTTTCTAGAATAAGGTTGAGTTGTCCTTCATCATACATTGGAGGAATTGTTATTGAAACTTAAATTTGATTCCCTACTACCTTTCTAAGACCTAAAACATGAAACACATTATGGATTTTACTCCCTTTCGAAAGCTCCACTTCATAAGCTACCTCCCCAATTTTCCAAATTATTTTGTATGAGCCATAGAGCCGGGGATTTAAATTTTATGAACCTTTTCCATTTTAGGTGGTTTATTTGTAGGTATGTAACCTAAAATATACCAAATCATTCACTTGAAAATATCTCTCTTTCCTATGCTGATTTGCATATTGTTTTTGTTGATTTTGGGCAACCTGCAAATTGTCTTTTAAAACTTTCATTATTTCTTGACTTTCGTTAATCCAATCCTTAGCTTTTGGATCTCTACTATAAACAAAAATTTTATCAACAAAAGTAGGTGCTTTATAACCATATAGTGCTTTGAAGGTAGACATACCAATGGACATATGAAAAGTAGTGTTGTAGCAAAAATCATCCAAATGTAGACATTTAACCCATGCTTTTTGCTTCCCACTAACATAGTTTCTCAAGTAGCCTTTGAACCATTGGCCCCATCTAAAAGTTCACAAGAAAATTTATTTTTGGTATACGCTGTTAGTATTGCTTTCCAATCCTCTGAAATGTCCATAAGAGAGAGTGAGGGTCTCCTAAACAATACATATGTTGCAACATCATTCTTTCCTTTAACATGTTCAATGTCAAAATCAAAGGCTGGAATCTTACTCACCCATTTTTGTTTCCTTTCATTGAGATATTTCTATGTACGAAAATGCTTCAAGGTATTGTGATCAGTCTTGACCAAAAAATTTTGCACCTCTAGATGCTTCAAGGTATCATCCTGCTTTCAAAAGCTGCTCCAGTTCCTTCCCCTGATGTATCACATTCACATACAGAGGGTTTAGAAAAATATGGTAATGAAAGTATTGGACAAGTACTCATTACCTCTTTCATTCTTTGGAAGGATTTTACTTCATCTTCATTCCATTGGAAAGAATCCTTCTTGGTCAATTTAGGGAGGGGAGCTATCAGTTGGGAGAACCCATTCACAAATTTTCTATTTTAAGTGCATATCCCAATAATACCCCCCAATCCAATGATATTCTTGGGTGGTTTCCAATCAAGAATGGACCTTATTTTCTCCAAGTGCACCTTCACACCATCTTTCCCAATAATGTTTCCAAGGTACAGATTTTCTCTCAACCTTAACTCACAATTGGACATCTTAGCACACAATGATTGTCAATGCAATATTTTCAACACAACTTCTAAATGACGCAAATGCTCCTTCCATGTATTACTAAAAATAAAAATATTATCAAAGAAAACCAAAACAAACTTATGGAGCTGCTTGCAAAATGTTTTTTTCATGCATGACTGGAAGGTTGCAAGAACATTGGTCAAACCAAAAGGCATGACAAGGAATTCAAAATGACCATAATGGAACCTGAAAGCAATATTATGGTACATCTTCCTCCTTCATTCAAATATGATGATAACCAGATTGAACATCAATCTTAGAAAATAACCTTTCTTCAAACCATTCATCCATGATCTCATATATCCGGGGAATGGGATATATTTTCATTGTCTTCTTGTTTAGAGTTCCGAAATCAATTCACATTCTCAAGGTTTCGTAAGGTTTATCGTTACACCAAAACCTAGATATTTTGATGAAAATTTGAAACCCAACACAAGGCCCTATCACTAGGAAATTCCCAAAGGTATGGCATTTATACCATGTGGTTGTACCGATACTCCAACACCCCCTCTTAGGTGTAGCTCGGGGGAATTGAACCTGAGACCTTTGCTTTGATACCATGTAAGGTTTGTCGTTACACCAAAACCTACAAATGTTGATGAACATTTGAAACCCAACAGAAGGCCCTAACACCAGGAAATTCCCAAAGGTGTGGAAGTTATACCATGTGGTTGTACCGATACTCCAACATGTTCCATATTTTTCCTTCATTAATACAACCAATTAAGCATAGGCACTTGAACTTCGCCTTATGAGTCCCAAATTCAAAAGTTCTTTGATAGTCTTCTCAATCTCATCCCTGAACCTTTTTGGGTGTCAGTATGGTTGCATTTGGATAGCTTGAGTTCCTGCCTCTATCATAATGGCATGTTCCACTCCCTTGTCAGGTGGCCTTCTAAGGGGAAGGTCTCCTAAAACCTTTCCATATTTGTGTAAGGCTTCCTTCTCTCCTCTAGATGTTCTAAAACCTTTATTCTTGACTTGGGGAAGGTAATTAGACGTTATGTATCCCATTAAATGTCTCCATGTCTAAATATGGACCTCATATTGTGGGAGGAAACCACTTGGTTAGGATAGGTGTGCATCCCTTCAACAATATTAGATTTCCATCTAAATATTTAAATATCATTTCAAGTACTTGATAGTTCATTATCTGATATTCTATAGAGAATAACCATTAAACTCCCAAAACCACATTTATATCATCAACGTTCACCAGATAGAAACTACCAGTAACATTGTAATTTCCTATGGTAAGTTGTAGTTGTGGAATCCATGTGTTACAATCCATATAATTCTTACCTGGGGTGATGAATGTAAACCCATAAAATTTATCAGTAGGAAGCTTTATCCTCTCCACCAAGGCTGAATCAATGAAGTTATGGGTTTCTCCTCCATCCACTAGAACTGTAACCTTATGCCCTTGGACAATTCCTTTGAATTGAAGGGTATGAAACTGGGGTACCCCTGAGAATATTTCCATCTTCCCTGGTTCATGTGGTGGCTTATTTTTTTCTTATGTTTCGTATCCTTCTTCCAGGGCTATTTGTTGTGTTTCTTCCTCCTCTTCCTCGTCATCTTCAATAAAAAAATCAATATAATGTTCTTTCCCCTTAGCACATTTATTCCCTGGTATCCATGTGTTAAAATCCATAGAATTGTTACATGGGGTGATGACTGTAAATCGATCAAATTTATCAGTAGCAAATTTTCTCCTCTCCACCAAGGCAGAATCAATGAAGTTATGGTATTCACCTGCATCTCTAGGATTGTAACCTTCTTCCCTTGGACAATTCCTTTGAATCGAAAGGTATGAAACCGGGCTACCCCTGAAAAACTACAATCTCTCCTGGTTCATGTGGTGGATGAATTTATTTTTTTGTTTCATATCCTTCTTTTGGTGTTGATTGCTGTGTTTATTCCTCCCCTACCTCATCGTATTCAAAAAAACTTCAATGTAATGTGCTTTCCCCTTAGCACATTTATGCCCAGGTACCCATGGTTGATGGAATGTGAAGCATAACTTCTTCCTCTTGAGATATTCCTTACTTGGTACATCTTTCTTATCCTTCCCAAATGAGTCTTTTTTCCGTGGTTTCTTAACATCTTTGAGGTTGTAAGGAAAAGTGGGCTTGGGAGGATACCTTGTCTTGTGTAGCACATTTTGCAGATCTCTTGTCAAGTTCATGGAATAATTTAATGTAGTTGTCTTGTGAGCTTTAACCAATCCCTTAAAAGGTTTAGAAATCCCTTTAGTAAATAGAAATACTAAGTGAACCATAGAGATGTCAGTGACCATAACTGCCAATTTTTTAAACTCCAACATGTAGGCCTCATAAGTTCCAGTTTGCTTCAACTATGCCAATTTCTTGAAAGGAATTTTTGGGTCCTTTCGATCAAACCTCTCCACCATCCAGTTAACAAAATATTCATAGGATGTTATGTTTTCATGTCCCAAGGTTTTAAGTCCATGTAACCACTAATGATTAGATTCTCCTTAAAGATGCAGAATAGTCATCTTCAATGAATTCTCTTCAACAATAGGATTCAACTGGAAATACACATCTAATTTTTGTATCCAAGCACTAGCAAAACATTGTGGTGAGCCATCAAAAGTGGGAAGGGATACCTTTCATATGTAAGACTTTAGTTCTTGATTTTGGAAAGGTATTCTTCTACCTCCTCTAGATTTGAGCTTGCTTGAGACATTGAAAAATTGCTCAAAATGTAAGATCTTCTTACACTCTTCAGTTAGTTGTTTCCAATATTCAAGGGCTTATTTCATCCCATATTGAGTGTCAGGATCCTCTTTAGGATTAATAAACTTGGGAATAGTGTGTCTTGCTGGAATCTTGAAGTCACTGGGTTGATTGTGAGGCTTGGTCCTTGATAAGATTGTTTCCGCGCATACCTTCTTATTATCCTTGAGGTGAGAGCTACTATTTCTTCCTGCTACCAATTTTCCCCCATTTTTTCTAGCCATCAAGTCAAATCCTTGCACTATATTCCTTTTCATGTCATCAAAAAAAAAATTCATGATCTTCTTGAACTCATATTTCTCATCCATGTTGGAGGCTCCTTTGTCACCCCTGTCCATTGCTTCAACAAGTCTACTTCTTCTCCTTCTTTTTCTTCTTCACTAAGGGTATCATTTGTATCTGATACTAGGGGAGGGGGTAATATCATTGGTATCATCAATGGTTACCCTGAGTAGGTGCAAGGACCATTCTCTGATACTATTTTAATGTCCCTACCATGAGATTTTGTAAAAATTCTTGTTAATTTTGAAGTTTGGACTAATGAAACCCAAGCTATTTCGAAATTCCACCAAATGCTTTGGATATTTATCTATAAGGAATTAAGGGGTATTAGGGGATCCTAATGCATATTCTATACATTGATACACTTTCTAAAACATTTACAACTTGCATTAACCAAGGAGGAATGAAAGGGGAAAATACTAGCAATTTCGATGTTGAAACCCCCCCAATGGCCAATGACACTTTTGGATTCCCAACTATTGTAAGACCCTTCCTAATATCTGAAAAAAGGCTTGTATTGGATACAGTACTTCAATGATAAACAAATTGCAGAATTTATCATGATACTATTGCACCCATAAAGCAGAAAATTGTAACACATACATTGCGTGGAAAGTATAAATAATAAACATAGAAAATTTTACATTAACTTTGATGAAATTACCAAGGGAATTGCATAAAATAACTTGGACATCTACAGTACATCAAAGGATTCTCAATAATATGCAAAAACATGAAAACATTCTGATGCAAATTTTATGTGTAAGTGCTCCAAAAGTTCACAAGGAAATATAGAGGAAAACCACTTCGAATGAGATGACTGTTTGGATTTTTGAATGAGATGATTTATTGGATTTTATAATGAGATGATTGTTTATATTTTATACATGCTTCACATGGTATTTCTAGATATGGATCATATATGAAACTCAACATAGTTCCATATATAAGATCTTACATCAATTAGGCCACAAGGACTCCCTCATCAAGTTTTATACATCCACTAGTGCGCCATCAACACTAGAACATAAGCATAGAGAGGGGAATGAAAGAACATATAGAAGAAAAATAGATATGAGATGACATAAAAATGTAGGGGGAATTGGATCTACAATAAACACCTACATTAAGCTATGATAAGAGGTCTGAATGGTCTCTCCTCCAACCAACTTGGAAAGGGATATTCACCTTTGAAATTGGTTCAATGGAAGGGAGGGTAAACACCCACCGTGCATGGAGAAGCAAAACTCTCCAAGAGCATAAAACCAAAATGATCCAATAGTTGCTCTCCTTCTTCATCCTCCCTTTTTATTAACTTCATGTGGAATCCTTCATGAGCTCAAATTTCCCTCCAATATACTCACCCAAATCGATTTAGTGGTTGGTTCTCCTTCATGGTACACTTGTCCTCCTCATTATTGCACCCCACTTTCCCCATTTCGAATTGAGAGTATTGGCTAACCATAAATCCTTATACGGCCCCTCTTTATGGATATTTATAGCCCCGATATGTTAGATTTGTCATAGGTATTCAATCAAGTCTGAATTTGTCATATTTTTCATAGATTCCTTCATTATTGTTGTCATAGATGCCATGGAATCTCATTACAAGTGTCACAATTTGTTTATTTTTCCTCTTCCTCTTCATGGTGAGTTACTCTTCCACTCCAAGTCGAGTTTCCTTGATTATTGTCATGAATATTTCCTGTTCACCTTCCCCAAGTATGTTACCCTCCACATTAAACTTGAATTTGTGTGAGGATGATGCCAAGTGTAGTGGGGAATTTTTCCACATGTGGGTCCCACAGCTTCTTATACGCCCTCATGATCCAACGCCACCTTATTTTCTCTTTTGTTATTATTTATTTGGCCCATTTATCGTGAATTTGTAAGTCTAAGGTCATTTTGGGCCTTGTAGCTCCATTATTTCAAATTTGAATGCTTCCACCCCAACCTAGGGAACTAATAGGTTAGTGTAAGTTTTCCTCCATGATAATTTATTTGTATGGGGACATTATAGTTTTGGCTTGCATTGTGTCTATGGTTGCGTGAAGCGTGGGATGGTCGACTCTAGTTGCGTATTTGGAAAAGATAAGTTCTTTATCTCATTTTTATTTAATTTATTTGGATCTGAATGGATTTATTTATGGATGCACATGAAATGTTTGATGACATGTATGAGATATTTGTGGAAGAAATTCCTCATAGAATTCAATCTATTCATGTAAGTAAATTTTGTGAAGGAATTGGAAACTAGTTTTTGGTATTTTGTGTACAACTTGTTTGAGGAAATGATTCTTTGGAACCTCTACAGAATTTATATTTATTCCCTTGTTCATTACATAATGTGTATTTTTATGGCACAATAGCCTTGGAATGGTTTAAGACACTTCTCTTTGATGCTTCTACCTTTCATTAAAAAACTAGTTCTTCGATTGGATTGTTTTGTATAGTTTGGATACTTAGCATATGAAGTGTTTGTAAAAATGATTGAGTGTTATTTTTATGTTTATGTCTGATAAATACACTTTAAATGTGTGTGAGAATGTGAGGGTAAATATTCTTGATAGTGTTTGGGAAATGTATTCTGAAATTCTAGATCAATTTCCAATTTCTAACTCCAATGGAATTGTTTTGAGTAGATTTTTTATTTTGCATATGAAGTGTTTGAAAAAATGTTTTAATGAGGTATACCTATTTTATGAATGAAAAAACATGTTATTTATATTTTTAATGGAATTTGAATGATTCTATTAGCTATGGATTTCATTAGTCTAACGATTCCTAGAATTACTAGTCAATTCAGATGAGTAGAATTAGCTAGTTTTGTGGGTTATTTAATGGATTGTCTATGGGAGAAAATATACATCCATATGAATATAGGTTACCGTTGATTAGATCCATGAGATATAGTAGTCATATATTTCTCTTTATTTTACATTTAGAAGGTCAAATTGGAAACAAGGTACATTGCGGTGAAAATTGATAACTAGTTGTGGATTAAAATATACCTCCATGTGGTATATTTCTAACATTTTATTGTGTTATAGGTGTATACTTATAGTTTTTATTCTTTACTTATGGATGCATTTCATTTTGGTTCAGTTATTTAAACTCAATTCCTTGCAATGAATGTTAACTAGTTTCATTAGAATTGAATATGGAAAAGATCACCATATGTGCAATTGGAATGATATGCAAATAAACCTTTAATTGGATGTAGGTGAATGATTAAATATTATTTTAATGGATGTGGGATTTATTTTTTGTTTAATGGCATGATTACACATTGATTTTGTGCTCGACTAGTTGCTTATATTGGAAAAGTAGTTAACAAGTCTTGTGGACTCTCGTTTGTAATTACCATGATTAATTATTGTAATTTTGGTAATTAGGACTTATTTACATGCAATTATATGGTATTAATCCATTGGTATCGATAATTGATGGTTATTTTTAAACAATTTTATGTGTGATAAGTCTCGTCATTTGTGTATTAAGCGATGTTAAGTGTCATAATTAACACCTTAATTACTAGTTAACTGTGAATAAGAATAATTAGCGTTTAAAAGTGGTTATCATATCGGATTTGGATTGGATTTAAGGTTTGATGATGTAAGAAAATTTAGCAATCCTTATATCGCTTTTTGGAATAGTTATTGAAATTATTTTAATTTATTGGTAATTAAAGGGATTTTGTCGAAATTAAATCATGAAAAATGAGATTAAATATTTGTTCGACTAATACGCTATGATAAAATTATCTAATTAGCATTACAAAGATAACTATATGTCCTTGAGACCCTTTGATAGCCTCGGGGTACATTACACTTGTGTATATATGTTGAATATAGTTGTCATTGATGTCAAAGGAGTTTAGTAATGACAAAGGAATAACTAAGGACATGATGGCAGGTGTTATCAACCTAAATGGCACTTCTTCGTCTGAGTTCTGACATCCCCTATGTTGGTACACAAAAGGACATTTTAGGATTAAATATTTCCAAAACACTATAGATGGGCATGACATGAGATGCATTTACTTTTCAACCAGCCTACCATATTATTTTTCTAAGTGTTGATTGACATACATGACTATCTTCATTGAAACTCACATACGTATGTGACTATCTTCATTGACAACTCGCGTACTATACGTGACTATCTCCAATGCAACCCACGTACATAAGCATACGTGGGTTTCCTTTAAGCAACTCACGTGTCAGGCGCGAGTTGCCTATATTAATAGTCACGTACATCTCCATTCAACATTAAAAAATATAAATCACGATTAATGGAGATTAGTTTGGCCCTAATCATTAACTACCCCAACTACCTCAACTTCCTCAACCTTCGAAACCACTCTATTTCCCAAAGTATAAGTAGAGGCCTTGGGGAGGGCATTGATCAATCAAGTTTGAGAGAAAAGTTATGCTGGTGGTATATCTTCAGAAGTCTTGGAGCAGCAGAACTCAGAGTCCTTTGGTTGCAAAGGAGTCCTTGTCTTAGGTGTTGGGTTGTACACTTATCTCATTCACTGATTTTTAATAAAGAGAATTCTTCTTCCAACATTATGTTGAGTCTCTTTCATGTATTATGGTTGATGAATATATTTGATTAAGAACTATATATATTGTTTATCTAACCTGTTATATATACACGTATAAGATTGTACTTGGAGAATTTACTCTTTGCAGGTGAAGGAGGTGCATCCCTGAAAGCTTTGGAGAGAAGTAGAGCGGAAGGAGATCAAGCTTGGATCAACCGTCAGTAATCAGGTGAGTCCAATATTTCTTCCTATTTCCTTTTTGTACTTTAATAAAGCTAATTGTCTGCAAGTTTAGGAGTAAGTTGGTAACCCTAGACCCTAGGTTACAAGGGTGTTTAATCCTGAACAACAAAATTGGTGACTCCGCTGGGGAATCTGATCATGTCTCCTACATGATAGATAAGTTTAGTTTTACTATCTATAAAGTTAAAATCTACCTTGGGGCATCTCTGTGTCGTGCTCACTGTTCAACGACTTAACCCTGTGTCTGATCTATATCCTGATTCCATCATTGTCATATCTGTTTTTTTTAATACTAAAACGGCTATAGGCCTTTTGTATTGATCTTCTGGCTAAACAACTGCCAGTAGCATTACACATAGAGATTCTGATCCAACATATGCATATTTTCTAGAGATACGGGCTTATCCATACTAGCTGAACCCTTTACAAAAGATCTGGAAATTGCAAAACATACATAGAAATTCATAGTAGCGAGAACATAGTAGAGGCAACTAGCATTGCAGAGGGAAATTTAAGCAAAGAGAAGGGGTTCAATGCTCTGTTTTTGGTGTCTTTCCATGCTCCTTGAGCATTGCTTCAACCTTCTTTTCCAGCTCTACCAGCCGGTTTCCAATTCCACATGAGAAGTTTGCCAGATCCTTCATGCTCGTCATATTATCTTCGAAAATTTCCTCCCTTAGCTCTTTAAGTTCCTGGTTCATGCACTCCTAGTGACTAGTTCTGGTCTTTTGCATTCTGATCTGCTTGGTCTCCAGCTTGTGGACTACTAAATTGACTTCATCCAGATCGGTCTGAATTTGAAGGAGGCGTGCCTCTATGGAGGAGGACGAGCTTGCTGCCATTGCCTAGAAGCTGCCTCTAAAACCCCTGCATGATTTCTGAAAGCTTCCCAACGTTTCCTTCAGCGATTGGTAGAGCCTATTGCAATTTAAGAATGGAGGATGCTTCCTGATATAGGCCCGATCCTTTATTTGCTTCAGATTCTTTGCTTGATTCTAATCGATTGCACCCGATCTTTCTTGCTGGGAACGAGTCTCTCTAGTGGACGGAAATTGGGGCATTTCCCCTTGAAGGCGGGACCGGTACTAGGAGAGCATGGGACATGTGACATGCTCTGAAGAAATTTGTCTTGTCCCTGTACGTACTTCTCCTCGAATGCCTCAGTCTGCACGCCGGTGAAGGGGAATCTTCACTATTTGAGTTCGATTTGCTCTTTTTCCTTTCATGGGAAGATCTAAAAGTCATCTCTCCACTGTCACTAGGGGATGGGCACGTGATTTTAGATTCCATTGAAATTTATCACTCCCTTGCTCAAGGTGGCTTCAATGTTGGCTTCATGGTCTGTTATTTGATTGAGATTCCGAAGGACATGGTAACACTGAACTTTTTCGAAGGATTTCATCTGAGTTATGAATTTCCAGTGGTAGTGGGACAAACCCATGCTATTTGGGGCTTTCTTCAGATTGAGAGCCTGAATGATGATTCGGGAGTCACCAACGATAGCCAACTTCTTAATGGATAGAGTTCTGGCATGATTCAGACCTTTCCAGATGGTGAGAATTTCAGCAGTGTTGTTATTTTGTTGGCCCAACCCCCAGGAGAAGTTAAGAACAATTTTCCCTGAGTGGTCTAGCAGGACTCCTCCACTTCCCGCAGGTCTAGGATTCCCTTTCGAGGCCCCATCCACATGCAGAATATGTTTATTCAGAGAGGATCTCCATTTTATAAACTCTTGGTCCTCTAACCTGATTTCCCACAGAGAGTAATGCTTAGTAGTGTTCTTGGTTCTGGTAAGAAGGGATGGGTCTAGCCCTTGGAACCAGCTGTACTCCTCTTTGTTAGGGGTAGCTTCATTGGTGATTTTTGTATTAGAGGCTACCAGCTCTCCTATCAAAGCTTTTACTTTGATTGCAACATGGGCCGGTGAAACTGCCATGTCCCTGAAAAGTCTATTATTACGTTCTAGCCACAATTTCCAGCAAAGGATTTTTGGAACCCACATCCAGCACTGCTTTAACAACTTCAGCTTGGAGAAGGAAAAAGGAGCATAGTCGGACCAGGAGGCAAACATGGAGGTTGTGGAAGGAGGAAGAGCCAGGTTCAGCTGAGCAAGAAGGATATTCCAGAGTTCTAGACCAAAGGAACACTGAAGAAAGAGATGAAGCGAGTTTTCCTCATGGCAGGAATAGAGAGGGAATCTTGAGGGCCCTTCCCAACCTCTTTTTAAAAGGTTGTCCCAGGTTAGAATACTGTCATGCAGTAGGGACCAGAAAAAGAGATCTATTTTTGGCAGGGAGGGATGAAGCTAGAGGTTTTTCCACACCATGGGGTCCGGGGCGGCCCAGGGAATGGTTTTTAAGGCTGCATAACCGGCAACAACATTAAAATGGCCTGAGGAGGAGCCCCAGCCTCTTTTGTCCTTCAGCTTAGAAGAAATGGGTGAGAGTCCTTGAAGAGCATATAAGAGGGAGTGAGCTTCATTCTCAAGGTCTTGCGGAACAACCCCCAGGTCCCACTTGGTCCAAGAGTCATCCGGGCTCCATCTAGATAAATCCCAAAGGGTGCATTTGTTGTTTGAGTGAAGCCATTTTTTAATATTCTCCATTCCTTCCAAAGCTTTTAAAGGGGACTGCCCTAAGATGGAGTCATCCCAGAACTTGATTTTGGAGCCATTTCCTGGGATCCAAGTGAGATTGGAGGTGATCATATCAAGGGATTTAAGACAGAGTGTGAGGATAGGAGAGCCTTTCCTAGTCCTAGGGGGGTGATACAAGCACCTCTCTTTGTGACCGCTGAAGTACTTTGTCCTTAGCGCTTTGGAGCTCCAAGTTGTTTTACCTCTTATCATTTTCCACAGGATTTTTCCCCCCATGGCCAGATTCTGAGTGGCCACATCTCTGATTTGCAGCCCTCCTTCCCATTTAGGGGCTTTGACCTTATCCCAGCTGACTAGATGCATTTTCCTTCCTTTATTCCTTCCCCCTTCCCAAAATAATTTTCTCAAAAGATTGTCAATATCTTTCACAATTCCTTTCGGGGCTAAGAGGATCGAGGCCTGGTAGATAGGAAGGGAGGTTAGAACTGAGTTTATGAGGATTGTTTTACCTGCTTTATTTAACCAGGAAGCCCCCCATGCCATTATTTTGGCCTTGAGTTTGTCCACCAGAGGCATCCAAAGGCTCCTTCTGGGCATAGCTTTTACCAGCGGAATTCCAAGATATTTTATGGAGTCCCACGTTGAAGTTCCTTCCATTTCTAGCGTTCTTGAGATAGCTGTCATTTCAATGGGGGGGCAGTTCCAGCCATAAATCTTGCTTTTCCTCAAACTAATTTCACTGCCAGAGACATCAGTGTAAGCATCCAACTCTTTCTTGAAGGATCTAGCCGTGGTGAGATTAGCATGACCCAAGAGAAGGGTATCGTCAACAAATTGAGCATGGTTAATTCTCTTCACTCTTGGGGTGATTGTGAGCCCCATTAGAGAGCACTACTGAAGGCTCTTATCTAGCTGAAAACTAAGGACGGACGCTTGGATGACATAGAGCAAGGGGGACAGGGGACAACCCTACCTTAGATCCCTAAAGGCGTGGAAGAAATTTTCTGGTATCCCATTTAATAAGGGGGCAATCCAAGGTCCCAAGATACATGCACCAATCCAGCTGATTAACTAGGGATGGAAGCCTAGTTTGAGCATTACAGCAAAGAGAAAATTTAACCGAACTTTATCAAAGGCATTAGCAAGGTCCAGTTTGACTATCATACCTTTCTCCTTCCTTTGGAAACTTGAGTGAATTGCCTCTTGAACCAGAATGATGTTGTCCTGAATTTGTCTGTCCTGGATGAAGCCCCCCTGGTTCTCTGGAATGATCCTGGGGAGGACTTTTTTTATTCTGTTTGCAATGAATTTAGTGATAATTTTGTACCCCGTGTTGGAGAGCGAGATGGGGCAGAATCTGGAGAATCTTTGGGCACCTTTCTCTTTGGGTATTAACGCTAGAAAGGAGGAGTTAGTGCTCCCTCCTATTTTGCTGCAATTCTGGGATTTCCTTACCATTTTGACCAGATCCTTCTGAATAATATCCCAGCAAGCTGTGAATAATTTGACCGTGAAACTGTCAGGCCCTGGAGCTTTGTCAGGGTTCATTCCATGGAGAGATTCGCTTATCTCCTCAGTTGTTATGGGGGAAATCATCTTTCGATTGTCTTCCTCATTGATTAACGTGGGGATTACGGTCAAAGGGTAGCGATCCAGATGAGGAGAAGAATCCATGTCTTCTGTAAACAGATCTTTATAGAAAGAGTGGATTGCGTGCTTGATCTCCTCAAAAATTTTAAAAGTTTAGTCTTGAAACTGAATTTCTCTAATGCTGTTGTAATTCTTTCGAGCTTCTACTTGCTTGTGGAAGTAAGAAGTATTTTTATCACCATCTTTGAGCCAAATATAACACACCTTTGTATGCCAGTATTGCTCTTCTCTTCTCAATGCTTTATGGAGGGCCTTTTGCATATCGAGTTCAACATTAAGCGGCTCCGGGGTGATCGTGGCGTTCTCCATTAGCAGCTGGTGGTTTCCTAGATCATGTTGGGAATTTTTCCTTTCAAGAATAGGGGAGGGATGGATCTTATCCCAGTTTTTAAGGGCTGCTTTGAGCCTTCTCAACTTTTCTTCCCATATGAAGAAAGGTGACCCAGAAACAAAATTTTGCTAGGTTTCCGAGACCAAATTGTAGAAGCCATCCATGGAGACCCAGAGGGGGCTGAAACGGAAGGGGATAGGGCCCAATTTTTATCCAAGGGACAGGGAAAGGGATATTGGCTTGTGATCTGAGGTGCAGGCCTGGAGGATTTCAGAATTTACGAAGAGTCCGAGAGTCAGGAAGGAGGTATGAACAAGAAAATGATCCAGACGTGCAACATTGTGCCCCGGTCCCACTCTTTTATTAGTCCAGGTGAACATACCTTTGCTAGGTTTGATATCCTCTAGATCCCAAGCCATTATGATGTCTTCTACCCACTCCCGATCCGGGTCTCTTACCGGTGAGCCTCCTTTTTTTTCTAAGAGAGATAAAGTTACATTCATATCACCAGCGAGAACAAGATTGTCATGCAGGTTGGTGGACAGGAAGGAATTCAGCGATTCCCAGCATTCTCTTTTTTTCGATAGGAGAACCGGGGCGTAGATGTTGAAAAGGCTAATCTGGTGCCCCGTGTCTCGGTGCTGCAACTTCATGAAAATCCAGTGAGTGGTGCTATAGTCCTCTAGTAGATCTAGAGTATTGGAGTTCCAGAAGGTGGCTAGACCTCCTGCGGATCCCCTGGCACTGACTGCTCTACCATCTCCTTTTTTCCAAATTTTTTTGCTGGCCTGGATGGTCTCAGGCTCCTCCATCTTCGTCTCCTGGATTAGAACTATCTCCGGGGAGTTCATTCTTACTAGATCTTTGATTGCTTCTTCTTTTGACTTACTTCCCAAACCTCTGCAGTTCCAGGAGACGAGCTGCATTAGGATCTAGAGGGGGGGGGGGTGGCTCCTTTCGAAGCCTTGCCTTTCTTTGAAGATCTAGTTTCCATCATATCCAGGATGGTTTGCTGGACTCCTGCTGTGACATTCCGGTATGATTTCTCCTCCCTTTTTTTCCGTTCCAGTTTCCTTCCTCTTGGAGTCTTTTCAGGGGTTCCAACTGAGTTGCTGGTCTCAGTGGCCCCCTCGTCTGATTCAGCTCCAGGATCAGAGCCTATGGTGGTATGCTCATCATCTGATTTCATAGATTCTTTTGCTGAAGGGACACTCTTGTCCTTAGCAGGGTTTTCTGAAGGAGACATGGATTGGGAAACAATCTCTATGATTTCTTTCGCAGGCTCCTTTGATGTTGCTGCGACTTCTTTCAAAGGCTCCTTAGGAGGGCTTGAATTCACCAGTGGTTGTTCCTTAGGCTGTCCAGTCCTTGTATCTTTGGTTTTTGAGGCTGCTTTGGTTTTCTTAACCTTTTTCCATCCTTCAGCTTCTTCCTTCTCTGGGGATTGGTTCTTTGGACAGTTTCTCTGAAAGTGCCCATGTTCTTGGTAGGATCTGCATTTAAATGGAAGGTGTTCATAGTCCACTTTCTGATAATGATTCCAGGTGCCCACCATTAAATTCACTACCTCTGGGAGCCCTACTTCTAGGTCCACTTCAACACATATCCTGGCACAGTTGTAAATGGACTTGTTGTCTGCCTTATCTACGAACTTCCCTATTCCATTTCCTATCATTTGCAGTGATTCATAGTTCCAGCAGTGGACCGACAAGTTGGGGAGCCTGACCCACACCGGTACTTCCTTAGGCAAGTCCATCGTGGGATCGAAATCCGAAGTCCAGCGGTTCAGATACAGCCCCTGGGTTCCCATAAAGTATGGGCCATTTCTAAAAATGAGATCCTTGTCCTCCTTATTAATGAATTAGAAAATAAAGTAGCCACTGCTCAGGGGGTAACGAGTGACTCCTTGCTTGAGGTGAGGCTTCCAATTTCTTTGAATCCATTCGTCGGTGGTTTTTGGTGAGGGCCAAAGCCCCATGAACTGGCCGACTAGTCCTCTTTCTGACACAGCAAGTGCAATCTTTACCGAAGTCATCTCTGGCAAGGCGATTTGAGGGATTTCTTCAAGATTTTTGATGAATTTCGGGACCGAGAATGGAGCTTTCCGCTTACCTCCGCTGGCGACCAACCTCCTGAACATGTCCATCTCAGCTGACGGGGGGGAGGGGGATCCCCACCCCCAGGGGCAACCATCTCTTGCTACCTGCAGGCAAACCCTAGCTCCTCTATCTCACGCGCGCCCACCCAGGCGAACCCTATCTCTCACTCAAAGAATATCTTGTCATATCTGTTACTACTTGTGTCTCCCTTCCTTTACCCAGTTCCTAGTCACTCTTGTGATCCGTTGGAGGATCTATTTCCTTCCCTATCATAGTATGGTTCTGCATCAGCACTTCTTGACGATGAAGACCTAGATTTTTGACGATCGTACCTCAGGATTCACTTTCATTATTGGTGAATTCCTTTGCTTTAGTTGTTGATTACCACCTATTGGTTGACAATCTGTTGAATCCGATCCATGTTTGACTTCAATAACATCTATTCACATGGCTTGGATTGTACTGGTTCTTTGGGACTTTTTATGAAGACCTTAGTTTCACATCCATGGACTAGGTTGCGCAAGCTTATGTTGTGGTTACTTACACAGCTTCCAGATCTTTGAAGACTCATCATTATTGTATATTGTGGCCTCGATCCACCTTTGTAATATATGTGGTCTTGTACCCGTACTATATGATCTACTCAAATATTGTAAAGGAGCTAGTGTTCTAGTATATTGAACATATCATCCTTAGATATGACTTTGTATATGACATTATCATGTATTTGTTTCAGGTACTACCTCTTCTCCATCGGACTTCTGAGTTCTCCAAAGATGATGATTATAATGTATTTTGGCCATCGATTCCCTCTGACCTCACACATTAGGGGGCATCTGTTATCAATCCAAATGGCACTTCTCCATTCGAGTGCCGACATTCCCTATGTTGGTACACAAAAGGAAATTTTAGGATTGAAGATTGCCAAAACACTATAGATGGGCATGACATGAGATTCATTTAATTTTCAACCATCCTACCATATTATTTTTCTAAGTGTTGATTGGCATACGCGACTATCTTCATTGAAACTCACATACGTACATGACTAACTTCATTGACAAATCGCATACTGTACGCGACTATCTCCATTTCAATTCGCATACATCAGCATACGGGGGTTTCCTTTAAGCAACTCACGTGTCATACGTGGGTTGCCTATATTAATAATTGCGTACATCTCCATTCAACATTAAAAAATATAAATCACAATTAATGGAGATTAGTTGGGCCCTAATCATTAACTACCCCAAGTATCTCAACCTCCTCAACCTTCGAAACCACTCTATTTCCCAAAGTATAAGTAGAGGCCTTGGGGAGGGAATTGATCAATCAAGTTTGAGAGGAAATTTATGCTGGTGGTATATCTTTAGAAGTCTTGGAGCAGCATAACTCAGATTCCTTTGGTTTCAGAGGAGTCCTTGTCTCAGGCATTGGGTTGTACACTCATNGGGGGGGGGGGGGGGGGGGGGGGGGGGGGGGGGGGGATTCAACAACGAAATTGCTAGTATTTTTCCCTTTCATTCTCCTTGGTTAATACAATTCATAAATGTTTTAACAAGTGTATGAGTGTTCAATAGATGCATTACGATTCCATAATACCCCTCAAGGCCTTCCAGATAAAATTTGAAATCATTTTGGGGCATTTGGAAACAACTTGGGTTTCACTAGTCCAAAGTTTGAAATTAACCATAATTCGCACAAACGTTCATGGTAGGGACATTAAAAAAACTCACTTTACAATCGTAACCCCCGATCTAGAACCATTATTCCACAGGAAAGAGTGCACTCAACCACAAATTATATCAATAAATTTGTCCAACCATAACCCAATGTCAAGCATGACCTCGACTTTCACTCCAAGGAAATTCCAGTGACTTGAGGACAACAGTCCAATCACAACCCAATGGAAAGTATCACTTCCAATCTAGGGAAATTCTAGTGGCTATAGGAAAAATACCATTGGTTCTAGAGTAACTCATCTTGGGCATAGACTCAACAAGGATCTCATACCAATAGAAACAAAATCAAACCACAAGTTCCAAACAAAAGAAAAAGAGAAAAAGCATGAACTAATGCATGAGATTGATTAGCCAACACAAGAAAATCAAATTCTTTCATGAGAAATTTGAATTGGGAGAGAGAGGGACACATGAATGAGAGTCACATTCCAAAAATAGAAAGTAGGAGTTACACATAAAGTGGATACACTAAGAGGCACACTAATACAACTCATGAGGGTGCACTAGGTCAAAGAGAAACTCCAATCCTCAAATAAAAATTAATCTCAAGGTAAATCAAACCAAGGAGTAACATAACACATGAGGGTACATAACCAAGAGGGTCCATCAAGTACATAGGAAAGGTGTACAACAAATGTGCAACATACATATGTAAGCACTTTTCCACAACCCCTTTCTCGTAATATCATGGTTCCTCATTCTCTATTTTGTGGAAGTAGTCATCTATTGTTTTTATTTTATTATTTGTTTTATAAGTTCCACATAATAAAAATAATAATAATGTGCAAACCATATTCCGGGTACCTTGTGCCACTATGTCCAACATAAAAGTAATAATAATATGTCCAGTGGATAAAACATAGGGTATTACAATCGCCCTTAAACCATTCATCGTCCTCGATGCATACACATACATGCCTCAAAATCTCAAAACATGTGAGGGTATTCCTCCCTTATCACATCTTCCAATTCCCAAGTCACATCCTCAAGATTCTAGTGGCTCCACTGATCCTTAACCTGATGATTTATCTATTCTTGAGTAGCTTGGTCTTCTTTCCTACAATGGAAAAAAGATACCTAAAAGTCTCCTTCTCATTCCAACTAGTCATATCAAATATATATACAAAATATAACCTGCATCATGTATACCTGTCGACATGCAATCATGTATATACCAACATGCTAACACGGATCATATTTCAGTATCAAAATAATATAAGCAACAATATATCATATAATATGCATCACCATCTAATGTAAAACAAAAGCATTTACTATACAATTTACCTATACCATATTCCAGTCAATTATAGGCCTAGGATAACGCACATACTTTTTCAACATGGAGACATGAAATACATTATGCACTTTTATGCTAGGAGGCAAGGCTAGTTCATAAGAAACTGGTTATATCTTTTCCAAAATCTCAAAGGGACCGCAATATCTAGATGGAAGTTTAGAAAAATCCCTAAGTTTCAAGTAATATTTTTTTGTTTCACTTAAAAAAAAATCCCGAAACCGAAACTATTTGTCAATCCTATTTTCATATGCACATTTTTTTTGTCTATCCTGTGTTGTTTTCAAATTTCTGGTTAATCTTGACCATCTGATCTTCCATTTCCTTTAATAATTATATCCCAATGATAACTATGTCTTTCGCATTGTCCCAAATAATAGGTGTGTTTCATTTTCTTCCATGCATAGCTTCAAAAGGACTTATTTTCAAAGAAGAGTGATAACCATTGTTATAAGCAAATTCCAGAAGATGCAAATAAGTTTCCCATTTAGTAGGTTGATTCATCACATACATTCCTAACATATCTTCAATAACCTGATTAACCCTTTTTGTTTGTCCATTTGTTTGAGGATGATGTGAAGTACTCATATTCAAATTTGTTTCAAAACCTTTAAACAAAAATTTCCAAAAATGATCTATGAATTTTGAATCCCTATCCTACACAATTACTTTCGGAATACCATGCAATCTAGCTACCTATTTCATATAAATATTTTCTATTTCATTTTCTTTATGTGTAGTATTAACTGGTACAAAGTGAGTTTCTTTAGTTAATTTTTCTACCACTACCATAATAGCATCATGTTGTGACCTTTCTTAGGTAATTTCGTGATAAAATACATACTGAATACATCCCATTTCCATTATGGTATTTGTAAATGTTGTAACAAACATGCATGGTGTTTATGTTCAAATTTTACTTTTTGACATTCTAAGCATCTAACTATGTAATTATCCATTTCATTTTTCATTCCTAGCATGTAATAATCCTTTTTGTCTTTCGTTGTTGTCTTTTGATAACCATAGTGACTTTCATATAGTACATCATGCATTTATTTAAAAATCAATTTATTTATGTTTTCTGAGATAGGAATGTAGACCATGTTCTTATACTTAAGTATTCCATCTTCTATTTTATAGTGTTCAAACTTATGTGTTTTTCCTTGTTGCCGCAAACCTGATTTTACCTGCTAAAAGAATTCATCTGTACTACTTGCCTCTTTTATTCTATTCTTTAAATCTAAGGTTCTAGTATTGATAGCTAAGTGCACCACATGCATTTTCCTATTGGGTGCATCTGCCACTTTATTTTCTTTTCCTTTTATATGTTTAATGTCAAAATCATACATAGTAGTTCCATCCATTTTCCTTTTCTTGCATTTAGATTAGGTTGTTCGAACAAGTATTTAGTCCATGGTGATAAGTTCTTAATTCAAATTTCTTTCCCATTAAGTAGTGTCTCCATATCTTTAAAGCATGTACTACTGCTTCTAATTTCAAGACATGTGTAGCATAATTTTTTTCGTGTTCCTTTATCCATTCCGAGTTAACACACCACCTATACCTCGCTGACATGCATCTGTACATACCATGATATTTTCATCTGGATTCACAATTTTCAAAACTGGTGCACTAGTAAGCATCTCTTTAAGCTTATGAAAACTTGTTTCACATTTAAATGTCCAATGAAACTTTATACCTTTATTTTGTAAAGAAGTTATTGGATATGTAACCTTGGATTGGATACCTTTATACCTTCATTTAAATGTCCAATGAAAATCCTTCTATAAACCTGTGATAGTAACCTGCTAATCCCATAAAATATCTAACTTCTAACACATTCTTAGGTGTTGGCTAGTTCATAACTGCTTCTATCCTTTCGGGGTCAACTGAGATTCCTTCTTCTGATACAATGGGTCCTAAGTAGTGAATCTTGTTTGATAAAAAGAGAACTTACTTAACTTAGCATAAATTGTGTTATGTTTTCTATGCTTCCATAGCTTAAGTCCTAACTTGATAAGCATTTAATACATTTTCACAATAAAAACATAAAGGGGATCACTGAAAGAAACACAATCACAAGGTACACAACAATTTACCATGGGAAACCCTAAAGGGAAAAACCCAGTAAAACTTCCTCAATATATATTACCATAATCCAATGACCAAAGAATAAGGTCTCATAGAGAGAGAGACCAAACCCCAAGCATAATACATAAACACCAAATACACTAGTCCTCCTCCTTCTCTGTCCCTCCTTCTTTCTCTCTCTTACACAATATAAGTGTGTGTGAGTGTGTAAAAATGAGGGAGGGTTCCTCCCTATTTATACTAATCTTCCCAACTGATATTTACCCTAACCAGGACAACATGTCTAACTGACAGGGTCGACCTATCTATGAAATCTCACAATAATAATTAGATTATTCCTTTTTGGGTACTTTTGATCCGACTTATAGTATAGGGTTTACCTCATGACTTTTACATGACTTTTTACATCAGTGACATCTCCCGAAGGAGGAATAATAATAATGTAAAGTACAAGTAGAATATTCTTTGAAGTTACATTAATTCAACACTCCCCTTTAACAAGAAGGGTATTCTACTGACATCAACAACAACTAGAGTGGATCTACACAACATCATTGGAAGGAGAGAGAGGAGGCATCATTAACATAATATTTTGGAACATTGTTTGGTACATCTATAGATCATCAGAATTTTTGACCATCATCATCATATTCAACACGAAGCTAGAGTATCATCACCTATAACATGGAACTAGGGCATCATCATATACGACATGGAACTAGAACATTATCAGTAGCATGGAGCTGGAGCATCATCATCTGCAGCATGGAACTGGAGCATCACCTGCAGTATGGAGCTTGAGCATAGTCATCATCTGCTAGAACATCATCATATGCATCATGGAACTGGAGCATCATAATTTTCATCAATCATCATCTGCAACATGGAGCTGGAGCATCATCATCATCTGCATAAAAATTGATACATCACTACCAACAATAGCACGAGGTTGGATCATCAGCATAAAGCTGAAATAATAGCAACAACATGTGACAGGCATAACATCATCATCATCAACAGCTCAAGGTTGGAGTAACATCATATATGGAAAGTGTAACAAAAACCAACATGATCCTTCCTCATTGGAATTATGGGATCATGGAAAACATATATGTGGTACTCAGATGATCCTTCCTTTCAAAATTATGGGATCAAGTCTTTGTGGAGCTACCATTACTAATCACAGCTAACAAATACAAACATAGGATGATCCTTCCTTTCAGAAGTACGAGATCAAGTCCACCACTAACATCTTGGATGGTCCTTCCCTTCGAAATTACAAGATCAAGTCCACCAACATCCTAAATGATCCTTCCTTTCAAAATTAAGGGATCAAGTCCACCAACATCATGTACAATCCTTCCTTTCATAATTATGAGATTAATTCCACCAACATCTTAGACGATCCCTCCTTTCGAAATTATGGGATCAAGTCCACCAACGTCCTAGTTGATCCTTCCTTTTGGAATTACAGGATTAAGTCCATCAAGATCAACATTTAAGATGATCCTTCCTTTTGGAATTATAAAATCAAGTCTAAGGATGATTAGTGCCAACATATTGGGCAATCCTTCCTTTCAAAATTACGGGATCAATTCCTCTCACATCAACATTTAAGATGATCCTTCCTTTCGGAATTATGGGATCAAGTCCACTCACATAAACATTTAAGATGATCCTTCCTTTTGGAATTATGGGATCAAGTATAAGGATTATTAGTCCCAACATCTTGGATGATTCTTCCTTTCAGAATTATAAGATCAAGTCCACTCACATCAACATTTAAGACAATCCTTCCTTTCAGAATTATGGGATCAAGTCTAAGGATGATTAATCCCAACTGAGTTACCTGATGTTATAATGATACCATACTATAATCAATAATACTCCCGATTTGAGGGAAGTGCTTATGAACAACACCAAGCTTGTCTCGAAAGTGCTCAAACATCACATGAGACATAGGACTAGTCAACACATATGCAACCTACTCGTATGTGCTCACATATTGGAGCTTTATAGCTCCCTTCTATACCATGTCACAAATGTAGAAGTACCATATTTATGTGCTTTTTCTTATCATGTAACATGGGGTTCTCTTTCATCTTCATGCAACTTTGGTTATCACATAGAATCATAGTAGCATCCATCTCTAGATCTAATATATCTGACAACAAATTCTGAAGCCATATGGATTCACAACCGGTGGAACAAGATACAATTTATTCCTCTTATGTAGTGCTGAGAGAAACACTAAAATTCTTCCTTCTTATCCATGATATCATGGCTGACCCCAGACTAAAACATCCTCTCGAAGTGATCTTTCTATTTGAGACACGTCCTTCCCAATATGAATCTGTATAACTATACACTCTGAAGTATTTATTTCTAGTATAAATGAGACCATAGTATACTATACCTTTTAGGTATCGGCTCATCACATGCTTTGTAGCTATCAAGTGAACATGTCTAGGCTCAACCAGATATTGAATCAAGGTGTTCACAAAAAAACATATATATGGCAGGGAATTCGTCAGATACATCAATGAACGAATGATCTGTCTGTATAGTGTCACATCCACTAATTATGACGAAGCATCAGCCAATAAATTCAAGTGTGTATTCATAGGTGTGGCCATGTATTTATATTCCAACATGTCAAACATTTTCTAGAATTACACTACATACTTTCCTTGGTTAAGGAAGATTCCTTCTGGGATCTGCTATACTTAAAGGCCTAGATAATAATTCTTCAAGACAAGGTCTTTCATCTCAAATTATGCAGTGATATTCTTCTTACACTATGATATTTGCTTCTCATTACCTATTAGAAATAAATCATCCACATAGAACAACAATATGATAGGTTCATCATCCATAACCTTGAATTAAAGGTTAAGATCAACCTTACTTTTGGTAAACCCCAAGCTCATCAGAAAACTATCGATTCTTCCATACCAAGATCTTGGAGCTTGCTTCAATCCATACAAATCCTTCCATGTGCCCTTCTGTCTTCGACTTCAAAACCTTATGGTTTTTCTATGTACACTTATTCTTCAATAATGCCATTTAGGAATGTTATTTTCACATCCATTTGGTGTAACTTCCATTTTGTCTTGGATGCTAGTGCCATGATGGTTCTGATAGAAGTGTACCTTTCTATAGGAGAAAATGTATCTTCATAACCGATTCCTGTTTTTTTTTGAGAATCCACGAGCCACAAATATGTGTTTGTACTTCTCAATACTTCCATCGATTGTATGTTTGATATAGATCCATTTGGAACTACTTCCCATTATTCATTATGGATTAGTATTATTCTTCCATGGCTTCTACCCATTATTTGTTTTGAACATCTACTTCAAAAAAAGTAGGTTCTTTGTCTATAATATCACACATCAAAGCCACATAAATAGGAAATGGATTTGGCTTCTTACTCTACCTTGGGGAGCCTTCTAGAGCACCATACCTTTCTGCTTCTTGGATAACATCACGAGCCCAAGGTAGCATTCTCTTATGGGATATATTCATGTGGGGAGGTTCTTGGGGCTCCAACAGATCATGTTCTTCCAAAATTTCATCATCAAGAGAAGGTGCAACTTCTTTCATCGGTTCTGTAGCTCTGGGAGCTACAACTTCTTCATATGTTTCTTTAAGTTGGAAATTTCTCAATTTCTTGAGAGTTGTATCTTCACCAAAGGTTATATCCCTTCTAATTTCCATATGATCGTAACCTGGTATATATTCTGAAAGCCTTGGATCCCTCACATTATCGAACAAATATTCCTTTATTTTCGGAAGGATCCAACTTGGTTATTTTCTCTTTTGGTATATGAACAAACACTGTAGAACCAAATATATGGAGGTGACTTACCTATGGTTTCTTTCTTGTCAACTTTTATTTAGGGGGTTTGAACCCAAGTGCACTATGGGATAGCCTGTTATGGACATATACTACTATCCTTGTTGCTTCATCCCATAAGTGCATAGGAATATCTTGATCACATATCATAGTCTTCATTGCTTCCATAATGGTTCAGTTATTCCTTTCAGCAACACCATTCTGTTGTGATTTATAGGGAGTGGTAAGTTCCCTCTTAATCCTGGAATCTTTGCAGAAGTTTCCAAATTCATTTGGAGGATACTCTCCTCCTGACCCGAGTGTATTGATATTTCTTTCTAAAATATTCTCTTCCAAGGCTTTGAATTCCTTGAACTTTCCAAACAATTCATCTTTTTATTTTAAAAAGTAAACCCAAATCTTTCAAGAGTAATCATCAATGAAAGTTACATAATATACATACCCACTTAAATATGTTGAGGGCATAGGACTACATACGTATAAGTGTATAAGTTCCAATATTCCTTCTGAATTGATGTCGCTCTTTGGAAATGGATTATTTATGTTCTTTCCTTTCACACATCCTTTACATATTCCTTCATGATCAATATTTAGGTCTGGTAGACCTGTGACTGCCTTACTCACATGTGGTAGGGATTTGTAGTTTATGTGAGAAATCCTTTTATGCCATAGTTCACATGGACTTGTAGCATCATGAATCAAGGATTCTTCCAAGTGACCTTTTAGTTTATACATGCCACCTTATTTTATCCCAATGACAGATGCATCATATAGAGATTTACCTCTAGGACACATAATAACTTCACCATCTATAAAGGAAACCCATAATACTTTCTTATCTAGGGCTCGAATAGAAAGTAATTTCTTCTTTAAGCTAGGAACATATAGCACATCCTTCAACTTCATCAGGGTTCTTGAATCAAGCTTGTATGTGGCTTCTCCTATTCCCTTTATGGAATATTGATAGTCATCTCCTAGTGAAACTTTCTAAGGAGAGTCCATTTCTTCAAAACTAGAGAGAGTATTCTTCTGAAAGTTCATGTGCTTTGAAACACCACTATCAATCAACCATGTTTCACTTCCTGGTGTCACATACCCAAAGAGAGCAAAGAATAAAATATATTCTTCAACTTCTTCCGTTGCTAACTTCTTGGGAGGTTCTTCTTCTTCTTCTGCTAAATGAGCATAATGTATTTTTGTTATTCTTACTCTTATATTATTCTTTCTTTGTTGGACAATTTCTGGCAATGTGTCCTATCTTATCACAATGGTAATACTAATAAGAGGAGAAATATTTCTTCTTGTAATCTCCCTTTTTATTCTTTTGAAACTTATTAGGAGGATAAGACCCCTTTTCAGTTTCCTTCTTGGCATGATGTTTTCCTTTTCTTTTTTCTAGCATGAGTAGATAGAGCATGGTCATCATATGTAATATTAGCTACTATAGCTTCCTCTTGAACACATTCTTCCCACAGGACATCAAATTGTATGCTTTCCTTCCTTGCACAAATTATCTGGATGAAGGAGTCCCATGGTCTAGTAAGACCATTGAGAGCAGTCATTACTAGTTCAATTTCATAAATCTTGTCTTTAATTTCTTCTAGTTGTTATTTGAATTGAGAAACCCTTGTGAAGTATTCGTGGATAGATTCAACCTTGGTCATATTTGTACTTTTGTGTTGGGCTCTCAATTTCATCTTTCGGTTGATGTTTCTTTCTTCATACATTCCTGATAAGGAATCAAACATATCCTTAGGTGTATCCTTGGAGGACACTTGAGGAATCAAGTGATCCTTGATAGAAACTTCTATGATCCTCTTGGCTCTAATCATGTATTTGCTGTACTTTTCCTTCGCTTCATCTTCTTCGAGTTCTGGCACAACTTTCTTGATAAAATTTGCAAGATCATTCTCTTCTAGAATGAGTCTTATTTTGTATTTCAAAGCACAACAATTTTCTATGTCCTCCAACTTGTCATCAAGATTAGTGCTTGGAGACATCTTGTCTTGGAGAACAGAAAATGACCAAAGTTGAAATTTATCAGAAATGAAAACTATACTCACCAAAATATGTGCTTGAATGAGGCGAGTATCCTGGTACAATCATTTTATGAAGAATAAAAATTATAACCCTTGAAACTAGACTTGCAAGATTTTGGACTGTAGTTTTTGGTTATGTTTCTAGATTTCTAGTTTTCTGGTTCCAAGCGAAACTTATAAGGCTTGAATTTTTGGAGGATCTTCCCATTGAAAAAATTCTATCTTGGTGCCAAAATATGAGCCTAGTATGGGTGCATTTCCCTATGTCACCTGAACTAAAAAATTCCACTTTAGTAGAAAACCCTAATTTTCTTGTCCGGAGAAGGATAAAGATATATACCTCATGAAAGATGCTCATTTCAATCTAGCTCTAATACCATGTTAATTTTTCTATGTTTCCATATATTAAATCCTAAATTTATAATCATTTAATACATTTTCACAATAACAGCATAAAGAGGATCTCTGAAATAAACACAATCATAAGGTACACAAAAATTTACCCTAGGAAACCCTAAAGGGAAAAACCCAACAAAAATTCCTCATTGTAGATTACCATAATGCAATGACCAAAGAAAAATGTCTCATAGAGTGAGAGAGAGAGAGAGAGACCAAACCCCAATCATAAGATCCAAACACCAAAGACACTAGTCCTCCTCCTTCTCCCTCCCTCCTTCTTTCTCTCTCTTGCGCAATACAAGTGTGTGTGAGTGTGTATAAATGAGAGAGGGTGTATCCCTACTTATACCAATATTCCCAACTGACATTTTCCCTAATTGGTCTGACCTGTCTAACTAACAGGGCTGACCTACCTAGGAAATCTCACAATAATAATTATATTATTATTTTATGGGTACTATTGACCTGACTTACAACGAAGGGTTTACCTCATGTCTTTTACACGACCTTTTACATTAATGATATCTCTCAAAAGAGGAATAGTAATAATGTAAAGTACAAGTAGAATATTCTTCAAAGTTACATTATTTCAACAAATTTGAGTCTCTGTGAGTACTTGCATTGCTAGTCTCAAGTGTTCTTCACGTTCTTTCTTTATCTTAGAGTAAACTAGTATGTCATCCAAGAAAACAATCATAAACTTGTCCAAATATTTCTGAAAAATACCATTCATTAAGCACATAAAGGTAGGTGGTGCATTTGTCAAATGGAACAATTGTAAACTCATAGAAACCATATCTTGTTCTAAAATTTGTCTTATTGATGTCATCTTCCTTAATTCAGACCCGATGATAACCCAACCCAATATCTATCTTTGAAAACACTATCCATTAACTAATCAAATAAGTCATTAATTCTCAGTAAAGGATACTTATTCTTGATAATTTATTTATTTAACTTCCTATAATCTATGCAAATTCTCAAGGTACCATATTTCTTTCATACAAACAAAACTGGTACTCCTCAGGGTGAAATATTAGGCCTAATATAACCCTTCTTTAATAACTCCTCTAACTGCATTTGTAACTCTTTTAATTCAAGTGTAATCATCCTATAAGGGAATTTAGATGAAGGAATTGTACTTGGTACTATATAAATAGTAAAGTATATATCTCTTCTAGGAGGAATTCCAGATATCTCTTGAAATACATCTACAAATTCTTGTAAAACTGGGTAGTCTTATAATTGCGGTTCCTTTTCCTTAGATTCTTCTAGGTGAGTTGCATAAATCTAACACCCTTTTCTAAAATACTTGTTTAACTGTAAGGATGTAACATGTCTTAAATATATTGGTCTATTTATTACTTTAATGGTTACTCTATTTCCTTCCTCATCTATAAATGTGTAAGTCTTATTGTAAGAATCCAAGATAACTCGGTGTGTAGTCAACTAATCCATACCAATCAAAACATCATAAGAGACTAAGGGGATAGCATTCAAATCTGCTAAAGTATTTAAACCATTCATTTCAAAAGGACACCGTCTTACTATTTATGTGACTTTTATTTTAGTTCCAGTTCCTAACTGTACAAGGTTTGCTACCTCCAGGTTACTTTTCTTAAGAGAGCAATTCAAAACTACACTAGGTGCAACCGTAATTGTTAATATCTCCTGAATGAATTGAAATAGACACATTTCTACAACCAATCTTACTTTCCACTTCTATCATGTGAGACGGATGATCTTCTTTCCTAACTTATAAAGTTGCATAAATCCTATGAGTCTTACCAACATCACCTACTATTTCTTCCCAAATGTTGTGAATGTTGTCTCCTTTCTTATGTGGACAATCCCTTTCATAGTGATTCTCATTACAATTACAACATCTAACATGAGGTATCTTATCTAAATATGGATTCTTATGAAAATTACCACTTCTATTGATAGAAGGATTAGTTTCCTTCTTTCTTTGGTATCATGTAACACTCTTTTTATCCTTCAAATTCTTATGTTTCGTTTTCTTATCCAACTTATGCATACATTTTTCCTTCCCAGTTCCTCTTTTAAGGATCTTGGGCATATCATACTGAATATTATCCCTATAAAAACTTGGTAGTTCACTTAGAAACATTTGAATCTTAAATTTCTCATCTTTATATAGTCTACATCAATTAAAAATTCAATAAATCTCTTCTCAGTATGCATCGATAGTTAAATTACCCAGCTTAATTTCAAAGAATTCTTCCATCTTATTATCATAGTATTTCTCTGAAATGTATTCTTGTTGAAAATAATTTTTAAAATTTTTCCAAGTGATATTTTCTTCATAAATATATTTCAGTTTAACCAAATGTTCCCACCAAAGAGAGTATTTTCCCTTCAAATGATAGATATATATTCTTACTTCCATGATTGATGAATAATTATGCAATTGGAAAAAATTTCTAAGCCCTTCTAACTATGTTTTTTCTTTTTCACCCTGTTTAACTTCGCGTCAAAGGTTAGAGGCTTAATATTTTTTAATTATCCTATCAATTGATCATGATCATACCTTCTCCTTCTACTATTACAGTCATCTGAAAATATGGATAGACTAGTCTGAGGACTTCTAGATCTTCTTCTCAAGGGAGGCGTACAATAATTGTTTGGTGGAAAGTCCATCTTAGAGTCAGTTTTCCTACTTTTCCTTTCTTTATTGTATTGGGTAGTCTTTAAGGAGATTAGTTATTTCATATGTTCTTGAAGGTGAGTGATCCGTTCATTACATTTATTAACTGGGTCTTCCAAGTCAAGGTGTTACGGAGAGAAACCTCCTATGGCTTGGGGTAGACCACAACAGACTGAATGACACCATAAATAAATCCATTCCAATATGAAAGAGAAACAAATGCATCTAACACTAAGGGATATGAAGTGTACCATATTCCGTAAGGTTAATGTATATCCCCATTGAGGTTTTCCAACACGCTTGTATTTATAATTCATTCTCAACAACAACAAACAAGACAAGCATGCTATATATGAAAGTGTTAGGCCTAATCTAGCATATATAAACCATGGATAAAATATTCATGGATAAAATATAACTATATCCATGGATAAATTATTCATAGTTATACACATGTAATGGATGAGGAACGGATATTTATATTAATAATAAACAAAGATAGAATAATGACAAACTCTGTCAGCACCTCATCGAAACGGAGAAACCGAGTCCTCCACCTGGGACTCCACCACTTCAATCCTTCATCTCAATGGAAAGCTTACAAGGAAATGGTAAGCTTGGGAAGAGCAGCAATATTTTCTCCAAAGGAACAAAGGGATGCAGACTCAAGCATAAACAAGAGAGGAAACAATGAACTATAGTTTCCTTGCTCTCCAAAATTCTCCTCCTTCAATACATCCAAAAGGCTCAATATATATCCCTCCAATAGATAATGAAGGGTCGAGTCGGAGCATTTTCCAGGCGTATGGAAGGCCAAGAGTCAATTTATTCGGGACTCATTGAGGAAAACTCCAAAAGTTTTTGTTTTTATGCACATTTCCTGATGTACACAGCTATTGGCTAAAAATATGTGTGTACACATGGGTATTGGATTAAGAGTCGCGTATACAAATAAACATGTGTTTTTTAGGGATTTTCTTGGATCATCAAAGTATAACTTGAGCAAGGGGGATCCAAGGAGTCTGTAGAGGGACATGGATGACCATAAAGATGTGAGCTACCAAGTGTGGTAAAATTAGATATAACAGATGCCCCCTAATGTGTGAGGTCATATGGGTAACATGATGTCCAAAATACATTATATCCATCCCAGAAGTGGAGTAAGGAAGACCCAAGTGGAAAAAACAGCCACTCATCAGTACAATACAATGATAAATATCAGCATGTGACTGCAAATATACATGTAACAGTACCAGATACATAAGAGTACATTGACCCTGAATAAGCATGATATACAAATGTCATGTGTGGTCATCGCCACATAAAATATACAATGAATAAGATCTCCAAAGTGGATGAAGACATTTGATAATATACTGGAATTTGTTCATGAGAGATGACATATCATGAATACTAGCATGATCAAAGAGGTAGCATATGTGGAATACCACCAAGCTTGGAGGTATTCTATACAAACCGCTACGAGTACATGTCTCATCGTGCGAATATAGGTGTCAAGGTTGAACATGATGGTCCATCATCTGATTACTGGTCATTGATGCATACCGTTAACCAACGCGAGATATCCCACCGATAATGATAATGGTAATCAAGTTACAGAGTGAAATCTAAAAAGTGTGAATAGACGTGTTGAGGTTGAACACTATAAAGAATCCATCGATCAGGGGACATTGATGTATTCCAAAAACTGTCGATGGTGAGAGAAACTACCATTGATGACTGTAAGTCTCAAGGAACTCAATGGAATCTAGACTCCTATTCCAGAATAAATGATCTGAATTCGATGGAATGGAATCCGTTGGAAGGAGGGAATTAAGGCATCCCCCATCGACCAACACGAGGTACTCATCAACATCGGATAATTTGGAAGAACTCAGACGAACGGGATGTGCACGAACTAGTAACTGTATCGGGAATGGACGACATGCAAAGACAAGATTACTGAGGAATGACCGACTCAGGATAAAACTTCCTTCGAACAAGAGCATAAGGCAAATGGTGACTGAAAAATAGGAAGCATAGACTCGACATGCAAACTGGGACATCTCTACGACATAGGAGGAATCGATAAAGGTTCCATAGGGAATGGAAGCATAAAGATTAAGTGGAGAAAACTCAGAATAACGAGTACATCTCCTAAATTCATACTAATAACCCAACAAATGGATGTGATATACAGTGCTCTGTTCGAAGGCAACATGACTCGACAACTACCAAATTGATATAATTTCCTGTCCGGATTTTTATGCTTTTTAATTTTTTTTTTTTTTCATATTATAAAGCTTGAAAAAGAATTGAAGTGCTTATAGTATACATCTAGGAGGAGATGAGTGTCACGGGAAAGCAAACTAGTTCCTAGTAGTGGAACATACATATGCTCAATGCAAGGAAGCATGTGCAGGATGAGGACACTCGAGGGAAGGTCTCCTCCTGGTAAGGGATGATCAATATGCAAAGGATATATAAAAGGCTCTGTTTATATAGGATTGAGATGAGATTGGGCTACATGGATTATAACTCTAAAGTGGGGAGCTGGCATAAATCTCAATAAGGCAAGAAAAATGCATGAAATGCAATTACAACTTGATATACAAGGGAGTCCCTGTGGGAGATGGCCAGCATAAAGTTCAAGAGGGACATGAAGCTCTTTCTCAAGGACATGGAAAAACTATAAGGGACTCCCAAACCTAGTGGAGAAATCTTAGCATGGGTACCAAAGTGCAAAGTAGGATCTAACTAGGGAACCCACGAATAGGAAAGCTCTACCACTTACATATTGCCACTTCTAGTAGCAGTCTGAAGGTTCTATGAAATTACAAAGTGGGTTTGTACCTATATTCAAGGAAACCTGGTCATAAGGCGATGCATAATGCAAGCGGATGTGTGGTCCTAACCAAGCTTGACAAACTCGCTGAAAAATCGAAAAAAATTGAAAAAGTCGCGCTTTTTTTCCCTTGCCGATTTTTTGCCGAGGAAAAAGCGCGATTTTTAAAAAAATCGTGAGAGCGCGACTTTTTCGAAAAAAGCATGACTTTTGGGAAAAACTCACAGTCAATGGAAAAAATCGCCCAGGCAGGCAATTTGCAGCCTAGTAAAGGAAAAAAACAGTTTTTTTTGGTCATTTGGCAAATGAGCTTGTTGGAAGTGGAGGAGAAGGGCTTGAGAAGACCACCAACACCTTTGGAGGCTTTCAAACACCATTTAGCTTCTCAACCAAGGATTTTTGTGGAGCAAGTGTTGAAGGTATGTTCATTTTATCCATTGTTTTTCTATCTTTTCCATGGACTGTTTGAAAGATTTCTTGCATATTTGTTTTACCATTTCATTGCCTATTTCTTTGCTATTTGTTTTTACTATTTTGCCATTGATTTCCATGCCCCAAAAAATGAAAAATAGTCCCAAAGTAAATGGGGGTTTTAAAAAATTAGAATGGAAAATAGCATGCTTGTCTTTTTACTTCTTAGCCACCCTCTTTTTCTTATCTTTCATGGCTTAAAATCTAAATTTAGAGGTATGATTTTTTAAGCTAGAATGTTGCTGTTATTTTCAAATGGAATTTAATGTAATTTTTTTTGTTTTTGTGCCCTAGGGTTGCATTTGAGTTAAAGGCTTGAAGCATTCCAATTGCAAAAATGCCAAAGATATTGGACCCATTTTGGCAGTATGGTGAGCCTAAGGATGGCAACAATAGGCAAAATTTGACTTGCAAATTATGTGGGAATCACATGTCAGGAGGGGTTAACAGTTTGAAAAACCATTTAGCCAAACTACCTAGCCATGATGTTGGCCTTTGTAATGCAGTGACCCCAGAAATCATGAGATCTTCCCATGATGCCATCCATGAAAAAATGAGAAAGAAGGATGAGATCGCTGCAAACAGAGCTGAGCTTGCAGCTTTTGGCCAAGCAAGAAGTTTAGGTGCATCTTTATCTTCCACTATCAATGAGGGTAGTGGGAGGGCCTCCACAACTTCACCTCTTAGGAGGGTGGGGCTCACATCCCATTATGTTGGACCAGGCTCACAACGTTCTATCAAGTCAGTTATAAATAAATCGGAAAAGGTAGAAGCTGACAGGGTAATGGGAAGGTGTCTTTATTGGAGTCACATACCTCTAAGCATTGTTAAAAACAATCCATTTTGGCAGCTGATGTGTGATGCCATTGCAGTAGTTGGCCCAGGTTATAAAAGTGCCACCTTTGAGGAGTTGCGGGGCCCAATCCTTCAAGCAGAAAAGATGGACATCAGTGCTAGGTTGGCAGAGTTCAAGTAGTCATGGGAGAGCACTGGATGCACAGGCATGTCATATGGGTGGACAGGTGGTAAGGGTAGAAGCCTTATCAACTTCTTGGTACATTGTCCTAGAGGTACCATGTTTGTAAAATTAGTTGATGCATCGGCACATGTAAAATATGTGGCACTTTTATGTGAGTTGATGGATGGGTTCATCCAGGATATTGGGGCACACAAATGTTGTGCAAGTTATTTCAGATAATGCAGCTAATTATGTGGCTGCTGGCAGGATTCTTATGGATAGGTATCCCTCTTTGTTTTGGACTCCATGCGCTGCTCATTGCATTGATTTGATGTTGGAGGATATGGGGAAAATTCCCTTTATCAAGGCGGTGATTGATCAAGCTAGGTCCATCCCTAAGTTCATTTACAATCATGGTTTTGTTCTTAGTCTCATGAGGAGGCACACTAAAAACAAGGAGTTGAAGCGTCCTGCAATCACGTATTTTTCCACCACATTTATTACTCTTCAGTCTTTGATTCAATGTTAGTTTGAGTTGAAGCAAATGTTTGTTTGTGATGAGTGGCATGATTGTGATTACAGTAAGAGAGAGGATGGGAAAACCATTGCCAAGCTGGTGTACACTGATGCCTTATGGGAAGGAATGGAGGAAGTGTGCTCAATTAGTGAACCTTTAGTGAGGGTTATGTGACTTGTTGATGGTGATAAGCCCACAATGGGATATTTATATGAGGCCATGGATAGGGCCAAAGAGACCATTCAAAATTTCTATGTGGGAAAGGGTACCCCAGGGCATGACAGGCACATGTTATTATGGGATTTGATTGATACTCGATGGACTAGGATGCTTCATCGACCCATTCATGCAGCAGGACTCTTCCTCAACCCTGCATTTGCCTACAAATGCAATTTTGATTTTGATGGTGAGGTTTTGGAGGGGCTTCTCACTTGTATTCAGAGGATGATACCTGATTATGACACTCGTAATGCAGTCAATCACGAGATAGAGGTGTATCGGGATGGTACTAGAGTATTTGGATTTGCTGATGCTATTTGTGACAGGACCGAATTCATGCTAGGTAAATTATTAACTTATTAGACCGTTTTAAGTTTTCACCTTTATTTGAAAGATGAATTATGATTTATTTATATTTATTTCTTGTTTGGTGACATGTATCCACTTGGTGGTGAACCTATGGTGTGAGGACACCGAATTTACAGAAATTTGCCATCAGAATCCTTAGCCAAACCTATACAGCTTTG
>LPNX011178023.1:481852-537573 GCA_001517045.1 Pseudotsuga menziesii | reverse complement strand
GAGGAGGAGGAGGAGGAGGAGGAGGAGGAGGAGGAGGAGGAGGTGGTGGTTAGAAGAAAAGGTAATTTTCACCATACCATTTGATAAGTTTACCCCACATAGTGCATTTGAACCACGAACTTCAAACCTTGATTCCGTGAGCTATGGGACACGAAACCAGGAACCGTCTGATCCAGGTAATTCTACATCCCACACTCTTTCATTTTCATGGTTTTCTTTTAATTTTTAGTGGCTGATTTTTTTATTTTGAAACACACTAAATTTGGCATCTTGACCCACATGGGAAACCCTTTGATTTTCGTATATAGGTCCGAGTATACGTAGGAAATCATTCGATTTCTACATATACACATGGCTATTCAAGAAAAAGTAGCATATAAGGATGCACATACCAAATTTTAATGTGAAAACTCATCAAACTCTTGTGTTTTTTTGCAGGATGGTATTAGAGTGGAGTGAACGCGAACACGAAGATGTGGATATGGTTGTACAAGGTGATATGGATTCCCAACAAGCTTTGAGGGAATGTGTCTTGTATAATTTTTGGTGTCTCGGTAGCTTAAGAGTTATGCCAAGACTACTCTAGATGCTCATGGATTACTAGGATCCGGATATAGATACCTTTTAGATCGATGGGATGCCCCTTAGCCTTGAGGTTGAGGATATATACTTTATCACTAGACTATCCCGTCGAGGTGAGGTAGTCAACTTGAGAGCTTGCGGGGTTGGAGATGGCCTCACTATTGAAGAGTACATTGTTGTATACTACCTCCCAGACACAGAAAAGGTTTGGATTCAGGTCCTAGTGAACTCTATTAAGAACCTTTGCCTCAAGGCCATAATACTAGCATTGGGTAGGATTGTGGGGTTAGCATGTCTATGATCAGGCTTCTAGACCACTGATTTTTTATGCAGTTGCGTGCATGAGTCCCACTATCTATGACTGGAGTAACTCATTGTTGGGTAACATGAAACAACAGTTGATGGACTACAAGCTGGGTAGAACAAGAAACTTTGTTTTTTACAGCATTTTGAGTACCTTCTTCTTTGAGTGCGTACCAGGCATAAGCCCAAGAGTACTGATTTCTCCACATGGTCCTCAGTTACGTTGGACATGTGTGATGTAGTGGATAGGTGGAGGACGTGTATCTACGTCCTACCCTCCTAACTTCTTCCACTGGTGGTGTAGACCGATCATAGCCATAGATGACTACCCCTATGCAGGGATAGACTTATGTGGTGATCCATATATTCCTATTCCATAGGGATCTGCATACGGAGATATAGGTAACAATCACGAATTCATTTTGTTTTTGAATTATTATTAAATTTTTTTTGATATAATGAAATAAAAAAAAATATGTTTTTGGGTGGTGACACATGCTAATACTAATAATGTACATGCAAATGTTGTTCCTAAATGGCCAAATGGATTTCCTTGAAATCGTCTAAGGGGGAGAGGCAATGATATATTGGGTGTGGATGCTCCAAAACATCCACACAAACTTTGTTTGTTTGACACACATGGTGCCCATGGTGCAAGTTGAGGACTTTCCTGAGTCGATGCAGGGATAGGTATTAGGTGTACCCCATGCATGGGTTTGGTTGTTTAGTCAGTTGGATAGGGATCTCATTTGTTTTCATGATCAAAACCCTACTCCATAGGCTTAGAGGCCTAGATTCACATTTTGTATCAACCGTGTAGTATATTTTGGTGGCTTAAAATCCCCAATTTTGTATCATGACATTATGTATTATGACACCAATTTTTGGACTATATTTTAAATGGAAAAGCTTATGATGATCAGTTATTTATATTTACATGTGTGAATGTGATGTGAATTCTTCATTTTCTGTGTATCAAATTCCAATCTAATACGTAATTTTCATATGAATCAGCAACATGATTATAGTTCCTACGAATGTGAATGTATGTAATGTTCTCAAATTGTCGTTTTGACAACCTTACTCGCAATAATATTCTTAATAAAGTCAGAACTCTAATACGATAGACACCATTTAACTGTAATACCATTAACTGGGATTCAAGATGTACCTCAAGAGATCAAATACCATGAGAGATGGCATCACGTAATAACTCAATCACAACACTATATTCAACAATATTGTTCAAAGAAAGACGTAGACATACACCTCCTGAAGACAAAACTTGACCTATAGGCATATAGATCACCCAAGAAGCAGAAGCTGAGTTTTGGTTGTGGCGGCTAGCACTATCAGTATATCCTACATATACCGAATACTCTGTCAACATCTTCCACAACAAACAAAAGCAAGTCAACAAACCCAATCACCATGAGAAGACCAAAACTAAACTATGCAACTGTACAATAATATAAAAAGTATCAGGCTCGACTAAGAATTACACATAGTACTTTTTAAGATAGAGCCCATTTCTAGGCTCCACAAAGGTTGTCCCCTCATAATCTACTAGCTCGTAAGCCCCTTTCTCTAACACTCATTTGACTATGTAAGTCCCATGCCACATGGGGTTGAACTTTCCTACCCCTAACGGTTCACTAGCTTGGTCATACAAGAGGACCAAGTCACCTTCACTAAACTTCTGGGGATGGACAGACTTATCATACTGAGCCTTAAGATGACACTTGTTTACTTCAAGAGCCACTAAGGAATCTCGACGTTGCTCATCAAGTTGGTCTAAGCGGACCAGACATTCCTCTAACTCAGAAGTTTCTAGAAAAATTTCTATGGCTAGCCTCAAAGAAATGATTTCACATTCAATCAGTAAAATCGACTCCAACCCAATGCCCCATGCACCAACTAATATGGAAAAAAACCAGTGGCAGTATTAACCACGGTTCGGTAGGCCCACAAAGTAGGATACAACATGATATGCCAATTAGTCTTGTTTTGTGTGATCGTTCTTTGGAGAATGGACTTATTCACAGTTTCAACCTGTCCATTCGCTTGAGGATAATAAGAAGAGGAATTTTCTTGCTTATATCGCAACTTCAAAGATAGCTCAACCATCATATTATTTTGAAAGTGCACACCATGGTCAATGACAAGCTCTCTTTGGATACCAAACTAGGTGATAATCTAATTGAAAATGAAATGTGCAACTGTCTCACCGTCATCTTTTATAGCGGGCATATCCTCTGCCCATTTCATGAAGTAATCAACAACCACTATAATATGATGATGCCCCCCTGCCGAATTTGGGTTTCAATCCAAAAAATCAACCCCCCACTTGGTGAAGGGACCAACGGTGATAATCAGATGTCACGAGGAAGGATGTGAGCCCATATTCTACGTAAACACCGGGAAAGTGTGGCACCGCTTGAACACATTGATACAATCCTTGAAGATCAATGGCCAAAAATAAACTTCTCTCAAAATATTTTGGGTTTTAGCAAGCCCAGATAAATGACCACCACACGCCCCCTTGTGGAAATCATCCAGCACATCCTCGGCCTCCTCATGAGTCAAACATCGACGCAAAATGGAATAAACCCCACGGAGATACAAAGTGTCACCAACAATGAGGTAGTTCTTATCTACATGTCGTAATCATTGACGATCATCCCATGAGAGGTGAGGAGGAACATTCAAAGTTTTCAAATAGACGATAATATCCCCATACCATGGGTCCATAGTCAAAATGAGAAAAATATGCTCATCCATGAAAGAGTCTTCATGAACCTCGTATTCATCCAAACTAGGAAAATATGATATGAGCTCCGTAAAAATCAACAATTTCTTCAACTTCGCTGAAACAAACTCGAGATCGAACTCTTGCAAAATCACAATCCACTTAATGTATTTTCCCCCTATCATCCGCTTGGTGAGGACGAACAAAAATGGATTGATGTGAGCCACAGCCAAAGTTTGGTGAAGGAGTATGTAATGTCTCAAATGTTGAACCGCATGGACAGTAGCTAAAGCTAGCTTCTCGACATGAGTATAATGAAGTTCTGCATCAATGAGGTTTCGGCTAAGATAATAGATAACGTTCTCTTGGATCTCCTCATAATCTTGAACCAAAACCATTCCAATCATCTCTTGAGACGCAACCACATATAACAAGAAATTGTGGCTATAGTCAGGTGGACTAAGCATAGGGGTTGATACCAAGGCTTTCTTCAATGCACTGAAAGACTCTTGGGATCACTCATCCTAGATAAAAGGAGTATATTTCTTTAAAAGGCACATGAAACCCTTGGTCAAATTGGAAAAATTGACAACAAACCTTCGCAAGAAGTTATCCATCCATTGTAAACTCTGAATATGTCTAATAGTGTGTGGGGGGGGGGGAGAAAATTGAAGTATTTCCTCAACCTTAAGAGGGTCAAACCTAATTCCCTCCTTAGAAATGATAAACCCCACTAAGAAACCTACTTTCACGCAAAATATGCACTTTTATGGATTTAAACGAATTTGATATGAGCGACATCTTTCAAAAACCAAGAATAAATGGTCAGGATGATCCACTCTCAAACGAGAGTGAGAAGCTAAATCTTTGAGATATACTTCAATAATCTGCTTAAGGTCATGAAAATCGAAGGTCATAGCTCATTGAAAAGTAGCTCCAACCTTTTTAAGGTCGAAAGGAATTTTTTGGTATGCAAATGTACCCCAAGGACAAATGAAAGTCATTTTATGTTGATCCTCAGGTTTGATCTAAATCTAATTATACCCTGAAAATTCATCCATGAACGAGAACACCTCGCTTCCCCCAAACTCATCCAAAATCTGATCTATGAATGGTGTGGGAAAGTTATCTTTAGGACATTCTCTATTCGGGTCTTTAAAATCAGTGCACACATGAATAGTGCCCTTTTCTTATCAACTGGAAGGGGATTGGATACCCATTCAGTCAAGGGAACCGGATATATAAATCCAACCTTAAGCAACTTCTCTATCTCTACCTTAATAGCAGGTGCCTTACGACCTGGATTCATCGATCACACACGTTGTTGAACATGTATAGCATCCAAATAGGTATTAATCTCATGTTGAACAATGTGAGGGTCAATTCCCAACATTTCATCATACGACCAAACAAAAACATATCGAAATTATTTGAAGAGCTTAGTGTCTGCTTCAATTTCATCTGGGGAACAATTTGCCCCAATGTAAACATTTTCAATCTTGCAAGGAGCTCGAGAAATGTTGATAGGGATTGTCGGTGAAAAATTAGCCATTTTCCCTTCGAAAAACTTACTAGGACCTCCTAATGGGACCACGGGACTACCAAACTTCTTGCTAAGGATTGCCCTATAGTCATCACACTCAATACATTCAAGCTATGGGAGAAAGTGAGATCGATGGTGTAACTCCTCCCAAGTCCCATCTAAACCATTCATGACTTTGAGGATAGCTTCATCTGAAGGAAAAGTGTCATCAAATCAATCATGAGAGTGTGATGACGCGACCACCCAAGAAGGTAGTACATAAGGGCCTTCCTCCTCCGTCTGCGAAGAGGAAGGACTAGGATATACAATGGGACCAAGAGTATCTTGATATGCAATCGCCGTTGTAGATAACAACATGTCCATCTTCGTAGGTCTAGGATCTTCATCCGAAGTGCTCAAAGAAGGGAGAGTCCAAGGATATTCCAAATGCAAAATTTGAAATGGAGTCAAACTCAACGATGATGATTCACTACCAAGGCTAGAACCTATCGTAAGAATTGGTGCGGAAATATTGAAATTTCCCATCAATGATGAATACATTCCCATCCCAACATTCTCAGTTGTCGGCTAAGAATTATCAATGACTGGGACAGTAGCTCCCAACGATGATTTTGTATTGGAATTATCAAAATATTTTTGCGCGACCGTGACAATCCTCCCTTTGAAAGGGAAAAAAAAAACTCAAAAGAGGGATGACGCAACCACTTTCATATTATAGATACAGTTACAACCTAGTAGAAGGTTATAGTCAAGGAGTGCATCAACCACCTTGACCTCGATCGACGCGGTCTTCCCTCCCAATTGGAATACAAGAGAAGGAAGTATAAGATGTGGCCGAAAAGATCTCCCATCAAAAGCAATCAACATGGTTCTAGATCTTGACAATGTGGGTGAACCTAGACCCTTCCAATAGGACAAAGACATCACAAAATCCGCAACGCCTTCATCAATTACTGTGCATTTAATGGTGTTATTCATACACTCCATGTGTACTAGGAGAGCTACATGGTAAGGCAAGTGAGGCTGGACTTCATGAGTTTCAAATTTAATCACTATGGAAGGAAGTGAATAAACCACCCCAAGGGCAGACAGCAAATCTCTCCTCTACGAAGGGAATATCTGAAGGACTTCTAAGGTGGACATCGCCTAAGGAGTTTGGCCCAAATCCTAGACAATGGAATAGTTTTGGGTGGCTCGGGCATTAGGATTGTGCCCCAAATTCTTTAAGACTCCATTAGGAATGTGAGGCATAACTTCAGGCTTGTCAAAAGTATTTTCCAAAGGCTTGTCGATATGAAAAGGGGCCTTGGGAGGAGCAGGCTCTTTTCCCAAGTTGGGTTGTGATGACCCATAATCTTTATCTCGTGTCACAACATTCTCGGTGGACATAATGTTGATGCACCCATGGCCACTTTCGGTGTTCGATGGGTTTTGATGCCCACCAGAAGCACTTCTGGAGTCCACGGTCCTCAAATTCATATTTTGATTGTGCAGTAAAGGTCTGTCAACATAGTTGGGATCTATGCGATGAATTTCGAGGAATATTCAATACGAGGGAACAAGTAAGTGAGGTGATCTCCCCCACAAATCTTGCAAGGGAACTTAACCTTACATTTAGACTTCTTGTCCCCCCCAACATCATTCATGTTCTTTTCATCATTAGAATTCCCATTCCTATTCCCGCCCTTACGATTATTTCTTCCATTTTTCTTGTTCTGTACGGGTTGCAGGTTACCCTTCTGGTTCGCTGATTGCACAAAGTGTACATCCACCAATTGGGTGGGATGAGACGAAGTTGTAGCTTGTCCCGACACAGGCTGGTTAATAGACAAATTATTCATTTGATTCGTAACCAAGTCTATGGGTTTAGTACTTTCATATCCAACAATGCCATTGACATGTTTCCCATTTTTAACTTAGGATCGAAATTTGACCGTAGTGCATAGAAGAGCCCAAAATGAGCGTAAATCAAGTCTAATTGCTAAGCTCAAAAAATAGTCTACTCCACATTGATCACTCTAGATGTGGAAACATCCTTTGCTATATATGGCAATAACGATTTGAGGAACCATTCCAAAAGAAAATTTGGTGGAATGTTGGCCTTAATCAACCACTTTTGTCTATGCCACTCTTGAATATGGTAAAAAATATGTGTGGCTTTATCTTTCTGAAATGTCGACAAGATCTTAGTACATAACGCACAGGTAGCTGAAAGTGGTTGAGAAAGGTCATGGATAAGTCATTGAACATCTAATATGTTCCCCCAGACAACTATATATACCATTTATCCGCAGGACCCGTGAGGGTGCGTTGAAAAAGTCGTAAACGAATATAATCATGGTTTAATGAATTAGAAGAGCAACATAGGTGGAAAGTAGTGACGTTCTCACTAGGGTCCTCACCACTCTTACCTTCGAATTTTGGAATGTCCAAAGGAAGATTGGCGGGAGCAAATGGCCATGTCGGATCATGAGATACCGGATCATTGGTTAATCTCGATAAATTAGGCAAGTTTGGTGTAGCTAAGAAAGGGATCCTAGGTCATGCCATTTGTTTCCATGCTCCCTAATAAGACCGATTCATGTAAGTCTGGTTGTTGTAAATACCATGGCCTTGTCCATTAGGATAATAGCCTCCTCCTACTTGGACCATAAAAGGATACATGGGAATGTTATAATTCTGAATACCTTGAGACCGGGGTGCTACATAGCCATAATTGTAAGACTAATAAGCAGGTTGACCCCCAGACATATAAGGTGGTACATAACCTATTGACATGTAAGGAGGAATGTAGCCTCATGACACTATAGTGTGGGTAGGCGATAGAACAACATGGCTAGACATAGTACTCCAGACCGAAGGACCATGTTAGTCATGGGGAGGATACGACGTTAAAAATGCATTTGAAGGAAAAGGTGTAGTGGACGATGGAGCATAAGATGGAATATAAGTTGTTCTTCAATATTCACATGTCTAGGGCCATTTCTGTGAATGGGGACACTAGTATTAGTTCTGGGTAATGGGTATGAAGACCCTCCGAGAGAAGGTGTGGAAGGTGCATTGTGACCACTACCAAACCTATCCGCATGGAAAGGAATGGCAGTTCCCCCAGGTGTAGTACCAGGGTCAACACCAGATCCAACATTAAATGATGGAACAAGCTCTAAAAGGTCTGGCATGCCAAATATAAAAGGGCTAGTTCTAGAGGGTATCATATGAGTCTCACCGCTCGACCTATGTAAAGAAGATCAATGGTCAGTGTTTACATAATCTGAAAACTAGGATCGTGCATTATATGGCATGCCGACCTCGAAAGGATTGGCTTCTTTTAGAGTCCCATATACAATATATGGCACATTCCCCACCCTAGGGGGTAGAGAAGGAGTGGGCTATGGGATCTCATATGTATGACTCATGGTGAGATCAGCATGTGAATCACAGTGAGTATGAGTCCTCCCGGACTGTCTGGATCTCTTTTGAGAAGGAGGATGAGATGTAGAAGGTGAAAGACCCGCTAAATGTCAAGAATGGTGAAAGTATTTTCCTCAATCCATGGTGACTCCACAAAAATAAAGAGACTCAAAATAATTACATATCCTAGAGCAATCTAGCGCACACAGAGTACACTCCTAAGAGAATCTAAGCCAAAATGAAAGCAAGCCAAGAGGAGGATAAATGAGCTCCCAAATGTAGCATTTATGTCTCACCTAGGAGAGGCTTGAGACTCCCATATACTACAAGTGTAGGTGTGTAACCAATTATAGTGGCCCTCAGCTTCAATGCATAAAGCGACTTTGTTGTCCAACCCCTACTTGGCCAGGACACTCACAGAATAACCTCTGCAAGTAGGCCATGCGATACCTAGGTAAGGAAACTAAGGTCACCCCAACATAACCAATGTGCAGACGGATAGTTGCATATGGGATCTACTGTATGGGAAGGGTAACAAAGCCCTAAGTTCAAAATCACCAAAGGTACCAAAATCCCCTATATACGAATAAGATCCTAGAAATATCTCTGGCATTGCACAAAGAGTGGAAAGGGGCTATCCCCCCCACAAATGTGTATGATTCCTCATGCTTAAATCCTGTGTAAGAGGAGCCTCCCAAGAAAACTAATTATACCAAGGATTTTACTCTCTCACCTGGACAGACACCTACTGTGTTTTGTTTAATAGTCTTGGAGAAATTTACTCACAAAAACCTATTCGAAGAGTCTAAAACCTAAGCTTGTTGATCTACCCTATCAAATAAAAATGTGTAATTCATTTTAAATTAAGTGTTGATTTTTGGGTTGTGATTACTCAAAGGAAATGGCCGTGCAACCAATGATGTTACAAATCGGTAGTGAAAGTAAATATGCACACCTAAAAAACAATGCCAAGTGCAATTATGTCTTTAAATGTGAAAATGGGGTATGCCACTACATGAGATGCATATTTTTCCTTCAAATGACAATGCAATCATTCCTATATGAAATTCTGATTACTAATAAACTAAGCAAACCTAATTCAAGTACTATGCAAATGCAAAAATGCATGAACATGCAAAAAATAAAATATTTTTTGTATATTTGAAATAAATGATATGTAAATGCAATAAAAAGACTCTACAACTCCCAAACCCTACAACAAATATCAGATAGTAGCTAAGAAAGACACTAAGATAAAATAAATCTAATGCACTAATACCACAACAAAAAGGAAATAAGATGACAACAACAACTCCTAACTAAGAAGCAAATAAAAAAGGTATCCGGTCATAAACTGAGGCAGTAGATAGACACCAACAGTACCTAGGAAGACTCAGCAACATTCAAACTTCACCCAACAACTCTCAATCATCCAAAAAACATTCAAAACAGAAGCATACGTGACTGTTTGCAGAAAACCTGCATGTATATGCGGCTGTTCAGACAAAACCCGCGTGTATACGCAACTGTGAGGAAAAAGTCGCATACAGGAAGAAAGAGGGGGTAAAATGATATGATAAGGCCGAAATTACTTTGACATGATGCTAATGGGAAAACATACTTCTGGACCCGACACAAAAACACAATGAAATCGAGAGAAATTCAAGCACATTGTGCACCCAATCCCCAAATAAAAACAAGGAACCTCCCTAGAGGAGTCATCAATTTTGTTACAGAGAGAAACTTCCTATGGCTTGGGGTAGACCACAATAGACTGGATGACACCAAAAACCAATCCTTTCCAATATGAAAGAGAAACAAATGCATCTAATACTAAGGGATATGAAGTGTACCTTATTCCAGACGGTTGATGTAGATCCCCGTTGAGATTTTCCATCATGCTTGTATTTACAATTCACTCTCAACAACAACAAATAAGACAATCATGCTATATATCAAAGTGTTAGGCCTAATCTAGCATATATAAACCATCATGTATAAGAAAATATAACTACATCCATGGATAAAATATTCATAGTTATACACATGTAATGAACAAGAAATGGATATTTCTATTAATAATAAATAGAGATAGAAAAGTGACAAACTCTGTTGGCACCTCGTCGAAACAGAGAAACCGAGTCCTCCACCTGGGCCTCTAGCACTTCAGTCCTCCATCTCAATGAAAAGCTTGGGAAGAGCAACAATATGTGCTCCAAAGGGACAAAGGGATGCAGCCTCAAGCATAAACAAGTGAGGCAACAATGAACTATAGTTTCCTTGCTCTCCAAATTTCTCCTCCTTCAATGCATCCAAGAGGCTTAATATATAGCCCTCCAATAGAGAATGGAGGGTTGAGTCAGAGTGTTTTCTAGGCATGGAAGGCCAAGATTCAAGTTATTCAAGACTCATTGAGGAAAAATCCAATTTCTTTTTGTTTTTATGCACATTCCCCAATGTACACAGGTTTTGGCTAAAAAGCTGCGTGTACACGTGGGTATTGGATTAAGAGTCGTGTATACAAATAAACAGGTGTTTTTTAGGGATTTTCTTGGATCATCAAAGTATAACTTGAGCAAGGGGGGTCCAAGGAGTCTACAGAGGGACATGGAAGGCCATAAAGGTGTGATCTACCAAGTTTGGTAAAATCAGCTATAACACAAGGGATGAACCACTCCTCCTCCTTCCTTCATACTCCTCTTCAGGGACATAAGGGTTGTTTGTTTAACTTCCAACCTCTACCATTTTTTTTTGCAGGGTATTCTTGGGTTAAATTATTTACTGTGAGATGCCACGTGTTTGTTCTAAGTTTTTTCAACATTCCATTATCAGATTTATTTATCTTCTCAAATAATAATTAATTTTCTAGTTAAGAAGAAACAAAGCATACTATACTAGTGTTCAATTTTTTAAATAAATAACTAAGAAAAATGCATAAAAGGATATGATTCTTTTCAAACATCTTCCAAATACTTAAAATAAAAATAAAAATATTTTCATATTTAACAAATATAGAAACACTTTCATAATTAACTTTCATATAGGCAACATTTAACTTTTATTCAAGTAAGCAAATTTAAAGCGACCAATAGGCCAAACAGTCGCAGTGTTGCAATCACAACACTGATACCAACTGTAATGTCCCCTGGGGATATAAAGGGTCTTAGGGACATATCATTATATATCTAATTCTAATTAGCTAAATTTATCACAACGGATTAGTCAAACAAATATTTAATTCCATTTTTCGTAATTTAATTTAAACAAAATCTCTTTAATTACCAATAAATTAAAATAAATTCAACAACTATTTCAACAACTGATACAAGGGCTGGGGAAGTTTATTAACATAATATAACATCATCAAACCTTCAATCCAATCCAAATCATAGATGATAACTAATTTTAAAGGCTAATTATTAGTATTCACAGTTAACTAGTAATTAAGGCGTTAATCACAACACTTAGTGCGTAAATGTCGAAACTTATCACAAATACAATTGTTTAAGAAATAACCATATATAATAAATCCCAATTTATTAATAAAATATAATTACATGTAAATAAGGCCTAATTACCAAAATTACAGTAATTAATCATGGTAATTACGAAAGAGAGTCCACAAGACTAGTTAACTAGTTTTCCAATATAAGCAACTAGTCTAGCACAAAATCTACTTGTAACTTGTAACCATGCCATTAAACCCAAAATAAATCATACAACCATTAAAAACATATTTATTCATGCACTGACATCCAATTAAAGGTTTATTATCATATCATTCCATTTTCACATAAGGTGATCTTGTCCATGAATTCCAATGAAACTAGTTAACATTCATCGCAAGGAATTGAGTTTAAATAACTGAACCAAAATGAAATGAATCCATAAGTAAAGGATCACACCTGATAAGTAGAAACCTAAAACACAATAACTTGTTATTAATATATCACATGGTTGTAGCATTTTGTTTTTACGAAAACAAAGATTTTAATCCACAACTACTTATCAATTTTAACTACAATGTACCTAGTTTCCAATTTAACCTTCCAAATTCCAAGAAAATAGAATTGTATGAATACTATAACTCATGTAATGCGTATAAATTTTCACATACATTAATATGGTTGTATATTTCCACCCATATACATTCCATTAAATAACTCACAAAACTATCTAATTCTACTCATCTGAATTGACTAGTAATTCTAGGAATCACTAGAATAATTAAATCCATAGTTCATAGAATAATTAAAATTCCATTAAAAATATAAATAATTTTTTTTATAAGTCATAACAGAGGTATAAATAATTCTAACATTTTTTTAAACACTTCATCTTCAAAGTCACAAATCTACTCAAAACGATTCCATTCAAGGAGTTAGAAAATGGAAATTGATCTAGAATTTTGGAAGACATTTCTCAAAACATATCAAGAATATTTCCCATAATATTATAGAATACATTTATATTGTATTTATCAGACATAAACATAAAAGTAACAATCAGTAATTTTTACAAACATTTCATGTGCCAAGTCTCCAAACTATGCAAAGCAATCCAATCGAAGAACTAGTTTTCAAATAAAAGGTAGAAGCATAAAATATAAGTGTATAAAACCATTCCAAGGCTAATGTACCATAAAAATACTTATTATATAATTAATAAGGGAATATCTATCGGTTTTGTATCATAGGTTCCAATGAATCATGTCTTCAAACAATTTGTGCAAAAAGTCCCAAAAACTAGTTTTCAATTCCTTTAGAAAATTTACTTGTATAAATAGATTGAATTCCATGAGGAATTTATTCCACAAATAGCTAATATGTTTCATCAAAAATTTCATGTGATTCCATAAATAAATCATATCATATCCAAATAAATTAAATAAACATGAGATAAAGCACTTATCTTTTACAAATACGCAACCGAAATCAACCATGCACTCAACCACAAATTTTGTCAATAATTCATTCCAACCACAACCCAATGGAAAGTATGACCTCTACTTCCACTTTAGAGAAATTCCAATGGCTCCAAGACAACAATACAACCACAACCCAATGGAAAGTAGCACTTCCAATCCATGGAAATTCTAGTGGCTCCACGAAAAATACAAGTGGATCAAGAGTAACTCATCTTGACCATAGGATCAACAAGGATCTCATACCAAGAGAAGAAAAATCAAACCACAAGTACTAAACACAAGAAAAAGAGAAAATACATGAACCAACACACAAGAGTGACTAGCCAACACAAGTAAATCGAATTCATTCATGAGTAATTCAAATTGGTAGAGAGAGGGACACATGAATGAGATTTACATTCCAAAAAAAGAAAATAGGAGTTACACATCAAGTGGCTACACCAAGAAGCTCACTAATCCAACTCATGACGATGCACTAGGTGAGAGAGGGACTCCAATCCTCAAATAAAAATTAATCTCAAAGTAAATAACACCAAGGAGTAACATAACACGTGAGGATACATAACCAAGAGGGTCCATAAAGTATATAATAAAGGTGCACACCATCAACATAGGATCAACACACATAGCTAAACCATTTTCCACAACCCCATATTTCTCGTAACATCATGGTTCCTCATACTCTATTTCGTGATAGCAGTTGTTTGGTTGTTTTTATTTTATTAATTATTTTATAAGTTCCACATAATAAAATTAATAATAATGTGAAAGCCATAGTCTAGGCACCTTGTGCCACTATGTCCAACATAACAACAACAATAATATTTCCAAAGGATAAACCAAAGGATATAACAACAAGTACCATATAAATTTATTGATGCACAAGATGGCGGATATTAGAATTTGGCACATCTCAAAGATGGTATTGATTTTTTCAAAATCAGGTCATCACCTTTCTTAGGATTTAAATGAGCATACATATAATTAATAAGGATAGAACACAAATACACATAACAAACATTTAAAATAGACACACAATGTTTACATGGAAAACCCAAAACCGAAAAAAAAACCACTATAATAGATCTATTGTATCCATTGACTTGAATTGGCCAAGCCGAGCCAAGTGAGCTAGACACCACTCACCTCCAAGCCACTTTGCAATGGAGCCTCCTCGAGCCTTATAAATACTTCCTTACATGTAATACCATGGGACGATAACATGGGTCATCAAATACCATTGGCCACCAATACCATGGAAAAATACCGTGGGATACAAGAAACCATGTGCTAGACCTCAACTAACTTTGACTCATTCTCAAGTCAAGGTTAACCTTAACCATCCCCCCTTTAAACTTGATTTGGAATAAACACCAACCCACCTCAAATTTTTACCAAGGAATATCACATATACCCCCTATCACTTAGGTCCATCTCTCGTCTTTATTGGTGATTTACTAGGGGTATGCATGCCTTACCAGGTCTTATAGCCATATGCCCATTTACATGCAAAATGCTCCATTTTTTTTCATTTTTCTTTATAGTGACTACACCATCACCATCCGTTGCTTCATCCTCTCGCTTTTCCATGCTCATTTTCTTCCATGATCCTTTTGTATCTACACCCAGCCTTGTTATTACTGTCTATATAAAAAGAATCCATCTACCAAATTACATGGGTCCTCAACCGCTGTAACTTACAGTTCTCTAAGAAATCTCTTCACACACATGGCTTATTAATCTTGGTCCCAAAATTGACATTAAACCATCTCACATTCCTCCCACAATTGAAGGTTCAACCTCTTTGATCTATATCAAGTTAGGATATGAGTACACCTACCACCCTCATATGTAAATAGTGGTTCATTCCACACTTGATGCAACATCCCTTCTATATGCATGAGAGGGATACCTTATGCTTCTATCACCCAGGGAAAAAAAAACATTCTATCCAGGAACCGAAAAATACTACTAGGGTGTCGAGCACCACTGAACATGCACCCAAAAATTAAATAAAAAAAGTACAACAAAATGAGCACAAATGTATGCCAAACCATGGCTCTAATACCAATTCTTAGGATTTAAACGAGAATACATATAATTAATAAGGAGAGAATACAAATCCACATAGAAACACATTTAAAATAGACACACAATGTTTACATGAAAAACCCAAAATTGGGATAAACCATGATAATATATCTATTATCTCCCTTGACCTAAACTAGCCAAGATAAACCAAGTGAGCTAGCCACCACTCGCCTCCATACCACTTTACAATGGAACTTCCTCAATCCTTATAAATGCTTCCTTACATGTAATACCATGGGAAAATACCATAGGTCACCAACTACCATTGGCCACCAATACCATGTAAAAATACCCTAGGCTACAAGAAACCATGTTCTCAAACCATGTGTTATACCTCAACCACCATTGACTCATTCCCGAGTCAAGGTTAACCCTAACAATCTTTTGACACATTTTCAAATCCCTAAACAATGTTTTTCCTACTTATTGTACCTATACACATTGTTATCTTTCTACGTGATATTGATTATCAAATTATTTTTTTTTTAATATTAATCATTGAAAAATTAACAATATATAATACCGAACAATGTATTTAAACAAGTGCCCAACTTGAGGTGATAACAACCTCCTTGACATTAGTGTTAACATTGTTGATGGTTTCAATGTCATGCATTATGGGATATTTTATTCTTTCAATTATCTATGTGATATCCTCAATAATTGTGAGGCACACAACCACAACAACATGTCCCATGAATGGGATTTCATTTCACATTAATAATACTATCTTCCTAACACAAAGTTCATTATTTTTTGGATATTTCATCATCTCTGAACAATTATTGTCAAGCAAGTCATTCGCATCCATCTTGTTCATATTAATTTGCCATCATGATGGACACATTAGGAATTCTAAAATATATTCTTATATCATTTCATATAGGGTGTAGGGGGTACTCACAAATTACATCCTAGCAAACCTAAATGTCAAGCAATATGGATAAACAATAGATTATCCAAAATGGATCTACACAAGTACCATATAAATTTATTCATGCACTAGATGGGGTCTATAATAATTTGGCACATCTTAGAGATGGTGTTGATTTTGTTAAAATCAGGTCATCAACTTTCAATACATTTCAAAATCCCTAAACAATGTTTTTTCCTACTTACTGTACATGTACACACTGCTATCTTTCTATGTGATTATCAAATGCTTTTGTTTTTAATATCAATCATAGAAAAAATAGCAATATACAATTTCTAACGATGTATTTAAACAAGGCCACAACTTGAGGTGATAGCATCCTCTCTCACCTTAGTGCTAACATTGTTGATGGTTTCAATGTCATACATTATGGGGCCTTTTTTGCTTGCAATTATCTATGTGATGTCGATAATAATTGTGAGGCATACAACCACAGCAACATGTTCCATGAATGGGATTTAATTTCACATTAATAATACTATCCTCCTAATATTATAAAGTTGATTATGTTTTGGATTTTTATTTATCTCTCACCAAGTCTTATCAAGCCAGTCGTTCGCTTCCATTTTCCTCATATTACTTTGTCATCATGATGGACACATTAGGAATTCTAAAATGTATTTTCATATCATTTCATTTAGGGTGCAGGGGTACCCTCAACTTACATCATAGTAAAACTAAATGTCAACCAATATGGATAAACAATAGATGATCAAACATGGATCTACACAAGTACCATATAAATTTATTGTTTCGCTAGATGGTGGAGATTAGACTTTGGCACATATCAGATATGGTGTTGATTTTTTCAAAATCGGGTCATCAACTTTTGACACATTTTCAAATCCCTAAGCGATGTTTTTTCCCACTTAGTTTACCAATACACATTGTTATGTTTTTATGTGATTATCAAATGTTTTTGTTTTTAATATAAATCATAAAAAAAATACCAATATACAATTTCTAACATTATTTAAACAACTCTCCAACTTGTGGTGATAGCATCCTCCCTCAGATTAGCGTTAATATTGTTGATGGTTTTAGTGTTATGGGTTATGGGGGGCCTTTTTCCTTGCAATTATCTATGTGATTTCCATAATAATTGTGAGACACACAACCACAACAATATTTCCCATGAATGGAATTTCATTTCACATTAATAATATTATATTCCTAATATAAAGTTCATTACTTTTTGGATCTTTCATCCTCTCTCATTAAGTCTTTCCAAGCATTTTATTCACTTCAATCTTTATCATATTACTTTTCCATCATGATTGACACCTTAGGACTTCTAAAATGTATTCTCATATCATTTCAATAAGGGTGCAAGGGGTTCTCACAAATTACATCCTAGCAAAACTAAATGTCAACCAATATGGCTAAACAATTGATGATCCAAAATGGATCTTCACGAGTACCATATAAATTTATTCATGTGCTAGATAGGGGGAGATTAGAATTTGGCACATATTAGAGATGGTGTTGATTTTGTCAAAATCGGGTCATCAATTTTTGGCACATTTTCAAATCCCTAAACAATTTTTTTCCTACTTATTGTACTTGTACACATTGTTATCTTTCTATCTGATTATCAAATGCTTTTGTTTCTAATATTAATTAATCATATAAAAATTACCAATAAACAATTTCTAACACTATATTTAAACAAGTCCCCAACTTGAGGTGATAGCATCCTCCCTCACCTTAGTGTTAACGTTGTTGAAGGTTTCAATGGCATGCATTATGGGCCCTTTTTTCTTGCAATTATATATTTGATGCCTATAATAATTGTGAGGCATACAACCAAAACAACATGTTCCATGAATGTGATTTTATTTCACATTAATAATACTATCCTCCTAATATAAATTTCATTATTTTTTGGATCTTCCATTCTCTCACCAAGTCTTATCAAGCCAGTTATTCGGTTCCATTTTGCTCATATTACTTTTCCATCATGATGGACACATTATGACTTCTAAAATGTATTCTTATATCATTTGATTTAGTGTGCAGGGGGTACTCACAAATTACATCCTAGAAAAACTAAATGTCAAGCAACATGGCTAAACAATATATGATCCAAAATGGATCTACGCAAGTACCATATAAATTTATTCATGCACTAGATGAGAGGGATTAGAATTTGGCACATCTCCGAGATGGTGTTGATTTTGTCAAAATGCGGTCATCAACTTTTAACATATTTTCAAATCCCTAAATAATGTTTTTTCCTACTTATTGTACCTATACACATTATTATCTTTCTATGTGATTATCAAATTCTTTTGTTTTTAGTATCCATCATAGAAAATTACCAATATACAATTTCTAGCACTGTATTTAAATAAGTCCCCAATTTGAGGTGATGACATCCTCCCTTAGATTAGTGTTAACATTGTTTATGGCTTCAATTTCATGCATTATGGGCCCTTATAAGTTCTTGCAATTATATGTGTGATATCCATAATAATTGTGAGGCATACAACCACAACAACATATCCCATGAATGATATTTCATTTCACATTAATAATACGATATTCCTGATATAAAGTTCAACATTTTTTGGATCTTTCATCCTTTCTCCCTAAGTCTTGTCAAGCAAGTTATCTGCTTCCATCTTGATCATATTACTTTGCCATCATAATGGACATAGTAGGACTTCTAAAATGTATTCTTATATCATTTCATTTAGGGTGCAGGGGATACCCATAAATTACTTCCTAGAAAAATTAAATGTCATCCAATATGGATAAACAATAGATGATCCAAAATGGATCTTCACAAGTACCATATAAATATATTGATGCTGTGGATGGTGGAGATTAGAATTTGGCATATCTCAGAGATGGTGTTGATTTTTTCAAAATCAATTCATCAATTTTGGACACATTTTCAAATCCCTAAACAATGCTTTTCCCTACTTATTGTACATGTACACATCGTTATCTTTCTTTGTAATTATCAAATACTTTTGTTTTTAATATTGACCAATCGTAGAAAATTTACCAATATACAATTTATGACATTGTATTTAAACAAGTCGCCAGCTTGGGGTGATAACATCCTCCCTAATATTAGTGTTATAATTGTTGATTGTTTCAATGCCATGCATTGTGGGCCCTTTTTGCTTACAATTATCTATGTGATATCCTTAATAATTGTGAGGCATACAACCACAACAACATGTCCCATGAATGGGATTGCATTTGGCATTAATAATACTATCTTCCTAATATAAAGTTCATTATTTTTTAGATATTTCATTCTCTCTCACCAAGTCTTGTCAAGCAAGTTATTTTCTTTCATCTTGCTCATATTACTTTTCCATCATGGTGGACACATTAGGACTTCTAAAGTGTATTATTATATCATTTCATTTAGGGTGTAGGGGGTACCCTCAAACTACATATTGGAAAAACTAAATGTCAACCAATATGGATAAACAATAGATGATTCAAATTTGGATCTCCACAAGTACCATATAAATTTATTAATGCACTAGATGGTGTTGGGGAAACCTCTTAACCTTTAACTATAATGGAAAAAAGAAAGGATAGAAGGAAACACTATTCCAAGAAGAGAGGTGGTGTTTAAATACACAGTTACAACACTTAATCATAACACATTATGATAAAAAAAAATCACAATGCATATTGAGCATAATTCAGCACACACTTTGACACAACCCATAGGGTCATCCTTTTATAGTCTCCAGATCTAATGAACTCCCTAGAATTGAGGAAGATATGGTCCACAAATAGGGGTCATTTTTCTTAATGGTTTCCTCAAAATTTGCAACTTCCCATAGTGTAGTCAGTTGTTGTAGTCGCATCGACCATCCAATTGTCTATTCAGCTATCTGTCTAGTCGTTCTGCTGACTTGCCTAATTGGTTCTCCAATCGACTTCTTTGCTAGTCTCATGTTGTAAGTTGAATCATTGTCTCTATAATATCCATAGGTTTGATGAAGTAACAAGACCTTAGGTTCCAAAAACCCCCCATCAACACAACTCTCTGGAGATTCAGGAGGAGAAATTACTTGCTCTTAACACCCCCCCATAATTGCAGCTTCTTGAATACCAATCATAGCTTGAAGTTTGAAGTTTTTTTATTTTGGTAATAGGTTCATAAAGAGATCAATGCCTTGATCATGTTTCCTACAATAAACAAGTGAGACAACATTTCCCTGTACGAAATATCTTAGATAATGAACATGAAGTTTAACATGCTTCATCTTGTATGATGAGCAATCAGATTATCAACAACTTGAATACTACTATGGTTATAACAATACATAACAGTTGGGGTTTGAACAGGAAACCCAAGCTCATTAATAAGTTAACGAACCCAAAATGCCTTTGTACCTGCATTAATAGCACCACAATACTCGGCTTCTGTAGTCAAAAGAGAGAATACCTTTTGTTTCTTACACCACCAAACCAAGGGTCCATAACTAAGTCGAAACACATAGCCATAAGTGGAATTGTAGTAGTCAATGTCACCACCCCAGTTAGGACTAAATCATCAACATTCAATGCCATAATCATACTATCACCATGAACATGTAATACATAAATGTAATCAGATTCACAATGTTTGAATCCAAGATTAGAAAAGAAGCGATCAATCTTCTTATACCAAGCACAAGGTTCCTGTTTCAAACCATAAAATGAGATCTCCAGTCAACAAACAATACCAGAATCTGTAAAAAAATCAAGAGTTTTCTCGATATATATTTCTTTAGTTAAATCTCCATGAAGAAACATGCTTTTCACATCCATTTGATGAAGTTCCCATCTAAAATGAGCAAAAAGGGAAATTGATGCAAGAGCATAACTCTCCCATGGAAAATATTGAGTCCTAGAAGGTTCAAAATACATTTACAAAGGAAGTGGGATACCAAAGTTTGAGTTTTTAGTTAAATTAGAATAGTTAAATAAATTGAGATTCGATCTCTTATTAAGTGACAATTAATAGCTAAGTCATATTCACTTAATAGTTGAGTGAAATAGGGTCAGTTAGGTTTTCTTTTAATAAAAATAAGAAATATGATATGGTTTTGGCTTTCGGTTATCTAATGGTCATAATAAAAAATCCAAACTCAAGCTTTTCAAGGGTTGGATTGGAGATGGTGAATATTTTAATGTATATGATAAATATTGTGAAAACTTTTACGTGTTCATTTCCCACACTTTGCTTACTACGTATTTGATTTATGAATGGATATTTTGTTCAATAATCAAGTCATTTGAATAACCTGATTATGCACAAATATTGTTCCAACGTGTTATGGTCAATTGGGGTTTTGTATTATGATGAATCTAAGAGGAAATGTTTATTATAATTAGTCTCTATGATTTAATTCAACCCATAAATTGAGCTTCCTACTGGGAACACATTATTTTCTTTTCTGATCTGGAACATTTGTCAATGCTCTATTTTGGGAGAGAGTTTCCTTAAATCATTTGGTATAAGGAGCGATATATTGTTTGTCTAATTCTTTGAAGGTTGAGTTTGAATGATTAGAAGATGTCCCCATCAGGTTGAAAAGGAAAATTAGAGGTTTGCATTCATATTTGAGGATTAACGCTATCATGTAGCAATCATGTAACAACACAATTCAATCTTGCAACAACGTGAGTCAATATTGCAGCAAAATGATTAATCCTACATCAATGGATCTTCCAACAATGTGTTCTTCTTGAGTGTTTCATTTTCCTTTAGATTGAATATTTTTTTTTTTTTTCCGTGTGTTGATTCGTCCTGTAAAAACGTACAACATTTGAAATCATATCTCTTCCTATATCAATTACTACCAACGAGTTCTAGACCTGAACCTCAACAATTGAATTTGTAATGGAAATATGAGTGTGGAAGAAGACTGTTATTTTGAGGGTTGTTTGAATGTTGTGAAGAACATTTAAAACTGGAGGTGCTTTCTTAAAATATTGAACAAAAATTTCCTAGTTAAGTTGTGACCAGTTTGCTAGAGGTCTCAAATTGCATTAAATAACAAATTATTTTATTGTCCCTTTCTCTTGCACCATTAGTGGTATCAGAGCAAACTTCAGTGGCAGTAAAGTTATCCCAACAGTGATTTTTTGTGCCAATAGATGGCCTTAAAGATTGTAAGAGGTCAAGGTGGACAAGGAAGAGGACGTCGACCTATTGCCAGTGCAAAAGTGATGGAGGAGGTGATAATTCTACATAAAAGAATGGAAGCTATGGAAGTATCCATACAATGAGATATTGATGTTTGGAATGTCACTAAACCATATGAGGAATATTCTGAAGGAGAAAGAGTAGAGGAAACTATAGAAATGAGAATCCTTAGATCTATTCTAAGTTCTAGTTCAAGACCAAAAGTTGAGATATTAGCGTATGGTGTAAGTTTAGAGACAGAAGAGCTGATAGATTGGATAACCTCTTTGAACAAGTATTTCTATTATGAAGAGGTGAGCAAAGAGAAGTAAGTGAAATTTGATGTTACAAGGCTGAGAGGTCATATAGCCCTATTGTGGGATGAAATGCAGAAAGAAAGGAAACATAAGAATAAAGTCAGGATTAAAATATGGAGCCGACTAGTGTCCATGTTAAAAGGTAAGTTCCTACCTAAGGACTATAAATTGATTTTGTTCAGAAAAATGCAAAATTTAAGATTAACACTAATGACTGTGAAAGAATACACAAAGGAATTATATAAGATAAATATCATAGTAGGGAACATAGAGGACACTCTTGAAAGAGTTGCTAGGTAGTTAGAGGACTGAGATTTGATATTCAAGACGAATTGAGTTTGTTTACCACAAGAACTGTAGAATATGCTTATCAGCTTGCTTTGAAAGCATAAGAGAAGTTGACTAGGAAGCAGAGTAAATGAGCAAGAGGGAAATTTTTTGGAGAGGACTGTCAAAAGGAAAAATACAAGTGCAAGAACAGAAGGAGGAAGGTAGAATATCCTATAAGCAAGAGAAATATTCATGAGGAAATTATTCATTTTGAGGAAGAGAATATTTCTCAAGAGGGTGAGTCAGAGGTAGAAATTATTATTTCAGATGTTACACATGTGGTAAAATATGCCATATTTCATAGGACTGACTGTAGAATTCTACATGACAGAGAAGTGTACAAATTATTCAAGATGAAAGTGAACCTACAGAAACAGGAGAAGCGCATGTTGAGGCTCCAGAAGCAGGAGAATACTTAATGATGAAGAGAGTATTACTAAATCCAAGTACGGAAGTGTGTGAACCAACTTAGAGAAATAAATTATTCAGAACAATGTGCAAAGAAAAAGGTAAGTGTTGTAAATTGATCATTGATAATGGAAACACTGATAATTTAGTTTCTGCGGAGATGGTGAATAAGTTGTATTTGAAAAGGATGTCACATCCTACTCCATACAAGGTTTAATGGTTGTAGAAAATTCACCAAGTGTTGGTGAATGAGCAATGGCAAGTAGAGTTGCGGATTGGAGGCTATAAGGATCAAGTGTTGTTTGGTGTCATTCCTATGGATGTTTTCCATGTTATATTAGGTAGAACTTGGCAATACGAATAGAAATCCATTTATGATGGATGATAGAACACTTACATTCTCGAGAAGAACGATCTTAAGCATGAGTTATTACCTTTAAAGGATGAAGGAACCAAGGAGGACATTGATCCTAATGTGTTGGTAGAGTGGAAAGCAAGTGATAACCAAAGACAAAGAGTTTGTGAAATAGGAACACGGAGAGGAAGCGAAGATGACAACTATAGATCTCAAGCTAAGTTATTCACTTTCAACAAATCCGAATTTCTTAATTGATTATGAGAATGTAATAGCTGATGAAATGTTTAGTAAAGGTATTCCAATACAAAGTGAAGATCATCCAAGAGTCTCTTAGTAGAATCTAACACGAAGAATGAAATCCTAATAAATGAACAACATCATTATGTCAAGGAGGAAATTGTCTTGAAAGGCAATGATAAATTTTTGAGTGAGGAGCTTGAGAATATTACTAGACATTCTAAGATAACATAATTTTATGAATAGACGCAAATAAGAGAAGACTGAAAGAAATGATTCATGCAAAGAATTTATGGTTGCAATCAATCTTGAAATTTTTTTGTATGATATATATTTTTTTGACAAGGAAAGGACTCTATCAAGTTAAGGAAGAAATTGGTTCATTTAATAATTTTTACTTATAGGTAGGAAATATGATCATGGTCAATACTTACGATGTTATATTTTTGTGTGACTATCAATTTCAAGTTCATACTATGCAATCCTGGAAAGATCCTACTAAGAGACTTCATAAAACTAAGCTTACATGAACAAGTTTGCATCGTACCAATGAAAGTATAAGTCTGCTAAATGATAAGCATGGAAAATCAATGAAAGAAGATTCAACAAAGTGGTTTGTAACTAAATTATATCGATCCATAGCATGGAAAAAGTAGGGAGAACAAATTGAGTTAAAATTGAAGGAGATAAAGTGCATAATTTTTTTCCAGTGCTTAATCAAATGGAAGGGCAAACCGTTTGAAGACGTACAAGAAACTGAAAGTATGGTAGCCAAATTAAAGGCCTCATGGAAAATAGTCCATGAATATTCTGTTCCCTGGTACTCTAATGCAGGAGCATCACTCTCACATGGAAAATCTTGATTCCTAGAAGGTTCAAAATACATTTACGAAGGAAGTGGGATACCAAAGTTTGAGTTTTAGTTAAATTAAAATAGTTAAATAAGTAGAGATTCGATCTGTTATTAAGTGACAGTTAGTATTTGAGTCATATGCAGTTAATAGTTGAGTGAAATAGGGTCAGTTAGGTTTTCTTTTACTCAAAATAGTAAATATGATCATATTGTTTTGTCTTTCAATTATCTAATGGTTGTAATAAAAAATAAAAACTCAAGATTTTGGGGGGTTGGATTGGAGATGGTGAAGATTTGAATGTAAATAATAAATATTGTGAAAACTTTTGCGTATTCATTCCCCACACTTGGGTTACTACATATTTGATTTATGAAGGAAGCTTTTGTTCAATAATCAATTCATTTGAATAATATGATTATCCATGAATATTGTCACATAGTGTTCTGGTCAATTGGGGTTTTTCATTATGACGAATCCAAGAGGAAATGTTTACTGTAATTAGTCTCCATGATTTAATTCAACCCAAGCATTGAGCTTCCTGTTGGGAACACATTATTTCTTTTCTGATCTGGAACATTTTTCAATGCTCTGTTTTGTGACAAGGTTTCCTTAAATCATTTGGCAAGATCGAGAGATTGTTTATCTAAGTATTTGAAGGTCGAGTTTGAATGATTAGAAGAAATCCTCGTTGGGTGGAAAAGGAAAATCAGAGGTCTGCATTCAAATTTGAGGATGAACACTATCCTTTAGCAATCCTACAACAACGTAAATCAATCATGCAACAACATGATTCAATCTTACAGCAACGTGTTCTCATTTCATTTTCTCGTCGATTGAAGCATTTTTTATGCATATATTTTTCTTGTAAAAAATGATTTGAAATCATATCTCTTCCTATATCAATTATTAACAACAAGTTCTAGACCTGAACCTCAATAATTGAATTTGTAAAGGAAATCTGAGTGTAGAAGCATAATTTTATTTTGAGGTTTGTTTGAATGTTGTGAAGCACATTTAAAACTAGAGCTGCTTTCTTAAAAGATTGAACAAAAATTTCCCAATTAAGTCATGAACAGTTTGTTGTAGGTTTGGGATTGCACAAAATAACAAATTATTTTACTATCCCTTTCTCCTGCACCAGAAATGATCAGTCGAATAGAGTTCATCTTTGCAATCAGAGATAATATTTCTGTGTAGTCGATTCCTTCTTATTGAGAGAATCTCTTGGTGACCAAATGAGCCTTATGGAATTCAACATCACCGTCGAAAGTAAACTTGGTTTTATAGACCCATTGTTATAGCGAATTTCACCACACTAGGTGAATCACACATTGTATGGCCTTCCCCTGTCCCGCTGTAGACTCATTATTCCCCTGTAACACTTCACGACATTTTTTCCTTAAACTCGAGGAACAAGTTCCCACATCTAATTCTTCTTTAAGGAATCAATTTCAACATTCATAACATTTTCCCTCCGGAACACACTAAGCATCAACATATGTATCAGAATAAGATATTTCAATAACACGTGCCATCAAGGCAACACTACCACATTGTTTATGAATACGAGTTTATTGCCCAATGCTAACATATCCAAAATCCAATCCAAAAAATTCAATCGTCTTAACAACCCACCAAGGTAAACAAAATGGTGATAATCAATCGAATGAGTCAGAGAAGTCAGGTTGGTGACTTCAATAGTCATAGTAGACCAAGTACTAGTCGACTAAAAATCAGAATTCGTCAGTCTAGTCAGAACTCCATAGATGGGTACAATCGATCCAAACTCTTCAGGAATGTTGAACAAATCACTATACAATAGAACATAGGAGGAATTCAACAACTTATTTCCTGAACTCTTCTCATCAAAGATCACACTTCTACTTAAGATGATCTATTGTTTGACAATATCAAATAGTCAATAGGATTTCAACTCATCAGGGTATCCCATCATGATAAAATCATGACTCTTTTCATCTAATTTATTTCTACAATTATCACTGATATGTTCCCGAGCAACATATCCAAAGGTCCTGAGGTGTTCAATAGAGGGTTTTCTACTACTCCATCTCTCGACTGGAGTCATGTCAATGAATTATCTAGTCGGTACAAATTTCAAGAGATAATTTGAGAAGTAAACAACTTCTTGCCAAACCATCATCGTCGAGATATCTTTAGTCTATAGTAGGCACCTATTCCTTTCTACTAAAGTTTGATTCTTCCTCTCTATGATGCCTTTCTGCTGAAGGGTGTGAGGGACATATCTCTTCCAAGAAATACCATTTTGTAGGATACATTCTTTAAATTGTTGACTCACATATTCAACACCATTTTATGATCTCAAACATTTGATGGGTCGACCACATTGATTCTCACCCAATGCTCTAAATTCCTTGAATCTTTCAAAGACTCAACTCTTATTCTTCAAGAAATATACCCATGTAAATTGTTGGGTCACGGATTTGTCCATATTTTCATCACCTATCGACATATATTTCATCCCTATTCTTCATATTATTATCCATTTATCATTCCATTTTCCATCCATTTGTTGTAACAACCCGTAAAATACCATATTACTTCCATTGATGCTTTAGTGGTTAATCATTAAACCCTAGCTGTCGGCTTCCTTTGACTGATCATTAAACCCTAGCTGTCATATTCCTATGACTGGTCTGTATTTATATAAAGTAAAGATCCATTGATCATCTCAGGCATCGATAATGTCCTGAAGATGAGCCAAGGATGGCTCAAAACGTTGACAATATACATTTATTGACCGCAGATTCTCCACAAGATGCCATTAGCAATCACTGCGAATTCTCATCCAAAACTATGATTATTTTCCTTTATTTTTAATGAATTGAATATTATTATGCATATTTTTACTGATGATGGTTTATGGAGTGATTTTCCATATTAACAGCAACAACACTCATGGTTCAAGCCTCCATCTCATGATTAAACGACCTTAACCAAAAACACATGCCAGACAAAAACACCTTGATTCGTGTCTTGATTTTTGGGCAGATGGAAAAGAATCTCAAAAATATGGGACATGAGTTTTGTGCGTAACTGCCTCAATTACATGAATCGCTAGTAAATTTCCAAACAAAGCTATGGTTTAAGATATACTGTTGATTCTCTAAACGTGTAATTCCCAGATTTACTGTTGCGGCCAGTTTTCCAAATTAGCAAATTTGTTGAAATAGATCAAGTTGGGGATTTGGTTTCTCATTCTCTTGAGAGAATTTTATGTATAAATATGTAATCAATCTCATGAGAAGGGGGGATAGAGAAATAAATGTTGTGCTGTAGGATTTTATCTAGACTTTTTTGTAATGATTTCATTCTGATAACACATGCTGACAGTTTCTTAAATATGGAGTTGTAGACTTTCATTGTGGAGATCCAACTCTGCTCAATGGAGGAAGGGCCCTCTTCCCTGAGCAAATGTTGGTAGTATTGATTGTTAGTGTGTTATATTGTTTAGATTTGCTTATTATTTAGTTCATGCTTTCATTCATTAGATTTATCATAGTTGTATGCTTTCATCCATTAGATTTGGCATAGTTGTTTTCCTGTTAATTCGTTTGATAGATCATTGGCCAACATAACACTTCTTTTAAATTCATGAAATTAGATCTTGCTTCATAAGAATTGATTTTGTTGAAGTGTGATTAGGTTTATAGTTTGGATTTATGAATAGGATTGAGGTTTGTTTTCTTTTCAAGAAGGTGTGATCTAGTTTATAATGAGTTTTGATTTTATACCAATAGATCAACAGCGCCAGGTAGAAATTGTGCTTGCATAGATATTGCACGATAGCTTTGAAATAAAAGACCTCCTTGAGTTCATAATTTATTTTCTGGAAGTTCAATTGTTTATTTAATTAGACAATTAATCCGACCAACATTTTGGCGTCGTTGCCAGGGAAGTTATCAATGGTGCAAAAGTACATTTGACATTGTTTTGTAGATGCACTGTTAAAGTAGGGAATGCAGGTTGCATGATTACTTTTTAGTTTATTGAATTTTCTTTGAGTGTGGATTTTCTTTCTTTTCATTTAGTTTTATTTCATTTTCAATTTTTGGAGCATAAATCTTATCATTCCCCTTAGTGGTGTTGTAAGCACTACCCGTTATACTAACAAGTTGACAGAACATTCGAAGGAGGAGCCTCAGAATAGCACATGAAGAATATATGAATATATGGTAGGTAAGAAATATGGAGAAGTTGTTACCTTCGAATTTCCCATCAAATATTCAGGAAGAATGGCACCAATGGAAAGCATTCCCCCACATGTTGTGCCAAATTTTCACGGTTTGGAAAATGAAGACCCTGATGTATTTTTATTTCAATTCGAAGTACTTTGTAGAGGATATGGTTATTGTTCTAATGATCAAAAGTTGAATGTGTTTCCCCTTACTCTAAAAGGAACAACCCTCCGATGGTTCATGAGCCTCAGGGAAAATTGTATACAAACTTGGGAAGACATGAAACATGTATTCTTGAAAAGGTACCAATATTATTGCAGAGTCAATGAAGACATCTTCGAAATGACTCAAGAGAAGAAGAGACTCTGGAGGAATACATGGAATGCTTTCAATATAACCTCCAAAGATCTAGACAAAGGCAACTAGGGAAGGAGACCTTGAAAACACTCCTACTTAAAGGAATCCAAGATGAATATTTACAAATCTTAAATATTATGGGAACATGTGATGTATTTAAATTACCATATGATGATATTTTTAAGTTATGTAGATGGTATTCAAGAGAAAACTTCAAGACTGGTAAGAATTCTAAAGAACTTCCTTCTCTATTTTTGAAATCTGCTGCCAAAACAAGGGCTTTAGGAGATGAAATCAGTAATTTATTTGAAAGTTCTAATGCTGATATCAATGGTTCACTAAATTCACAATTCCTTGTTTTGCAGATTAAGGAAAACCATGACGAATTTGAAGAATTAGTTTGCACTCAGTGCCAGAAGAAACATCTTGCAATGGATTGTCCTTTGGATAGTCTCACAATTTGTGGCATATGTGACTTGAAGCATTCCACAGATTGTTGTCCCTCTTTACCAAGGATGAAAGAAACATATCAAAGAAATATGGGAGTTGCATCCAACTCATCGCAACAGGAATGGCAACCATGGCCTACATGTATGGTTCAAAACTATATCCCTCCATTTCCTTACTCTCATACTCAATCATTGAATACTCATCCACCATGGCAGTTGTTGTAGCCTCAATTTAACTCTTACCTACCTTATCCACAAGGTTGGAATGGACTATATTATGATCACATGGCCACTCTTCCTCATGCTGCAACACAAATTGTTCCTTCAATATCAACCCCACAAACCAATCCTCTACCTCAACCACATCTATCTTCTCATCAAACTCCTTGGTATCCAACACAATTTCATGTCCAATCCACCCTCCACCCTAACCATAATAAAGAAGTACAGTATAGTTACAGTGTTGAACTGCAAAATTTTCCTACATTTCCCTCCTGTTCTACCTCACCTACACCGCTGCAAAAAGACTGTGTGTTGTTGCAGCAAATCCATATGAGGCCTAAACATGTTTTAAATCCAAGACTTGGAAGTGAAGTTTCTTATGATCATTAACAAGTTAACAAGATCAACAAATTTGATAAAGAATAGACATTGGAACCAAAAGCATCCTTCACATCAGTAGATCCGAATCTCTTATGCATTGAGGAAGATCAGTTTACTAAGGAGCTTCATGGCGTAAAAACCATGAGAAATCAATGGAACAAAGACTATATTGAAGATTGGTTTCAATCTGTCATCGGTATGCAACATAATTCCATACTTCATCAATTCTTGGGACCATCATTTCAAGGTAAGTTGATCTCTCATATCCTAGCATTCATGAAGTTATATTTTTCTGTTGGGAGTATGAGCATACTTGAGTCACTTCTTCGAAAGTGGATCCATTGGAAATGTGCATACACTTGAACAATTTTTATATTTCCAAGTAGAATAGGGTAGGATAGAGTAACAGAATAAAACCATGCTTTTGTTTTTTAGTTTCTATTTTCGAATAAGTATGCTCTCTTCCCGCGCCTTGTTGCGATCTGGAAGATCAGAAAGTACAAAGATAAGGAATGGGTATGAGATTTTTTTAGGAATGCTTTGGAATTGTTGACTATTTGAACAAAATGCTTAAATAATTTTTGTCTTCAATTTTCAAAATTTAATTTGTCTCTATTTGTTACAACAACAAAAAAACTTTCCTAAAAACAAGAATTATAGCAATTAAGGAAGTATTGGTGAATGAAGACTCCATGGGAAAATGAGCCAACGATTATGGAACCCTTCAAGCTTGAACTTGGCCATGGCTTTGTTAGCTACAAAACCCAGCTATGACTGTCAGTTGTAACAGTGAGCTGCAACACCCAGTTGTGGCTGTCAGCTATAACAGTGAGCTACAACACCAAGCTGTGACTGTCAGCTACAACACCACGTTGTGACTGTCAGTTGTAAGTGAAAATTTATGAGTTTGAGATACATGTGTGTCGCACTTCATGATATGTATGTAGTTTTCATTTATATATAACACATCCATAAAAATACACATGTTTTATTTCAACATTATATCATTTTTAAGAGTTGCAGCTACGGCTGCAACAGATTGTGTACGTCAATCTAGGTGCTCAATGCTTGAAATTTTTGGTATGGGTGTGTGTTATATTTATATTTACATCATTAAAAACATTTACACCTATTCCAGTCACTTTTTAGGAGCCATATTTAATTTATTGGAATTCTGTGGCATTTTGGCTTGAACTTTTTACCGAAACACAATCGGGAGAGTCCATTTTTGGGAGACCAGATGGACTTATTTTTAAAACCTTTTTACATCCCAAGTATCTCTTTGAATCTATTTTCCAAAACAATTTTCATTTTTGATATTGGGCATCAAACAAAAAATTTATGGTCAAAATACTAACGGGGTGTCAAGCAGGAAACTTAGGAACAGAGCTTGGACAATCACTTTTTGGACTCCTTATTGGAAATATATTGCAAACCTGTTTCATTCTTATATTTCCATAGGAATATAGTTTACAACACAATTTGAATCACTCCGTTTCGATATCGTATGCAAATTTTATGACCAAAATACTGACTGCCTATCACAAATCAACATTCCTATAACTTTGTTTCTTAGACTGTTCATTGGCCTATTTGACCCCTCAAATATTATTTGATTCAAAACATGTTTCTAATGGAGATACCTACATTACTCTAATTTCATCTCCAATTGGAATCGCATCAATCCGTTATCAAATGAAAACTTTATGCCTAAAACCGTGACTGTTAGTCTAGTCCAAAATTTGAAAAACACCTTATCATGCAGGCTGTTACTGAGCAAATTTGGAATATCATCACCTAGAATTTTTAAAATCGGTTTCTAAGGGACATATACCTATAAATTTAAGTTCATTTCTTTTTGGAATCACTTAAATTGGATGAGAAACATATAATTTATGATCGAAACACTACTAGTGAGTCTAATATGCCATCACTCTCCCACAGGTATAAATTCAATTTGCTTCGTTCATTTTTCTTTGGATTTGCTTTATAAGTAATTAATTTTTATTTTTTTCATAAGTGTTGGATGAAGAGATACCAACCACCTCTCTTATTCCATCATCTCATGTTTTATTGTAGGCAAGTGCTAGGTTTTTGCAGGTCCTTGGAAGAAGAAGGTCAATGCATGCACAAGTGACTCTTGAAGACCTTTTCTCAATTTGCAAATGGATTGAACACATAAAAATGGATAGATTTATGTGCAAACCATACCAATGTTCCATAAGTCAAGTCCCATTGCTACATGCTAAGAATCATTTACCAATTTCTACCAAAATAAATCTCTCAATGAGCCAATTGCACTATGGTAGATTCATTCACATTTCAAAACCCTAAAAATCCATTTATGTGGAAGTCCCATTTTCCACTGGTTAGGTAGTCAAACTTAAATATTTTTTTATTTGTCATCACTACTACATCACAACTTCACATATACTTTCCACTTCTGAGTTTCATGTTGGTTCTATTTTTCACTATGATTCTTCACAATCATTTATTTTGTACTCGTATTGGATGATGTGGGATTCATTAAGGTCCACCTTCCAATGGTCTCGTCCCATCGACTCCAACACATCATCTAGGATCGAGATTAGATTTTTATAGTTCCCTGGGATCCTCATGAATCAATGGCAGATTTCCTTGTTGTTATTCATAGGGATTCATCAATGCCTCTTGATTGACAAATCTTGCAGGTGACTTGACTCCAGCACATTCATTCGTACCTGTCAAGATGCACTAAGGTACTTTAGAGCTCATTGTCATCAAAGGTGAGTTGCTTCACATTGGTTAATGGCATACATTAATGGTTGGTAATTCAATGATTTCTTTCCATGCTCAACTTCAGCACATTCATTCGCATGGTAAGAATTGTACCTCCATTTTGTAGCAGCTAAAGATTATGTGATCTAATGGTTTCAACAGTGACTTGCAGCATCATTTGTTTCAATATTTGTTTCAATTCATTTCCACTTTCATTCCAGCAGTTGAATTTCAGAATAAGAGAAGGAGCTCTCTGCTTTTGTGGTAGAATTTCTTCTCATCATTTCTCTCAGCAGTTAGTCTTACATGCAACCAACACAACATCATTTCAGATCAGATTCAACCTCATTCAGTTTCAGCTCTCTTATACATCTGTCTCAGCAGCAGATCAGCCTAAATAGCTTCAGCAGAAATCAATCCATTCATGTCAACCAAGGCTTCCACGGAGGTAACATTTGAGGTAAAATAGCATGAGTTTTCTATTTATTAAAGATTTAGTAATATGACATGAAAACCATTAAGCATTATCCATTTCATTTCTTTAATTTTTGTCATTTTTTCAAGGGTATCAAAAGCCTTCAGTTTTGGGGGGGAAACACCTTTCCACCTTGTCCATCTATTCCCATATTTTCCCACTCAATTCTAACACTTCATCATTCACGTAAATCCAAATCAAGTCCTTCCCTACATTCCCTAGCATCCAAAGCATGAGAAGATGCCTTGCTGCTGCCACACAAGAACCAGCAGTAGGTAAAAAATATATGTTGCTACTAGAAGCATCCCATCCAACACATGTAAGAGCCCACAAATTTCTGGAAGAAAAAGAAATGGATGCCCACAAGAGCCAACAATGAGAAAAGATGCTCTGCTGCCACACAAGAACCAACAGTAAGAAATTGATCAAAAATTTTATTGAAGAATTAGTGTGAAATGAAGGCATGCTCTGCATTTAGTTTAATGGATTCATGTTTTATTGATACATATATTAGTTCACTTCCACATAACTGTTGAAAAGTTAAACTTGACATTTTGATACCATGAGCTGATTTGAATTAGGTTTGATGCTATCACAAATTTTTTATGCATGAGTTTTGTTGAGTGATTGAGAGCCATATAAATCTGATATCTACATTCATGTAGAAACATCCTAAACAAATCTGTGTTATATTATTTTCCATGGAGCAATGGGCCAGCTGTTAAAAGTGAAAATGTTTGTGAAAATTTGAGAATCATTGAATGCTGCATATATTGGTTTATATCTTCCAAGGCATCAGAGAATGACAACATGTTAAGTTCGAGGGAGATGACTAATTTTCAACTAATATAACAACTCCTACTTTCCATCAGGACATGGAAAATTATTCAGTTTGGTGGAGGAGCTACTATGCTTGTTGGTTTTCCAATCACATTCATATTTCTCATGCATATTGTTCCTTATATAAAATGAAGAATTTGAATTGAGCACATATCACAAAACATGCATTAGATCCTCATGAAACTTGGACAGGGAATGCATAACATCATGAAGAAAAAATATGGTAAGTTTCAGCTCAATCCAATGCACGGTTTGCAAGAAAATAGCCATCGTCACCTACAACCAATTTGCATTTTTCTTGAAATCCGTGATGTAGGTATCTCTAATTTTTAGTGTGGATATGCATTAGAATTGTAAAAACTTGCTTGAAAAATTTCAGCCAAACCTAGTTTGTATTTTGTAAAATATTGGTTCATGAAGTTTAGTTGCAACACATCTGCAACACATCTTTATTCATGTTTGTCTACAAAAGGTCAGAAATCGAAGTGAGCATCTATTGAAATTGGTAAATTGGATTCTCATGATTTTTGAAAAAGAAGTGCATGATATCAAGATGAACAAACCTGGTAGGTTTCAGCCCAATCCAATGCACGATTTTCTAGAAAATGGCCATCATCACATACAGCCAATTTGAATTTTTCTTGAAATTCGTGATGTGGGTAGCTCTGATTTTTGGAGTGAAGATGCATTAGAATGGTAAAACCTTTCTTGAAAATTTTCATCCAAACCCAGTTTGTATTTTGTGAAATATTGGTTCAGGAAGTTTAGCTACAACACATCTTTATTCATGTTTGTCTACAAAAGTGCAGAAATTGAAGTGAGAATATATTGCAATTGGTAAATTGGATTCTCATGATTTTTGGATAGGAAGTGCATAATATCAAGATGAACAAATATGGTAAGTTTCATCCTAATCTAATACACGGTTTCAAGAAAATGGCCATCATCACCTACAACCAATTTGCATTTTTCTTGAAATCTGTGATGTGAGCATCTTTGATTTTTGGTGTGGATATGCATTGGACTTGTAGAAACTTGCTTGCAAACTTTCAGTCGAACCCAGTTCATATTTTGGGAGAAAATGACTTCGGAAGTTTTCTGTAAAAAGGTTGCGAGTCCGCTAAATGTTCCACCAAATTCTCCGCTAAAAAGGTTGTGAGTCCACTAAGTGTTCCGCCAAATTCTCTGCTAAAAAGGTTGTGACTCCACTAAATTTTTTGCCAGATTTGTCTTATACACCAGCTGTGACTTCCCCAATTTTGCCCATTTTTCGTAGTTGTGACTTCGCCAGATTTTTCTTATACACCATCTGCGACTTCCCCAATTCTGCCCATTTTTCCTATTCTTACAGTTGTGACTTTACCAGATTTTCCTTATACACCAATTGCGACTTCCCCAATTCTGCCCATTTTTCCTATTCTTGCAGTTGTGACTTCCCTAGATTTGTCTTATACATCAGCTGTGACTCTGCCAAATTCTGCCAAAAGTCCCCATTTCGCAGCTGCAACTCTGCTAAACTTTCCATTTCTTCCAGCTACAGTTGTGCCAATGGTAAAATGAAAGCAACAATTGAATAAGTCTTTTGGGGGGAGATGTTGGGTCATGGATTTGTCCATATTTTCATCACCTATCAACATATATTTCATCCCTCTTTTTCATATCCATTTATCATTCAATTTCCCATCCATTTGTTGTAACAGCTCGTAGAATACCATATTACTTTCATTGATGCTTTAGTGGTTAATCATGATTATTTTCCTTTATTTTTAATGAAATGAATATTATTATGCATATTTTTATTGATGATGGTTTATGGAGTGACTTTCCATATTAACGGCAACAACACTCATGGTTCAAGCCCCTAACTCATGATCAAATGACCTTAACCAAAAACGCATGTGCTTTGTGCGTAACGGCCTCAATTACCTGACTCGCAAGGAAATTTCCAAACAAAGCTATGATTTAAGATATACAGCTGGTTCTCTAAACATGTAATTCCCAGATTTACTATTGCGACCGATTTTCCAAATTAGCAAATTTGTTGAAACAGATCAAGTTAGGGATTTGGTTTCTCATTCTCCTGAGAGAATTTTATGTATAAATATGTAATCAATCTCATGAGAAAGGGGGGAGAGAGAAAGAAATGTTATGCTGTAGGATTTTATCTAGACTCTGTTGTAATGATTTCATTCTTATAATACATGCTAGCAGTTTCTTAAATCTGGAGTTGTAGACTTTCATGGTGGAGATCCAGCTCTGCTCAGTGGAGGAAGGGCCCTCTTCCCTGAGCAGATGCTAGTAGTGTTGATTGTAAGTGTCTTATTGTTTAGATTTGCTTATTATTTAGTTCATGCTTTCATTCATTAGCTTTATCATAGTTGTATGATTTCATCCATTAGATTTGTCATAGTTTTCTTCCTGTTAGTTCGTTTGATAGATCGTTGGCCAACATAAATTCTTTTAGATTCATGCAATTAATGGTATACATTTTTTGCCTATTTTTTGACAAAAAAACTGCAAAATTTTATGTTTTTCAACTTAAACCCTTTCAAACTCATATCCCCCTTAGGAATTTCTCCTTGACATAAACATAAGAGTTTTAGAGAATTCTATTAGATTCGTACTCATATTTTTTTGCAATTTGTTTATGGACATATAGTGGGACAAATTTGAAAGGCACCAACGACATCTAAATTAAATGTTTAGGTTTGGATAATGAGTGACCTGTGTGCCCTTCATTTGTATTAGAGATGGTTATTCATTTTACGGAAACCAAATGCACATTCATAATCCACATAGATTGTAATTTGGAGTGGACTATATGTTCATGATTTTCAGACCTAATCACTATTTTTTATTATTTTTCGAAATAACATGTTTAAAAAATGGTGTGTTATTGACACATGTTTGTGTCATCCCATTTTCTTTCAAATGTGACTCTTATCATAAAAACTAAAACTACCCTTTTGAAGAAGACAATGCAAGGAACATCCCCTGAGTTTTTACATTTTTTTTGCTATCATTGTGACTAATTCTTAGCTCACTGAATTTTGCAATGATACCGTTTTGAAAACAATTTGTAAAAAATAGAAATCCTTAATGAAATTCAAAAATTCTTATAATATGAGAAAGTAGATTCAATGACGAATCTATTGGTATATACTCCGACAAGTAATTCTTAGATTTTGTAGTGTTTGAACCACAATGAGAAAGTGACAAATTTCAAAAATTTGCAGAAATAGTTGTTGTATTCGTTGACCAAAAACTCTCAGCCGAGAAAAGTTCTTGGTCGGGAATCATATCAATGTCTCGGGCGAGAAATATTTAGCCCAAAAAGTGACCCTAGGTTAATCGAAATACTCCCCTGAGAGGTGGGTTAAACTCTCAGACGAAATAATTAAGCAACTCTCGGGAGAGAGTTTTATTACTTAAAGCCCCGAGAATATTTTAGGGGCTGACCTATTAAATGCCTGTGATTCTCAGAAATATTATAAAATCTATCGCCCGAGATTTATATATATACTCTCGCCCAAGAGTATAATTCCATAAAAATTCAACTCGGGGTATCTACAGTTCGGATATTTATACTACGGACATTTATAGTGCAGATATTACAGTTCGGATAGTTACAAGGTATTTTTTTGTGGCTATGGATATTTTATGGTTTTAAGGTTTTTTGTGGTTATGGATGTTTTGGCATATTAATTTTTTTGTTTTAAATTGTAAAATTAGTTATAGCATATTAATATTTTTTTTAAAGGATAAAAGCAAATTTGGTTTTTGGCATATATTTTTATTTTAAGCAACACATTGCATATTATGTTTTGTATCAAAAAACCTGGCCTCATCCCTTGCCACACTTGCAAGGAAACGATCTCGTGATTTAGTGTTTGCTCGTGAAACATTGCTAACAGGGGTTGTGGCAAAAAACACTGCAACTAATCATTTGTTGTCCATGACTGCAAGAACGTTAAAAACATCAAGATTAAGTTTATGGAAGCATAAAAACATTAGGGTTCAATTAGATGAAGATGATGAAGTTTCATGTTGGGTTGTTATCTATAGGGAACCTTATCAAGATAGACTTCCAAATAATGTGAGGGACAAGGTGAAAGAATTTTGGCATTTAAACTCTAGTATCTTACCAAATGAAAAGGATGTTGTGTGGCATCGTAAATCTAAAGGAAACTATGAAACTCATTCCAAACACATAACAGAGGTCACTCAAGTGGAAATGTTCAAAACTTTTATGGAGAGTAATGTTCATGTGAATATTTCCCTTAACACATTTGTGAAGCTTAAACCATGGTATGCCAGGCCCATTGTTGTTCGCGACACATGTTGTTGTCGATACCATGTAGAATTTGAATTATATTATGAGGCATTTAATAATTTTGGCATACAATGTTGGCCAAATGAACCCCCTCCTTCGAGTGTTAGTGAATTTGTATCTAAAATATTATGTGCGCGAGAAAATGATCAAGTATTCTATAAGAAACAATGCGTCGATGGAAGAAAATGTGAAGAATGTTCTCATTTGGCTCTTTTTGATGTTAAATACCCCATTGATCCAAATGATCCTCAATTGTCAAATCGCATTGTGAATTCGAAGAGATATGAATATGTTGATTATACTCATGTTACAGATTCAACGGCAAAATAAAGAAAGATTGAGTTAGTTGAAGATGATATCTCTGTGACAAGTTTTATGGAGTTGTTTGGGGGGAAAATATATAGATATATCAAACACTCTCATACAACACAATGGAAAGACTTACAGTTCAAGAAATCACGAGATGTATTTCCAAAATGAACAATATTATCAGTTGTTGATTTTGTTGAAAATTACACTTTCACTCCACAAAAGGAGATACAAAGTGAGTATTATCATTCAGACTAAGTATTTATACTTGTGCATACTTTGTACAGACATGCAGAGAGTCAACTCAATGGTTCTAACAGCGATAAAAATAATTGTGAAGTGATTAAAGAGTACCATTTCTACATCAGTGATGATCGTACACATAATACATGTTTTGTTCAACATTGTTTTAATATGCTTTATAATGAATTATCAAGACGAGGGGTCACTTTTATAGAGCATTAGGTGTGGTCATATGGTTGTGCTGGTCAGTTCAAATCGACATGCCCATTCTTATGGTTGTCTCACATTCATAATAAAACGGATGTTCGCCGCACATAGAGTTTTTTTGAAACGGGACATGGAAAAGGAGAACATGATGGCACTGGGGCCTGCATAAAACGTACACTTAGGAGATATCAAATGAATCACCCTGCTTCTCGCCTTGCAAATTCAAGCGATGTTGTTAATAGGTGCAAGCAAAATTTAAGCCATGAATTCAATAAAAGGATGACTAATGTGAGAAGGTATGTAATTGTTTCAATGACCCTTAATGTTTTCAAATGCAATTATTTACTAAGTTTATATGTACATGAGTATTTTTATTTTTAAATTATTTTAAATTTTTTTAATAAATTGTTGTTAAATGTGAAATTTGATTTGCACAGTTTATGGTTTTATCTTGAACATGTTATTCTGGAATATTGCAATGGCCGATGTTGATAGATCAATGCCATATAATTGTGTTGCAATCCCTAAAACAAGGGGTTTACACTCCATTAGGAGTAAAAAAATGGAAAATATACACACAATCAAGAAACGAAAATACTCTTGCTTTTGTCTTGCATGTATTGATGATGTAGAGTCCTTCTATGAGTGTCAAAACCAAACTAACAAATTTATCAAACCATGGATACACCAAGAATTGACACCATTTCCCCCATTTGGAAATATCACAGATGAAGAGCATGATAATGAAGTGGTTGTGATTGATAAGGATTATGATTGTGTTTCTGATTTGGGTTGATAAGGTGATGTATTTGTTGTCATTGCACCAATCCAGAAAAGAGCATTATTATTTATTGAGATGCACTAGGTCGAAAAGCATGTTGTTGCAAGAATTTAAGGATCTGTCAAATTATTCGTATGCAGTGGGTTCAATTGTGTTAATGGGACATTTATTTGCTAAAATAAAAATGTAATGACCATATTATTTTTCAAGACTATGAGCCAGATGTTATATGTGCTCAGTACAGTCATTTAGTCATAGCAACCCGATCGCAATTGAAACCAATGAAGACTAGGAAAAAGACCAAGAATCGCTAATGGAAATTGTCGACAGAGTATCATAATGCCATTCTTGAAAACATTCGCCACTAGCACATTTCATATCATTCAAGAACACATTAGTATGCGAATAAGATTGTTTTCGTTGATTCTAGGGTTAGAACATAGAATTGTTATATAAATTGGATTTTATAGTTTATGGACTTTATATTGGAAATTATTTAAAGACAATGGACATGCACCATTCTCCATTGGTGGTATGTGATTGAATGCAAACTTGTGTTTTTGTGACATTCCTTAAGGTTGGTTGACTACAATGGATACATGCTTTCTTTCTTTCCATTTTTCTCTCTTTTCTTACACTTTTTATATTAATCAATAGAAATGGTTCTGGATATGTTTTTGTTCATAGTTTGAATTTACATTGTTCTTCAAATTGTTTTTCTATGGATTTGACATGTCTTGCGAGTAATGCATGCATTTTATGCATGCAATAACTTTATGTTTTATTTTAATTTATGTAATGTGTTTGGATGCAATAGTTGTATACTTGAAACTTTATTTAAATGTGCTTGGATTTAAATCGATGTGTTCAATGAGAGAGAATATGTTCTTAATTGTTAGGCCTATTTAATTTGTACCCTTATTATTGATTTCCCAACATATGGATGCATTGACACACTCTTTGTATCAAGATAATTGTTTATAAGTTACCTTAGATTATATGGATACATTGACACACCCTTAATGATGGACCTTAGATTATAACTTACCTACCAATGCTAGAATCGTTAGGCTATTGAAGGACTAAGAGAATGAACATTGAATAAAATAGAACAAAAAAAGGTTATACAGCTTGCTTTCTCTTTTATCCATGTCTAAAATGTAGTATCAACAAGCATATTTCCCAGTCTATGACAATTATTGCATTGTCATTAATTGCATAAAGAAAAAACACAAAATCCTCATTTTTATGTTCTTTACGACAAAAGAAATAAAACAACTTATTAATATAACATGGGCTATAAACCCTTTATACCCCAATGAAGATGACTTACTAAAACATATAGTTATTATCTTCTATATGAGTTGTTCGTCCAACTAAGTGGCTTTCTATTTCTCCAAGCTTCCATAAAAATAACTATTAACAACATCTTCTAAAAGTATCTAACTAATTAGTTTTCTACTTCACCAAGCTTCCATAAGATTATTAACAACTTAGAATAATGAAAACTAAAAAACCCACTAATTATATAGGGAAAGGTTAGATTGAATCTTTAATTAGCATACATTTAAAAACATTCAAGAATATTTTGATCATAATATGCAACCAAGGGTAAGCAATCATCTATAATTTTATGATTATCAAACTAAAACAACATATACAAGACATTTTCTAAAGTTTAGAAGTTCATAATCAGAAAGGATTAACACCAATGAATGAATGTGTTATAATAAGAGGAATTATAGCATTTAAAAAAGAATAAGAATGAAATCTAGATAAATGATAAAGGACTTAACATGTAAACATATATATTTTGATCATTTTTTAAATTGTAAATAAGTAAGAAAATCCTTTGTGAAAATTGGTATTTATGTTCATATACTTCTTATACCTGTCATAAGGACTTAACATGTAAAAAAATATATTTTGATAATCTTCCAGGGTGTAAATAAGTAAGAAAAGCATTAGTGAAAATTGGTATTTATGCTTATGTACTTCTCATAAAGACCAATGTTTATGTTTCATCCTGGGGTTCATCTTACTGGTCTTTTCCAAAAGCATGGAATGCCCTAAGGAAATTTTTTTATGGAGATGCCATAAATAGTAGAAGAAATTATGGTTCATTGCAGCATGCTAACAAAACGAGATCTCAAGATAAAGTTGGTGATTTTTGGACTAAATTGAAAGGTTTTTGCAATTAGACAGTGCAAATCAGAAGCTCTCAAATGGTGAGGAACAAATGATCATACATAAAGAACTATTGCCATCTGCTAATAAAAGGACTATGCATAGAAATATCTCAAATGGTCATGAACAAAGGGGCATGTGCAAGGAGCGTTTGAAAGGGGTAACACCACTATTACTAAATTTTAGCACATGTTCATAAATCATTCTTAATTTCCTTTTCCCACCTCTACAGGAATTACATGGACATACATATCTATCCAAAATTGTCTCATCAGCTATTCTCTCATCATGTGCATGGTAATCATCCATTGTCAAATTTGGGTGTTTATTCATCTTCAATCCTATGCATTCAATTTTGAAACTAGTATGTTAATTAGATGACCAATTATCAAATATTCTTGTTTATAGACGCTCAAAAATATTATAGGTGCTAGGAAATTATATAGTTAAAATTCTCTAACAATTTCTAATAAGAAATTTGTCAAGTTCAAGCAATATGCTAACAACATTATCAAGTTCAACCAATTTAGATGATGGAATCAATCAATTACTACTGTTGACACTCCTTACTCTTTATTTACAACCTTGGAAGATTGCATATTAACAATATCATATTCAATGATCAACACAGTGCCATCTTTTCAAGATTTCATTTTTTTCTTTTACCATGACCCTAACATCCAAATATACCATATGATGTATCGAGTGTATTGTCTATGTAATATGATGTTTTTGTCCTAGGGGATTCCTCTTTTAGGGTGTAGTTGCAACAACTCATCCTAGAACTAAGACATTTCTCTTTCTATTAAGTTTAGGTTTGTACGAGATAAGTTATTGTAAACAACAATACATATATTTTGTAAGTGAAATGACTATCTGAAGGTATTCATGCCTGATTCAGCCCAAATTTAGGTGATTAATTACAAAGAACAAAAATATTGTAAATATTTGGTCATTTAAGAAAAATGTGTTGAATTCTCACTATGTTGGTAGGTTTCATTAACCATAATTTTCAATATTTGGGAAGATAAGGTAGTGAATTTTCTTCCTCCTCCCATCCTCACATCCAAAACCTATATGTATAAATTTATCTAAAAATTCCCTAGTCTTCCCCAATGGCATTCTACTAAGGATATTTATACAAACTTAATTCTACCCTCCCAGATTGTTTCCATGTCCCTATGTTGATCCAAGAAGACAAATTTTACTTCTGTAACTACTCATGCACCCAAAAAAGGGATCACACAATGGGTCCCATATGTACATGTTTCCAAAACAATTAGTTAAGACAACAAAAGGACAATATGTGATCATAAAAAAAAGTATTATTTAGATTATCCAATAGAAAAAGACAAGCCACCTATGAAGCTGTATCAACAAAACTATCATCAACAACAACAATTGCTTTTATCAAAACTTTAAATGTAACACCTCTAAAGTGAGACATGAAAATCTCAATTCATTAGTGTTAGTAGTCCAATTAAGGAGGACAATCTTGATCCAACTTGCAAAGAAAACTAACAAAATCTTGCTTCACAAGATCTTATTGCCCCAGATGCGGGTGATCAAGGTGTAGAAGATGGGAGGCATGTGTCAGGACAAGTGGCAACCCTCGTCTTCGACCTCCTTCATTTAAATGTATAGTGCAAGCTTCACATGCATTATCGCGTAAGGATTTTGATCTATGCTTTGGAAATGACATGAAAATCCATTATGCCCTACTCTAGTTCACATGACTTTGGTACTTGGGGACTCTTAACAACCACTCAAGCCTTCTATGTTTCACATGGCTATGGTACTCGGGAGATTACCATGCATGTGCAAGTTGGTTTATAAATATGACCATCAATCTCACCATCTTCATCCCCTTGCAGCATCCTGGACACAAGTTTTGTTGTCCATCCCTGTCTACGAACCTTGTGGGCGAGCAAGGTCTGCGAGATCAACCGGCGAGCCCCCTGTTTTGTTCATTCTCTCTTAATTCTTTAAGTTCATTCGGGTTGGTTCAATTTGAATATTTCATCATGACTTCTTAACATACTGCAGCAAATAATATCGGCTAGGAATCACTCTTCTGTGCAGACCCCCTTCCCCTCCCCACATATGCAATGCAATCTACCCCATGGAAGAGGAGATGTTTGGCGAATTCAAACTCATGCTAGGGCCTAATGTGGTTGTGAACAACTATTAGAGGCTCAAATTCATTCTCTCCGTAGTAGTGCGAGAGAGGGAGAGCTTCGGGGACATGGTCAAGCTCACTGTTAGCATGTTCAAGGAGGATGTTGAGCGTGACTTGGTTCACATGACTAAAATCATGCATCTCTTCGAGGCATCGCTGCAACACCAACAAGGATCTAAAGACTTAGACTGTGAGTCCTAGGAAAAAGAAACCAACAAATCAAACGAAGAAGAGGAAAAATATGCAATGAAAGAATAACAACTTTCTCCTCCTTTCTTTGCTTCAGTTCCCTTTTTTTTATTTTGAAATATTTTAGGATGCCTCCTTTTCTTTTAGTTTTTCCGATATGAATGTTGTTATTGTACAAGGTTGGGCAGTTGAAACTATATCTAGATTCTATGTTTGGTTACTACTATATGTAATCCTTTTTTGGTCACAAGCCATGTCTCGGGCATACTAAGTTATGTAATAGTTTTTTACAACTCTAAGTAAAACTCTAAGTAAAAAAAAGGCTCCTTCTTACTAATAAAAAAAAATGAAAGTAGCAAGTGAAATATCTAAGCATTATATTAAGTTTAATTTTAAATTTAACTTCATTTAATGTATAAACATTATGTCTTATTTTCAAACCATTTGCAACACTAAGAATTTTCATAATTTATTAATTGATGAAAATAAAATTAAAAAATTAAAAAACTATTTCCCATCTTTTCAATGAGAAAACAATATGTTAAAACAATATAATAAATATGTTAAAATATTTATATAAGAGAGAAAATCGAGATCAACCTTAATGATTACTGCCTTAATCGAGACGATGGTGCCAGAATCAGTGATTCTTGGAAACCTCTCCTTTGCTCCTTACAAACCATTAAACGCCTTCAAACCAATTCTTAAGTTTTGGTTTTCCTGCCTCACCTTCCCCTAAGCCCCTTGTTGGACTTTGAAAACCTTCACCCTCCTCCTTCTAGGTTTTTCTTTTTGCTCGAGTCTTTAGGTTTAGGTTAAAATTAAATTAAAAACAAAAATAATAAAACTTTCAAATACTTAATTTAAAAATCAATTTATATACAAAAACTTAAAACTTGTATTTATTAAAATTAACAAGTTATAAAACTAAAGTTTTAAAAATCTAAAATCAAAATTTTTTTAAAAAACTTCTAACTAAAATATATTTAACAAATTTAAATGATTTTTAAAAACTTTTAAAAGAAAATTTTAAAACAAAACCTAAAAAATTTTAATCAAAAGTTTTAATAACTTAATTTCTAGTTCTCTAGTTCTTAGGTTTAGGTTAATTAAAATTTAAATAATTATATTAATTCTTTCAAAATACTTAAATTAAATTTCAATTTATTTTTAAAAAAACTTTGAAAACTTTTAAAAGTTGTAATTATTAAAATTAACAAATTTAATTTATAAAAAATTTAAAATTGAAACTTTTAAAAAACCTCTAATTTAAATAAAATTAACACTTCTAAATGACTTTTATAATTAAATATTTTTAAAAAACTTTTGAAAAGAAAATTTTAAATCAAAAACATAAAAAAATTATATTAAAAGTTTTTAAATAACTTACCTTAGAAAATCTTGTAGGTTTAAATTGTTTTATTAAGAACTTTTTAATAATAAATTTAAAATAACCCTAATCTTCCAAATCCATAATTTTGTAAAAAATTTTAATAAATAAAAAAACAAAATCAAAAAATTCTTTTGTTTTACTAAGCCGACCCTTCTAGTACATTTCTTACCTTAAACCCTAAATGATTCATATTTAACTACTCGGGCATGTTACACTTTTCCTCACGCTTCTAACTGTCTCCTGATGATGATCCCAGAGTAGGGATAGAAACGTCGACTTCTCAAACCTTCGAACGCAGCTCCTCTTTATCAATTTACTACTGCGTAGATGACCATCTTCAATTATTTTATATAATTTATATAATTATATAAATAATATAAATATATAAATATGTTAAAATATTTATATAATTGATAACTAATAATGCATTATAATAAAAATTAAAATATTATATCAATAAAACAATATGTTAAAACAATATAATAAATATGTTAAAATATTTTTATACTAAGTAATAATAATAAAAATTAAAATATTTTATCAATAAAAATCATAAATTTAAATATTATATATTATAATAAAATATAATATATTACATTACTAATTTTAAATTAATAATATAATATATATTTTTATAATCATAATAATAATAATAATAATATATTTTAAATTACAACCATAAAATTATCAAATTGGTGTGAATTCTTAATTTGTTTATAACGAGGGACATCTCTACCCATGAATGTGCGCCTCTTACCCCCTTCATGAGTTGACCTAGTGACATCGTATATAACCACATATTCTTAGGAGGAACTAGGTGCAAAAAAATATTACATCCAAATTGTAAAAAAATATTATGACAAATTTTGCATCTAACAGTAAAAACTAAATTGAATGCAAATATATGTCTATGATGGATAAACATTAATAGATGTGGACTGGATTTTCCGGAATGCCAATACATATGATTGAACATCTAATGACCGTGTATAAGAAAAGAATTAGTACAAGAAAAGAATATATTGCAATTCGTTAAAAGTTTACATATTAGTGTGATTTCATTTTCGATGGGACTGTGGTTTTCATTTATTTAAAACCCAATTAGTTTCGAAAAAAAAATAATGCAAATTTCTCATTAATCAAATAATAGTAAATTATTGGCTAATGAGAGACGTTCGCTCGTTCAAATCAAATAAAATCTCGGCTAATGATCAAAATGGGGAGACTGTTGTTCAGTCAAACTCGACATAAAACGGGTAGAGTTTCATGTTTCCAAATCTTGTTCTGTGGCTCAATAGTTCTTCACAACTGACTTCGAAGCATTCACATTTTATTTAATAGTAGACATACAAAAGTCTTTATTACTGCAGCCATTTTCTGCTACCGAAGATCTTGTCGGTTTGAAAAATAAATAAATTTTACAACAGTATCTGAAAAGTTTTTATAGGCCTTCGTACATATTTTGTCCCATTTTGATATTATATTATATTTTAGGGTGAAAATTAACCATCCTGCTGCGCAGCCTTTAATTGCACAACATACCGCTAAATTTCTAACAACTAGAAATCCTGCCCTTGCATTAAAGCCTGCGTTGATGAAGAGGTAAGCCCATGTCGCCACATCCGCAACCGCAAAGGAATCATGATTGCCTAATATGATTTTTGAATCTTCAATATTTCCAAAAGCTTGAATCTTCAATATGATTGTTACTAAAAACACTTGCAAGCAGTCGGCAGAATAGGCTGCAACAACTCATTGTGAATGCGAACGAAGATCTGATTAAAGGACTCCTTGAACTTCTCACAGAGGAAGTCTGCCCTCAAGCAACTACTTCATATCTGGAGGTTTTGATGGCAATCTGTTCTCATTCCAGGAACAACAGAATCAAGGCGATAGAGGCCGGAGCATAACTTGCGAGAAGACGCTGTGTCTCTAGATATTTTGTGTGAATGTGCAGAGGGAAGAGCTACAACAATTGGGCATAGCTTCAATCTCCAAGAAGATACTGAGAGTATCACAAGCTGCAACCGAGAAAGCAGTTCGAATACTCTGGTCGCTCTACAAGTTATCTCCAATCCCTGGCCTTCTTAACGAAATGGCGCAGATTGGTACCGTCTACAAATTGTGTATGCTCCTTCAACTTGAACTTGAATGCAGATCAAAGACGAAACAAAACGCCAACGAAATACTCAGAGAGCATGGTAAGCATTGGAGGAGCTCAGCTTGCGTTCTTCAATGAGTAGTTTGCGTTACTGGTTATACATATTTTGTATTCCCTGTGAAGCATTTACCCTGTCCTGTGTCTGAGTGCAAATGCATTCAGGGTGTTTCGTGTCGCCAAGACGTTGGGAGAATTTCGCATTCAAACCCTAAGAAAGTATCACGTAGAATGAATTTTACTCTTTTGATAATTCCTTTGGCGCTACGGCATTTTTGGACTCTGCAATATATATAAGCAAAATGTGCTACAGTTTTCTTGTGACTTATTTATAACATTACTTTATGGCTCCCTCCTTGCTCCTTACTTGATCAGATTTCTCTTTTGATTATATTCTCTTTTCTCTTCTCTGCACATTAAACAGCTCTATCATCTTCTTCCCAATGTAAAGATGATTATTTTCTTCATCAGTTCTTCCAATGCTCCGCCATGAAATGAACGAAACAGAGACAGAGTACAGCGAAACACGCAAGGCCGCCTCTAGGGGAACCTTGCATGTGGAGAACAATAATTATCATATCAAAGTACTATTTTTAGTTATTGGAGAGGTCTGATTAGATAAGTGATTTTTTTTTTTTTGGCATTCTCTGCTCTTCAAAACAATAAATAAAATATTTTTTTCCATTTTAAATTGTCCATAGATTTTTTATTTTTTATTATTTTAAATTGTTTATAGAATATTTAGTTGTCTTTTCTAACACATTCATAATTTTTTTTATATTCATCACATAACAACTACATTTTGCTATGCAATTCATATTTACACAAAATAAAATATAATATAATAATTACAAGGGCTATAAGGTAGCTAATTCCTGATTCCTGCCTAAAGGTTTAGAGATAGCTAAATTGCCAAATAAATAAACTTGTCAACATCAAATTGGAACATGTATATTTTATATAATAAAAAACTGAAGATGAATATTTTTCTTATCGATATAAATTAATAATAATTAGTTGATAGCTTAATAATTATTTAACAACACAAATGTTAGAATAAGTAATGCTCTAATACATTGTTAAATGAAATCATCATATTATAACATAGCAAGTTATATAAGGATCCAAACCAAATTGGAAAAAACCTATCACTATTAAATAAGGAAAATTTTCAAACACATAAAAAACTTGTCATATAGCCAATGCATATTGTTTTACACTAACATGTGCATAGTGTTTATGCTTACATCTATGATTGATTGAAAAATCATAAATCATTATAATAACTTTTATGTAAAGGTAGCAGCTAACATAAATGTACAAAGTATATTTCAAACCTCAATGTATTGTTTCATTGTAAAACTAAGTAATTTTAGAAATCGAAGAGTTCATTATCATAGGGAAACAATTTGTGAAGAGGGAACCTGGTGTATTACTTTTGAAACCTTCGTACTACAACATAATTGAGTCCATCATTAGGGAGGATCATAAGTAACTTTAGAAATTTCTCTAAGCCTCTTAGTTAAATTTTTCTTGTTAGTTGTATCAGACTAGAACATAATGGAGTCCATCATTAGGGAGGATCATAAGTAATTTTAGCAATTTCTCTAAGCCTCTTAGTTAAAGTTTTCTTGTTAGTTGTATCAAAATTCTTATCTAAGTTAATGTTTTATCTTTAATTGTATCAAAATCCTTATTGACTCTCAATAGTGCATATACAGAAGGCATAAATGCACATATATAGAAGAGAGCTTCCGTATATGCATATTTTTCCTTCTGTAAATGCGCATTTTGCCTTCTGTATATGCGCATTTACGAAAGGTAGAAATGTGCATATACAGAATCTCTCTTCTGTATATGCGCATATCTGTCTTCGGTATATGTGCATGTACGGGAGGCAGAAATGTGCATATACGGAAAAGAGCTTCTGTATATGCTCATTTACGGAAGGTAGAAATGCGCATATACGGAAGCGAGCTTCCGTATATGCGCATTTTTTCATCTGTATATGCATATTTACAGAAGGTAGAAATGTACATATACAAAAGCTACCAAAGATATGATAAATTTAAAAGTTATCAATCATATTATAAGCATAAGATTGCCTATTTAGGAAATTTTCCAAAGACTTTCCAATGCTAAATAGTCATGAACCTATTTGAATTGCAACATAAACAACCAAAATAATGCATGATAAGATATCCAAAATTAACATAGAAGATTACATTCTTCCATGCATTCTGTGAAACAAATATCTAACTTTTAAGATGCATGAAGGAAATAATATAGAACTATTCATTCACTAATAAAAATTCAATTAATGACTTCCTTATCCCAATTCAAACTCTTGGAAAACATCCTCTAAATATTTTTGGTTAAGAGATAAACTAACTACCAATTGCTTAGTTTTGAATCAATTGATTTATAGAATACACAACAAATTACCTCTTGGTATGCTCATCCTTACTCCCACAACTTTTACAATTTCTTTACATGATATAGTGACCATATTTATGAATTAGCTATTTCTCAACAATATCCAAGGCCCTTTTTTTTTGGCTTAGAGCAGTTAAATGTATACACAATAGATACCTCACATAATACCCACAGGAATACCTTCAATATATCAATCCAATTGATGTCTATCGAGAATATAAATTAACCAAAGGAACAACAAAAAAAAACATTGTATAAACAAATTCATTATACCTCCAAGAATGTCATTATGATAGTTCCAAGGAATTTCCAACCCTTCGCTTCTTTCCATTGCCAACTCTCATGGTGCCAACTTGTTTCCACTTAGACATACTTAGGGAACACTTATTTTCTAGAGACCCTTGGACCAATTCTAGATTATGTATAATGTACTCAGCATGGATCTTTCCATCCATAGAAAAACATCTAGATCAATGTTATTAGCTTCTTTATAGAACCATTAATCATTTAAGTTCAACCTCTTTTTCTCTAGAAAAGTTTTGGCAACATTTACTTAATCTTCATGTTACACTCAAAATCCACGATGTACCTTCCCTATTTAAAGATTTTGTGAGGTTTCCACCTCACCCCACTTACGAAAAATTAAATTAATTTTATTATTTATAAATTATATAATATTTACCACCCTTCTTACGTTTGTTCCTACTATTTCTTTTTTGTTTGAATTTATTAAATAAATGGATAGTCACCCCTTAGGTAGATAGCTAAATTTCTATGCATTGGAGCATTTCTATAAAAATAAGGCCCATGAAGTAAATATGGTGTGAAATCAATATGTGTAACAAGAGTTACTAGAAAGTTACTAGAGTCAACCTTACATTGAAGTCAAACATGGATTGAAGTCGACCTTTGATTGAATTCAAAATCTTGCATTGTTCTCCACCTTGAAGAAAACCTTTGATTGAAGATAACCTTGGATTGAATTCAACCATGGGTTGAAGTAAACCATGAACTATTATTATCTATGGATTGAAGTCACCCATGCTTCAAACAAAACCATGCATAAAATTGAACTATCATTTGAAATCCACTATGAATTCAAATCAATCATGGCTTAAAGGAAACCTTACTTAATAGTCAACTATGGATTCAAGTTAACCATGGTTCAAAGGAAACCTTACTTAAGAGCCAACTATGGTTTGAAGTCATATGTGGTTCTAAACCTACCTTCCTTAAAAGTCAGCTATGGTTTGAATTCAATCTTGCTTAAAAGTTAACTCTACATAAGTTAGTTACGGATTAAAGTATACGCACTAGTGTATATATTATAATGTAACAAAGTATATATACTAGTGTATATACTATAATGTAACAAAGTATATACACTAGTGTATACACCATACTATAACTAAGTATATACACTACAGTGTATGTACTATATTGTAACTAGGTATATACGCTATATTGTACTGTAACCAAGTATATACACCATTGTATGCACTATGTTGTAACTAGTATATACACTAGTGTATATACTTTACTGTAACTAGGTATATACACTAGTGTATATACCTCAATGTACACTAGTATATATACATTGTATCGTGACTAGGTATACACACTAGTGTACATACATTGTACTATAACTAATATATGCACTATTGTATATTCTAGTATATACACTAGTGTATACATTGTACTATAACTAGCTATATACATTCAAACTGTGGTGAAAGTTTTATTGACAGTAACATGCAACACCATAAGAATATTGTTTTTCTCCACTCATCCAACTCATAGATGATGTTATTCATTTGGATCAAAACCATAACTTCTACAAAATAATCTAATAAAAAATATTCCTCCAAAATATAAATTTTGATCATGACTAAAAATCCTATTCCAAGATATTAGCAATTAGTTTTGATCACAACCAAAAAGGTCTACTCGACATTGTGACTTATTTGTCATACATATGGACACTCATCTTTTACTTTTTGTATCATGATCATGCATAATTGAAACACCTGTTGTTGGTACTCTATTAATCTGACTCCATTTTCTTCTTTCTATCACTCTCATGTAGATGTACATTAGCTTTACCTCTATCCATCAACATATGTGTACTCAATTTTTTCCTCTCATTTTACCACTAATGCAATACAGTCGACTTGCATACACATGGCATACACCCATAAGTTGTTATTGTATTTTGTTTTTTGCTTTTCGTCCAACATTCTATTGGGATTTCACATGCCCCACTCATCTTTTATTTCTTTCCATCACAATCATACGGATGGATAACACTTCCTAGGACCACTTTTTCTTCTTTATGTCACCTATGTATATGCCTGCTCTTGTTATTCCCTTCTTTCCAGATAATTATGTAAGCGATTGTTTTTTGGCATTTGTGTCACAACAATTGCAAATTTTTATGCTATGCTTTTACAGGGAGATCAATGGGTTTTCCTAACATTTTCGCATCCACCCTCTTATTATCCAAACAACTATTTTCTTGTTATTCTAAAGTGGTACTGACATCTGACAACTTGTCTTTATAAAAGTTTCATTATTATTCCAAGATTCGAAGTTGACAATTTTGTGGCATATACCAGGGGAAAGCAATAAACATTCCGCAACATACTAATTAAGTTTATTGCAAGGGCTCTGACATATCTTAACCTTTGTGTCCACAAAGAATTTTTAGTATAAGATGGTTGTCTTGATCATCTATCCACATATGAATGCCATGCGACTCCTACCTCACATGCCATGCTCCCCAAACCCATGGTCTAAATCCCCATGCCATATGGATGAAAAATATGGCAAATGTGCATTAATGTTATGTTTGTTTGAATTTTGAATTCAATAATTGTGCAAAGGATCAATGAGACATTCAAATTTAGACTTTGAATATGTGTATTATATAGGTATATACACTAGTGTATATACTTGATATTTATACCAATGGTATATACCTAGGTAGTACACCAGTGTATATAGACAAGTATATACACGAGTATATGTACTAGTATATACACCAATGTATATACCTAAGATGTATATACACTAGTGTATATATTAACACTGGTGTATATACCTAGTATACACTATACTAAGTATATACATTGGTGTATATACTAGGTATATACTACAGTATATATACACTATATACCTAGTAGAATGTATTATGAGATGTATTATAAGAGATATGAGTGAGTGATGATAATGTTTTACACTTAGGGTTTATAATGGTTAAATTATAAAATTTATGAGTTATGTGGATTATTCACTACTACAAAAAAGACCTTTAGAGGAGGTCATTTTTTGCCTCCAAAAGTTGAATTGATAGGGGTCATTAGTGACGGTTTTGTGATCCCCCCTAAAGGTATCATTGCTAAAATTCAAGCCTTTTAGCAACAATTTTTGAAGAAATATAAACTTCCCCTAAAAGTGACTTTTAGGGGTGGTTCCAAACTGCCCCCCAAAAAATGACTTTTGGCGACGGTTTGGAACCGCCCCTAAAAGAGACATTTTGAAGGCAGTTTTGTCGACGATTTGGAACAGCCCCTAAAAGTTACTTTTTAGCGACAGCTTGGTCCTGTATATGCGCGGGCATATATGTAAGTACTTCTGTAAATGCATTTCTTCCATATATGTGCGTGCATATACAGAAACACTTATGCATATGCACACGTATATACGGAAAGTGCACATACAAAAATAATAGTGTATATATACTATAGTACATACATTTATGTATATATGCATCGGTATATACACTGGTATATATACTTGGTATATAAACTAGTGTATATACTAGTATATATACCTAGTATATACAGTAGGTATAAACACTAGTGTATATACTCTAGTATATACACTAGTCTATATAGTGTGTGTACACACTAATGTATATAACTAGTACATACACCAGTTTATACACTAGGTATATACACTAGTGTATATATTATGTATATATACTATATAGTATAACTAATATATAATACTAATAGTATATAATAGTATATCATGACCTCTTTGAGATGATAGCTTTGTAATTATGATCGAATAATCTGTTTATTTGGTTGAGACAATATTTGGATTTTTATGACCAAATTCCTCTATTATAGTCCCAACATGTTGCAAGTGCTCAACACATGTTTTGTTGTAAATGAAAATGTCATTAAGGTAAAAAAGAATAAAATTATCGAAACACTGTCAAAGTGCGATGTTCATCAATATATGAAATGTCATTGGTCCATTTGTAATACTGAATGCATGACAAACAACTCATGGCATGGTGATGGTGACAGTGGGCATGACAACGATGAGGATGATGATGAACCGTATTCCAATGATAACACCAATGACATTGAGGATGAGGATATTATGGTGACAATAACAATGATGATT
>LPNX011178023.1:379068-477725 GCA_001517045.1 Pseudotsuga menziesii | reverse complement strand
GGGATTGCTTGGGATGATTTCTATTTTATGGATCAAGCGTGATTGACTTCATTCTACCATTGCATCTAAAAGGTCCATCAACTTCTTGCACACACCCTTCAAGTAGATCATCAAGACTACTTCTAATACTAATGGTCTCGATTAATTTCTCATGTTCAGAGTAAGGTAGGAAATATCGTACCTTGGATGAGTTTCCTTGGCATTGTTTGTAGTTAGAGGTTTGTACCAACAACTAAGTTTGTATAGTGGTATACAAAATGAACTAGTATGTTCTTTCTATAGTGGTATACTAGTGTATTATGCCTAGCATGTTATAGTATATACATCAGTGTATATAACTAGCATATGCACTAATGTATATACTAGTTTTATATACATCAGTGCATATACTAGTTATATACATCAGTGTATGTACTAGGTATATACACTAGTGTGTATATACTTTATATACTAGTATATACACCTACACTAGTGTATATATACTAGGTATACATAGTGCATACTAGGTATATACACTCATGTATATAATAGGTATATACACTAGTGTATACTAGGTATATACACTTATGTATATACTAGATATATATACTAGTGTAAAAACTATTGTATACACTAGTGCATATTATATGTACTCTAGGTATATACATTGGTGTATATACTAGTTATATGCAATGGTGTATGTGCTAGTATACAATTGGTATATAGACTATATATGTGTAGGAATATATACACTAGTGTATATACACCCTGATGTGCATGTTTTACCACTTAGGATTCGCTGATGGTGCCAGTCGCCATACCCAGAACTTAGCTTGGGGTGCTTGGGTTATCTATGCACCAGAGAGTCATGTGGTGTCTTCAGGAGGTGTGTGTCTCTGACCATCATCAAACAATGTTGTTGAGTATATAGTGTCATGATTGAACTACTACGCGATGCCATTTCTAATTGCATTCGTTCTGTTGAAGTCCACCTTGACTCACAGTTAGTTGTGTCACAATTGAATTCATCAAATGTCATGTACAATAATAAAATGATAAAATAATGTAAATGAGATACAACAGTAAAGAATCATAACCATTATTTTGAATCAAACGTATACTCAGACACTTTTAGGTTTGATCTTGTCACCGGAGGGTACCATCCTCCCTTAGAATCCTTCCCAATCCTCCCTCGAGGATTCTCCCATAATCCTTCGTCATTATTGTCTACCCTGGGATTTAAATGCATTTCTTGTCGGTCCTGATGTGGCATTGTACTATATCCGCTTGCAACCATAGAATGGTAATTGCGATAAGTGGAAGGAGTACTATCCACATGTGTCCTTCCCCTGCCATGATAACATACCACGTCACTACACTCCATATTGTTGCTCTGTATGTCCCAATTTCCTAGCTCCTTGCATTGAGAAATCCAATCATGGGCCTCGGAATTCACCAGTTGTCCTGCCCTCCATTGGCTTTTCACGGTCTCCCTGATATTTTCTAGGTGGCCAACCACCTTATTCCATCACGTCTGGTGTGGGTGAAGGTCCAAGTATGTGGCATTGCCAGCTAGGCCTCCAACTTTTCTAGTAAACCGATCATTCGCGTGTTGGCTGCCACCTTGGAGGTGCACTTTCCTTGTTGTATTTGCTTCGCAAGTTGAATAATGAGTCTTGAATCTCCTTCAATTATCTTTGGTTCCCAATTGAATCTTGAAATCAATACTAGCCCTTAGATGAGCCCCTCCAACTTAGCCGGATTATTAGAATCATGGCCAAGATAGGCATAGTATAATTGGATTCCCCAAGCTCTTTTCTGTATATGTGCATTTTTCCTTCCATATATGTGCATATACGGATGAGAGCTTCCATATATGTGAATTTCTGCCTTCAGTAAATGCACATTTATGGAAGGAAAAATGGGCATTTACAGAAGAGAGTTTTCGTATATGCGCATTTTTCCTTCTGTAAATGCGCACTTTTCCATCTGTATATGCGCATTTATGAAAGTTAGAAATGCGCATATACGGAATCTCTCTTCCATATATGCGCATTTCTGCCTTCGGTATATGTGCATATACAGAAGACAAAAATGCACATATACTGAAGAGGGCTTTCGTATACGCACATTTTCCTTTTGTATATGCCCATTTACAGAAGGAAGAAATGCGCATATACAGAAGGAAGAAATGTGCATATACAGAAGCTCTCTTCCGTATATGAGCATTTTTCCTTCTGTATATGCGCATTTACGGAAGGCATAAATGTGCATATACGGAAGAGAGCTTATGTATATGCGCATTTCTACCTTTCGTAAATCTGTATATACAGATGAAAAAATATACGCATATACGGAAGCTTTCTTTTGTATATGTGCATTTATGCCTTATGTATATGCACTATTGAGAGTCACTAAAGATTTTGATACAATTAAAGAAAAAAAAATAACTTAGATAAGACTTTTGATACAACTAATATGAAAACTTTAACTAAGAGGTTTAGAGAAATTGCTAAAATTACTTATGATCCTCCCTAATGATGGACTCAATTATGTTGTAGTACAAAGGTTTTAAAAGTAATACACAAGGTTCCCTCTTCACAAATTGTTTCCCTGTGATAATGAACTCTTTTATTTCTAAAATTACTTAGTTTTACAATGAAACAATACATTGAGGTTTGGAATATACTTTGTACATTTATGTTAGTTGCTACCACTAGATAAAATTTATTATAATGATTTATGATTTTTCAATCAATCATACATGTAAGCATAAACACTATGCACATGTTAGTGTAAAACAATATGCATTGGCTATATGACAAGTTTTTTATGTGTTTGAAATTTTTCCTTATTCAATAGTGACAGGTTTTTTCCAATTTGGTTTGGATCCTTATATAACTTGCTATGTTATTATATAACTTGCTATGTTATAATATGATGATTTCATTTAACAATGTATTAGAGCATTATTTATTCTAACATTTATGTTGTTAAATAATTATTAAGCTATCAATTAATTATTTTATATTGATAAGAAAAATATTCATCTTCAACTTTTCATTATATAAAATATACATGTTCTAATTTGATGTTGAAAAGTTTATTTAATTTGCAATTTAGCTATCTCTAAACCTTTAGGGAGGAATTAGCTACTTTATAGCCTTGTAATTATTATATTATATTGTGTAAATATGAATTGCATAGTAAAATGTAGTTGTTATGTGATGAATATAAAAAAAGTTTATGAATGTGTTAGAAAAGACAACTATATATTCTATAAACAATTTAAAATAAATAAAAATAAAAATTCGATGGACAATTTAAAATGGAAAAAAATATTTTTATTTATGGTTTGAAGAGCAGAGAATGCAAAAAAAATCGCTTATCTAATCAGACCTCTCCAATAACTAAAAATAGTACTTTGATACGATAGTTATTGTTCTCCACATGCAAGGTTCGCCTAGAGGCGGCCTTGTTTGTTTCACTGTACTCTGTCTCTGTTTTGTTCATTTCATGGCGGAGCATTGGAAGAACTGATGAAGAAAATAATCATGTTTACATTGGGAAGAAGATGATCATGTTTACATTGGGAAGAAGATGATAGAGCTGTTTAATGTGCAGAGAAGAGAAAAGAGAATATAATCACAAGAGAAATCTGGTCAAGTAAGGAGCAAGGAGGGAGCCATACAGTAATGTGATAACTAAGTCACTAGAAAACTGTAGCACATTTTGCTTATATATATTGCAGAGTCCAAAAATGCCATAGCGCCAAAGGAATTATCAAAAGAATAAAATTCATTATACGTGATACTTTCTTAGGGTTTGAATGAGAAATTCTCCCAACGTCTTGGTGACACGAAACACCCTGAATGAATTTGCACTCAGACACAGGGTAAATGGTTCACAGGGAATACAAAATATGTATAACCAGTAATGCAAACTACTCATTCAAGACTGTCCATAGATTATAAACACTTGCGATGGAACGTAAGCTGAGCTCCTCCAATGCTTACCATGCTCTCTGAGTATTTCGTTGGCCTTTTGTTTCGTCTTTGATGTGCATTCAAGTTGAAGGAGAATACACAATTTGTGGATGGTACCAATCTGCGCCATTTCGTCAAGAAGGCCAGGGATTGGAGATAACTTGTAGAGCGACCAGAGTATTCGAACTGCTTTCTCGGTTGCAGCTTGTGATACTCTCAGTATCTTCTTGGAGATTGAAGCTATGCCCATGGCATGATCAATTGTTGTAGCTCTTCCCTCTGCACATTCACACAAAATATCTAGAGACACGGCGTCTTCTCGCAAGTTATGCTCCGGCCTCTATCGCCTTGATTCTGTTCTTCCTGGAATGAGAACAGATTGCCATCAAAATCTCTAGATATGAAGTAGTTGCTTGAGGGCAGACTTCCTCTATGAGAAGTTCAAGGAGTCCTTTAATCAGATCTTCGTTCGCATTTACAATGAGTTGTTGCAGCCTATTCTGGCCACTACTTGCAAGGGTTTTTAGTAACATAACTGAATGAAATATGTCATTGCAGCTGCCTCTCTTGAGAATCCATGAAATGAGTTTTATGGTTTTGGACATAGTAAGCAATTCTGCAGTCTTATCTGCCATCGGAAGTTTGTACAGAATCCCCAAGGCCTCCTCGCAAGCCATCACACATTCATAGCCTCTACTTTCCACTTCCACTGTATTCGTTTCAATAGCAAAGACCAATGCAGAATATCCACCACATGCAACAATAGACCTTATGTTTGCCTCGCTCTCGTCCACTAGAGATCTCAGTTTCTTCAAGCCATTAACCACTTGAAAAGGTGGGCATGATTCAAAATCTCGAAGCAATTTATTGACCTGATTCGAGTCGACAGGGGACTTGGGCGTGGGGATTCGTTGGACACCTTTAGAACTATTGGTGAGGCACCACCCTTGAATGGGACAACGCAGAGTATGGTTGGGAATCATATAGTAGTTGGGCATCACTTGCATCGTTGCAGGGCATGTGTTCTTACCGCAAGAATATATCCATTTCTCCATACTCTCTCTATCGTATGAGATACCAGTGAAAACTGTAATGGGGTCTCTCATTATTTCCTTAGATATACCTTTCGTCTCTGCAATGTGAGAAGAGCCAATCCTGCAGCATCCAGAGGGAAACCATTGTAGTTGAACATCAGAGATTTCTTCCACGTTGTGAACGTTGCGGTGGATAACATGCAGAGCTTATTGTCTGCAATAGGTTCAAACACCAGATAAGAAATCGGGTAACCCAACGCCATTGGCCTTCTCCAGCTTTTCCCGCTTCTTAACAAGGGTCCCCTGCATCTTTACAAGTCCAACATTTCCATCTCCACCAGATTCAGAAGTACTCTACATCTTCCCATCGACTAATAACATCGATCGAAAGGCCGGTCTCAGCGCGGGCATTTCCAAATTCGAAATTCAATGAAAATAGTGGCGGGCATTTCGAAATTCAAAATTCAAAAATTGGCTGTAGTGAATCATAGCAGGGAACGATGAATATCATGTGCATGCATGGCATGGATAAGATATAATGTACATGAATGGCATAAGGCTTTCCAGATTCTTATAAGGTATTCCCCAGAAAATTCTGCCAAAAAAACCGAGACGCACGTAGGGTTAGGTGTGTCAGAGCCCCCGCAGCCGCATTAAACAGTTTGTTGCGGGGTGCATATTGGTGGCCACTGGCCAGACATGTTGGGACTTGATCAAATGCCAATTAAGCTAGAAGCTTTTGGAAATATTGAAGATTCAAAAATCATATTAGGCAATCATTATTATGATTGCAGATTCCTTTGTGGTTGCGGATGTGGCCACATGGGCTTACGTCTTCATCAACGCAGGCTTTAATGCAAGGGCAGTTGTCTAACAAGATGTTGGATTTCTAGTTGTTATAAATTCAGCGGTCTGTTGTGCAACTGTCGTAACATTAAACGCTGCGCAGCAGGATGGTTAACAAATATATATCAAAATGTGTACAAAGGCCTATAAAAAAATTTCAGATACTGTTGTTAAATTTATTTTTTTCAAACCGATGAGATCTTCGGGTAACAGTAAATGGCTGCAGTAATAAAGACTTTTGTAGCTGCAGTAATAAAGACTTTTGTATGTATACTATTGAATAAAATGTGAATGCTTCGAAGTCAGTTGTGAAGAACTATTGAGCCACAGAACAAGATTTGGAAGCATGAAACTCTACCCGTTTTATGTCGAGTTTGGCTGAATAACAGTCTCCCCGTTTTGATTATTTTGCAGTACAAGGAGCATCATTAGCCGATATTTTATTTTATTTGAACGAGCGAACGTCTCTCATTAGCCAATAAATTACTATTATTTGATTAATGAGAAATTTGCATTAATTTTTTTTCGAAACTAATTGGATTTTAAATAAATGAAAACCACAGTCACATCGAAAATGAAATCACACTAATATGTAAACTTTTAACGAATTGCAATATATTTTTTTCTTGTACTAATTCAGTTTTTACTTGCCATTTGGAAACAAAACCTGGTCATTAGATGTTCAATCATATGTATTGGCATTCCGGAGAATCCAGTCCACATCTATTAACGTTTAATCCATCGTAGACATATCTTTGCATTCAATTTAGTTTTTACTGTTAGATGCAAATAGTTTGAAAATAAGACGTAATGTTTATGCATTAAATGAAGTTAGATTTCAAATTAAACTTAACATAATGCTTATGTAAAGAGATATTTCACTTGCTACTTTCACTTTTTTTTTATTAGTAAGAAGGAACCTTTCTATTACTTAGAGTTGTAAAAAACTATTACATGACTTAATCTGCACGAGACATGGACTCAGACTGTATACTTGTGACCAAAAAAAGATTACATATAGCAGTAACCAAATAGAGAATCTAGACATAGTTTCAACTGCCGAACCTTGTACAATAGCAACATTCCTATCAGAAAAACTAACATAAAAGGAGACATCCTGAAATATTTCAAAATAAAAAACAGGGAACTAAAGCAAAGAAAGGAGGAGAAAGTTGTTATTCTTTCATTGCAGATTTGTCCTCTTCTTCGTTTGATTTGTTGGTTGCTTTTTCCTAGGACTCATAGTCTAAGTCTTTAGATCCTTGTTGGCGTTGCAACGATGGCTCGAAGAGATGCATGATTTTAGTCATGTGAACCAAGTTGCACTCAACATCCTCTTTGAACATGCTAACAGTGAGCTTGACCATGTCCCTGAAGCTCTCCCTCTTTGGCATTGCTACGGAGAGAATGAATTTGAGCCTCTAATAGTTGTTCATAACCACATTAGGTCCTAGCCTGAGTCTGAATTTGCCAAACATTTCCTCTTCCATGGGGTAGATTGCATTGCATATGTGGGGGGGAGGGGGTATGCACTGAAGAGTGATTCCCAGCCGATATTATTCGCTACAGTATGTTAAGAAGTCATGATGAAATATTCAAATCGAACCAACCCGAATGAACTTAAAGAATTAAGAGAGAATGACCAAAACAGGGGACTCACCCGTTGATCTCGCAGACCTTGCTCGCCCACAAGGTTCGTAGACAGGGATGGCCAACAGAACTTGTGTCCAGGATGCTACGAGGGGATGAAGATGGTGAGATCGATGGTCATATTTATAAACCAACTTGCACGCGCACGGTAATCTCCCGAGTACCATAGCCATGTGAACCAGAGAAGGCTTGAGTGGTTGTTAAGAGTCCCCAAGTACCGAAGTCATGTGAACCAGAGTAGGGCATAATGGCTTTTCATGTCATTTCCAAAGCACAGATCATAATCCTTACGCGAGAATGCATGTGAAACTTGCATGCTATACATTTAAACGAAGGAGGTCGAAGACGAGGGTTGCCACTTGTCCTCACACATGCCTCCCATCTTCTACACCTTGATCACCCGCATCTGGGGCAATAAGATCTTGTGAAGCAAGATTTTTCCAGTTTTCTTTGCAAGTTGGATCAAGATTGTCCTCCTTAATTGGACTACTAACACTAATGAATTGAGATTTTCATGTCTCGCTTTAGAGGTGTTGTATTTAAAGTTTTGATAAAAAAATTGTTGTTGTTGATGATGGTTTTGTTGATACAACTTCATAAGTGGCTTGTCTTTTGTTATTGGATAATCTAAATAATACTTTTTTTAATGATCACATATTGTTCTTTTGTTGTTTTAACTAATTGTTTTGGAAACATGTACATATGGGACCCATTGTGTGATCCCTTTTTTGGGTGCATGAGTAGTTACAGAAGTAAAACTTGTCTTCTTGGGTCAACATAGGGACATGGAAACAATCTGGAAGGGTAGAATTAAGTTTATATAAATATCCCTAGTAGAATGCCACTGGGGAAAACTAGGGAAATTTTAGATAAATTTATACATATAGGTTTTGGACATGAGGATGGGAGGAGGAAGAAAATTCACTACCTTATCTTCCCAAATATTGAAAATTGGTTAACGAAACCTACCAACATAATGATAATTCAACACATTTTTCTTAAATGACCAAATATTTACAATATTTTTGTTATTTGTAATTAATCACCTAATTTTGGGCTGAATCAGGGATGAATACCTTCATATAGTCCTTTCACTTACAAAATATATGTATTGTTGTTTACAATAACTTATCTCGTACAAACCTAAACTTAATGCAAAGATAAATGTCTTAGTTCTAGGATGAGTTGTTGCAACTCCAACCTAAAAGAGGAATCCCCTAGGACAAAAACATCATATTACATAGACAATACACCCGATACATCTTATGGTATATTTGGATGTTAGGGTCATGGTAAAAGAAAAAAATGAAATCTTGAAAAGATGGCACTGTGTTGATCATTGAATATGATTTCCTAGCACCTATAATATTTTTGAGCATCTCTAAACAAGAATATTTGATAATTGGTCATCTAATTAACATACTAGTTTCAAAATTGAATGCATAGAATTGAAGATGAATAAACACCCAAATTTGACAATGGATGATTACCATGCACATGATGAGAGAATAGTTGATGAGACAATTTTGGATATATATGCATGTCCATGTAATTCTTGTAGATGTGAGAAAAGGAAATTAAGAATGATATATATGCATGCCCCTTTGTTCATGACCATTTGAGATATTTCTATGCATAGTCCTTTTATTAGCAGATGGAAATAGTTCTTTATGTATGATCTTTTGTTCCTCACCATTTGAGAGCTTCTAATTTCCACTATCTAACTGCAAAAACCCTTTAAAGTCAGTCCAAAAATCACCAACTTTATCGTGAGATCTCGTTTGTTAGCAGGCTACACTGAACCATAATTTCTTCCACTATTTATGGCATCTCCATAAAAAAAATTCCTTAGGGCATTCCATGCTTTTGGAAAAGACCAGTAAGATGAACCCCGTGGTGAAACATAAACATGAGTCTTTATGAGAAGTACATAAGCATAAATACCAATTTTCACTAATGATTTTCTTACTTATTTACACCTTGGAAGATTATCAAAATATATTTTTTTACATGTTAAGTCCTTATGATAGGTATAAGAATTATATGAACATAAATACCAATTTTCACTAAGGATTTTCTTACTTATTTACAATTTAAAAAATGATCAAAATATATATGTTTACATGTTAAGTCCTTTATCATTTATCCAGATTTCATTCTTATTCTTTTTTAAATGCTATAATTCCTCTTATTATATCGCATTCATTCATTGGTGTTAATCCTTTCTGATTATGAACTTCTAAACTTTAGAAAATGTCTTGTATATGTTGTTTTAGTTTGATCAATCATAATAATTATAGATTATTGCTTACCCTTGGTTGCATATTATGATCGAGTTATTCTTGAATGTTTTTAAATGTATGTTAATTAAAGATTCAATCTAACCTTTCCCTATATACTTAGTGGGTTTTTTAGTTTTCATTATTCTAAGTTGTTAATAATCTTATGGAAGCTTGGTGAAGTAGAAAACTATTTAGTTAGATATTTTTAGAAGATGTTGTTAATAGTTATTTTTATGGAAGCTTGGCGAAATAGAAAGCCACTTAGTTGGACGAACAACTCATATAGAAGATAATAACTATATGTTTTAGTAAGTCATCTTCATTGGGGTATAAAGGGTTTATAGCCCGTGTTATATTAATAAGTTGTTTTGTTTCTTTTGTCGTAAAGAACATAAAAATGAGGTTTTTTTGTTTTTTCTTTATGCAATTGATGACAATGCAATAATTGTCATAGACTCGGAAATATGCTTGTTGGTACTACATTTTAGACATGGATAAAAGAGAAAGCAAGCTGTATAACCTTTTTTTGTTCTATTTTATTCAATATTCATTCTCTTAGTCCTTCAATAGCCTAACGATTCTAGCATTAGTAGGTAAGTTATAATCTAAGGTCCATCATTAAGGGTGTGTCAATGCATCCATATAATCTAAGGTAACTTATAAACAATTATCTTGAAACAAAGAGTGTCAATCCATCCATATGTTGGGAAATCAATAATAAGGGTACAAATTCAATAGGCCTAACAATTAAGAACATTTTCTCTCTCATTGAACACATTGATTTAAATCCAAGCACATTTAAATAAAGTTTCAAGTATACAACTATTGCATCCAAGCACATTAATAATATAAATAATGACTTTGATAAGATTTGACGTGTATTTGCACGTAAAAATCCATACTCCTCATGTTGTATTGCAAATGGTTTTATCCATTTACAATTTAGTAATATAGGACTAGTTTCACCTTAATCAACTTTAATAATTTCTTGTATGAATCCAACATAGAAGTTATTTTCAGTGTCATGATGAAATTCAACACACAATCAAAATTTTCCTTTCCTCTGTCCTTTTCTTCCACTCTTAAATAACTACCATAGGCCCACATCGCCCTGAAATGATAAGCATACATATGTGGAGGCCATGAAAGATTCATTTCCTCAATCATTAGATCTTGACCTTGGTGTTGTGCATAATTTATTGCATTAGAAATCCAATCATCAAATTTTGGAAAACTTGGATGACCTCCAATATTTGATTCCTAAAGTCTACGCTTTCGATATGGACACGTCCCTGTTTGAATCTCTTATTTGTATTTTTTGCATAGAATATGAACAAACATGATAGTAAGAATGATAACAATTTTTCTATTAGATGAAATTAAATAGATAAAGTATCATGTAAAAAAAATTGACCCACACCACTTATCAAATGTGGATGTGTTTTGAAGAACATAGGCATGTATCAAAATTCTTTCCTCATTTTATAGCTTGAAGCGATGTCCATTTCCTTCTAATACTTCGCCTACAACTCTCTCATCTTCAATGGACACTGCTAAAATCCTTCATATATTCTGTGTAAAAACCTATGGCCTATTGCATTAAATATCCCTCACACATGCTACCTTCTATTTTTTCCTTATTACGAACAAAATTTTTCATAAGCTTCATATATCTTTCTATAGGATACATCCATCTCATTCTTATTGGGCCACAATGCTCTAGTTCATTTTATAGGTGCATAAGAAGATGCATAGAAATATTGAATATTGTTGGTGGAAATTTGTGTTCCAATAAGAAAAGGACTTCAACAACCTCTTCCCTCAAATTATCAAAGTTTGAAGGATCTGGCACATACAAACTCACTCTCTTCAATATTAGGCCCAACCTTATAATTGCCAATCTTGGCCCCTTTCCAAACTTGATATGACCACAATAGGTAAAATATCCTCGATTATGACATGATAGTCATGGGTCTTGAGGCCTCTTAAGATATTATTGTCAATTTGTCTTTTAATATTACTATTTACATGACCAGTAGGAAAGCAAGTCTGAGACATCAACTTTAAGAACTGTGAACGTTGTTCCTTTGTCCACACATAAGGAGCAATAGGATTTCTATATTTTCCATCACCACATTTTTCAACCCAAATATTTCAACAAATCTTTAGGTCTTGAAGGTCTAGGCGTGATGACACTATATCATATGCAACAAAAATAGTTTCTATAATATCAAAAGCTATGTTTTTCTTAGTATTCAGAAAGTCAACGGTATGCCTAATGGATATATGCTTAAAGTATGGAAACTTATAGAATATGCACAATCTTTTTACATCACTATCATTAAGTGGATCATTTTTACTACCACAAATTCCACCATCCTTAATAAACTGCATTCTTTTTTTTCCATTCTCAATAATGTGATCACTTGTTATTGCCAATGGTGCTTCATGATTCTCTTCTTGACCATTGAAATGTGAATTTTTTTGATGATATGGATGCTCCATTTTAAGGTAGGCATGATGTCCACAATAAATGCACTTATGCAAACTACTTGAGTGTCTCACAAAATCTTTAAACATGCAAGCCGAACATCCATGGTATCCATGAACATTTAGACTAGTCAATGTGCCACATGAAGGAACTCTTCTTGACCATTGAAACGTGAATTTTTTTGATGATATGGATGCTCCATTTTAAGGTAGGCATGATGTCCACAATAAATGCACTTACGTAAACTACTTGAGTGTCTCACAAAATCTATAAACATGCAAGCCGAACATCCATGGTATCCATGAACATTTAGACTAGTCAATGTGCCACATGAAGGAATATCATGTATCATAAACAATAAAGAATCTCTTAAAGTGAATTGGATAGAATGACCATCCCTTAAAATTTGAATTGCTTCAATTCCATTCCACAATTATGCTAGCTCATCAAATAATGGCTCTAAATACACATCAATTGTAACTAAAGTCGCATTTTTATTTTCTGGTATAATTAATGACAACACCAAGAAGAATGGTTTGGTTGCTAACCATGGAGGCAAGTTATAATTTATTAAAAAAACTGGCCAAGTTGGTCATTTAGTACTCTGATCTGAGAATGCGTTCACACCATATACAGCTAAACCAAGCCTCATACTACGAGGATGATCTTGGGAGAAATCAGTCCATATTTTTCAAATTCCATCCACATCTTAGAATCTGCCACAAATCATTGTTTTCCATCAGTGCTCTTATTTTGGGCATGCCATTGCATAAGCTCAGCAATGTATCGACATCTATACATTCGAAGCAACTATGGGATTAGTGGAAAGTGTCGAAGAACCTTTCGAGGAGCTAGATTTGATTTCAACCCTATTTTATACCTACATTCTTTACATTTAGGAAATTCCGTCTCACTTGCAATATTTTTGTGAAATAATACGGAACCATTCACACATGTCTGGATGTTTTTGTACCCTAATCCTAGCTTACTGATCTACGTTTTACATTCTCTCCATTTTGTTGGAAATGTGGAGTTAGATGGTATCAACTCATGTAAAAATGACAATAAATCGTCAACACTCTCTTTTTTCCAACCATGCATTGTTTGCAAGTTAAGAAGTACAAGAATTGTTGTTAAATGATTGAAATTGCAAGTAACATACACAAGTTTTGAAGCATCCTCCATAAACTTCTGCCAATCATCCTTGAAGCCCTCATTCAACATTATATCAATTTCAATCCCTTCATCTAAGGTTTCAAAGTCTCCATCTGCGTTTGTTTCCTCTTCGTTTATGTTTGGAACCTCTACGTCTCTCATGCTATGCAATTGTAAACTATCTGGATAATAATTTTGAGGGAAAGGGGTAATCCCGATATGACCAAATTTTAGCATATGTTCATAAATCACTTGTCTTTTTCTCATATTCCCACCACAACAATCATTACATGGACATGCATATTTAAGCAAGCTCTTCGCATCGTCTATTCTCTCGTCTTATGCATGGTATTTGACAGTTGTCAAAATTGGTTGTTGACTCATCTTCAATTTTTTGCATTCAATTATGAAACCGATATGTTAACTCTAAATTTCCACTCTTTTCATATATCTCATCTTTAATTGATCTGCATGAAAACCAATTCATTGACAAAAAAAACAAAGGATCAACATTAATTATAAATCATTTTCAAATTCTGATGCAACAACATAACAATCAGATCCAGATTTAGAGGCAGTGAAGTGCATGTGGATAAGGGTGACAATTTGAAAGGCTATGTTTAGTAGGTGAGGGTGGTGGATTATGGAATCCATAACTATGCATTTTTCCTTTATTTGTCCTTAAATTGTTGCACAAAACCCCAAGGATTCCCAACACATTCTACAAATGAATATGAAGCCCATACTCATTAGATTATTCTTGACCAACACATAGCAAAGAATTGAACAAGACATGGCTACAACAAATAAATTTGTTGAGGAAACTAAGACAAAAACTGTTATTTCCCCACCTTGATGGTACACCTTGGTCTTATGGGTGAATGGTTGTCTTCCCACTATATTGAATTGCGACCACCTTTGAGGTTGCTAGTATTGAGGCATGACCTTATGGGCTTCCTTGGACTGAGTGGTGGCCTTTGCTAGGACAAAAACATGATCTATGTAGGTTTTTTGGATAGAACCATGACTTTTGTGGGCTATTTGGACAGAGTCGTGACCTATGTGAGCTGTTTGGACTAAGTGGTGACCTTTTTTGGGCTGCTAAGTTGGATTGTGACCTTTGTTGAGTCTGTTAAACTGAACCATGACTATTCCTTGGGCTTCCTTGACTGGATCTGTGGTTTGCTAACTGTTTTGAGGTCTTTTATGTGAGTGTGTTGTTGTTGGTGCCTACCATGACCTTTACTAGGGATGTTGTGGTTATTTTTCAGCCTGTTGCAGTATGTCGATCCTATTTAGACTTTATAGAGGTTTCTTGTGCTCCTTTTCAGCCTCCTTGCAAAGGCTGCTACTATGTATGGAAGTGTGCCACATTCTGATGGGCGTGCTAGAGTGTGGGTTAAGGCTACCTCTACACATTTGAAAGGAGTTTCTATTTGCTTGATGTATGACTCTCCTAAAAGATTTTCATTTATTGCATCAATGGGATTAAAATTCCATCCTCATTTCTAGATTATTTTGATTAATACCTTGAGGTATGTATTTGACTGTATTTGTAGACTATATTTTCCTCACTCTACCCTACAACTACTTATTTGACTGTATTTGTAGATTGTATTTGTCTCACATGGCAAGAAGAACATGGCGGTTTGGGTATTGGAGCCATGGTATGGGAATTGGAACTCCAAGTGGTCCAAATGACCCATTTTGTGTTCATTTGTGGCTAGAATGTTTATTTGTGGCTTGATAAGGTCATGGAACCCTTGGACATGAGATGAGTCTACTTGCATTTGTACTTGATAAAGAAACCACAGATATGGTGACATGGCTCATGTTAGATCAATATGATAATGATCATCGAAGCATGGATCTTGGAACCATGTACTTGCAAGATTGTTTTTAAAACCCTTGCACATATGTTAATGTAGTCAGCTCAATAAATTTATGGAAAAATGTGTATAAATAGAAGGCAATTCACCTCATTTCATATTGGAAGAAAAAGTGCTTAAGATCATCTCTGAATTTGGGTGGATAAGAGGAAAACCATAGGTCTAATTTATGAAGTTTTTTCAAGTATTTAACCTCTAAAATTTGGGTTTGTCCACTGGAGAAGCAACAAACACATGAATATCATGAGGCATCCACAATATTACATCAAGCTCTGACCTCTATGAAAGATAGCCATAGCAAGGATCATACAAAGTTTTTTTTTGTGGTAAAGAGGTCTCTTAGAAATTGGGTATATAACAAAAGAGGAAGGTGATTGACACGTGACTTAAGGACATCAGCTGTGTATAAGTTCAAGTGTGTCAAATCTATGATTTTTTGTGAACCTAATGGACCGAGGAAGCCATAGTGGAAGTTTAATATTCATCTCTGATTTTAGGTGTACAACAACTGAGGTAGATGCAGTATTGATCTATGTTTACAGCAGAGATAGTTAAATTTTTTTTATTCTTGAGTTTGATTTCAGTGGCTACAGTACATTGAAGGATCCAAGCAACAGATAGTTGTTGAATCTCTTTTCCGTTGTGTTAATACAACAAAAATAGGTTGATCCTTTTTGTGTGGATACAAGTAGTATTCCAATGCTATCAAGGTGAAGATATAATGTTTGGCAGAGTTGCTACATACTTGTAGAAGGTAGACTAGGGCATCGAATGTTTTCCACCTAGTTCAAGTGTGAAATCAAGTTACTGGTGTGATAAATCCATGCTGGAAATCATATTATGGATAAGTTGGTGGGAATGATAAGACCCTAGATGACTACCATATCTTTGAAGACGTGGTCAGATGATGATGACCTTTAGCAGATTGAGTTGATGACATGAACAATGACAATGAGATGACAATAATGAGAAACCTACAGGTTTGTTGGCCTCTACACATAAATGCAAAATATAGGGGGAAACCTACAAGCTAGTAGGTCATGATGGAAGCCTCCATAGCTGCCAAAAGGACCAAAAACATAAAAAATGTTATCCCATGTTTCTATGTGGGTTGTTTGGGTCAACAACATCCATCCAAAGACGTATTATATATAAGTCATTGCATCTAAGAAAGATATCCATTCACATCATCCATCACAGAGATAGATTACTGTCAGAATGTAATGCACAATCATTTTATCTGCTGAATGGACTCAACCTTTCCCAAAATGTTCAGTAAGGCTATGCAAAGATCTAAGTCCAGGTGAGTGAACCAAGCTTCCAGTTTATGCAAGGGTTATGAAGAGACCAGTTTGGTAACACTACGAATGTGAATAAGAACTTAAACATATGAATGCAATGAAAGACTAATGGGATTGGAGATTGAAGAGAAGATCAGGAAATAGAGTTGCTTGCCATTGACATTTTGTTAACTTGTTCCAGGATGGAATGGCATTACACTACCTTCACTTCAGTGTTTTCAAAAAAACCTACCTACCTACCTTAACCTCCCTACCTACACCCCTAAAGTGAAAGGTCTTATCTAGGGTATAACTAAGGACAACTACTAGAAGTGTTGCCACTGTCACCTTTCAAAAATCCCTCGATATTATAGTGCATAACCAATTCATTCAACGATTATTGGTCCTATGATCGAGCGCATTTCACTACGACTTGTTGTTTTCTTCAATAACTAAGAATAGTGTTTAGGTTTTCTAGACTAGAGAACAGAGGTAGCTTCAGTATTATAACCAATATTATTAAGGAAATGTTAAAAATTCATAGTAAACCAAGAAACTTACCTATGAATTTAACCTACCAACCTAAGATTCGGTATTATAACCAATATTATCAGGCAAAAGTTAAAAATACACAATAAACAATAAACTTACCTGCGATTTTAAACCACCTACCTAAGCTTCAGTATTATAACCAATATTATCAGAAAAAAGTTAAAAATTCACAGTAAACCAAGAAACTTACCAGCAATTTTATCCTAGATACCTATGTGTCAGTATTATAACCAATATTATCAGGTAAAAGTTGTCAATTCATAGTAAACCAAGAAACTTACCTAGGATTTTGTAAGGGAAGAAGGTGATGTTGACTCTAGAGTTGTAGAATTCGTGGCCCACCACTTCAAGAGACTCCATGTTCTCTCCAATGATGTTTTATCCATGGAAACGATGGAAATTAAATACCGAAATTATAAACCCTCAGCAATGGTGAATATTCATCACAATCTCCTCAACGGGTATTGAAGGTGGCCTAATAAATGACCAAAAATTACACCAAATTCACACTACTTGCCCCTCATAACCCATGAAACCCTCCTAAAAAAATGCCACCCAATTCACACTACTTTCCCCTCATAACCCACCAAACCCTCCTCGCCTCCAGGAAATACAAAATATTTGGTGCCAATGGTCTGCATGGATAGGTTATTTGGCACCAACGAGCTGGTTGAGTAGTCAATGACGGAATTGGAGGATGAAATCTCCATGGGTTTAGGAAAATCGGCCATGAATGTCATCAAACAGAGGTGGGTCGAGAGTTATTGGGTCGACATCTGCATTTGCATATAGATTTTTTGTTTTAGTTATATTTTTGTGTTATATTTTTATTATTTTATTATTATATAAATTATGTTAATTTGTTTTATATTATATATATATTTTTTAATTATTATATAACTTGTTTAGTTTTATAAAATAGAATTAATATAAAATTTAATTAATTTGTGTTTTATATAATATAATAATTTATGTTTTATATAAATATAATGTTTGTTTTAAGGGTATTTTTGTTATAGTAGTATATATAATAAACTTGGATCAAGAACGTTGGCCAAGAAAAGTTGTGTACATCATGAATCAAGTGGGTGGTGACATCAAATGCAAAATTTACCTATCCACTAAAGCATAAAGGAGGTTTGAATTGATAGTGATAAGGAGAGGTTAGAACTGCATTATATGTATCATATTCTGCGAGGTCAGGCCTATACGAGGTCAAGGAATTGAAATATTTACCTGAAACTCTGAGATGGGGATGGGCCTCTACCTTTATTGCATATGGATCTGAGACTGGTTATGGGTCAGCACCCTAGTTTAATTATAATTGAGTCTTTGATTGGTTAAAATATTGTTCTTGGTGCTTCCACCGGTTCAATTATTAATGGATCAACTGCTACGATGTTTAAAGGAACTGATCCTGGTGAAGCTATGTCGACTGGTGCAGCTAGTTCAATGGTCACAGATCATGATAGATATATTGAAGTTAGAAAAGCATCTCAGTATGGGACTTGTGACTCTTACATTGAAGGATCAACAAATAGCTATGATGCTTATAGGAATTGATATGGTATTGGTTCTACCTAATTCATAATTGACATATAAGGAACCTAATTTTCCTTTGGCACATGCTTAACGGTTTGCTTCAATGGTGTAGCAAGGATAAATATGGTCAAGAGAAAATTCATGCTATTACTTTGTTGGATCTTTGAAAATTGAGGTGCATGGCACCGATATTACAGATAGAAGGTAGTCAATTTACAAAATTTACACTTCATTGTCAAAATTGCAATTTTCCATGACACAATTAAAAATGACTAATTCATATTCTTCTCTCTAGTCATTTTTTATGACGTGACTAAATTGGTCATTTATGTTAGTCATTTTTAACTCTATCACTTATTGTCTAGTCATATTTGTTAACTGATGACTAAATTAGTCGTTAATTTTAGTTGATTGTAGTTGGTTCAATCAAAATTGCTCATATTTAGTAGTAAAACACTTGAAAAATTTGCGGTGACTAGAATTTTTAGTCATGTAGTCACTAATTTCTCATTTTTTACTAGTGAACTTTGTGTTTTCACGCTTAAATGATAGACGGCATTCAATCCCCACATTGTTCATTCGAAATTGCAGTATGTAATTATACATGTTATTGTATCTATACCAATTGCATTTTGTGTTTTTCTGGATATGAATATGTTGAACTCAAAAGGCATCGTAGAGATCAAGTGTTTCTGGTTTTGGTTTGTCATCAATTATTTTATAAATTTCCAACATGTTTAACTGTTGAAACTTGAAAAATAAATTATATTACAGCTTGTTGTTCTTCTATTGAATGACATGGAGTTAACAAGAACTCAATAAAGCATAATCCTTTTAAAACACGTTTATGGCTTCGTCCTAATATAATTTAATATTTCTAGTAAATAAGGTTACCACTCCAATGGAAAATATAATAAACAAAAGGAAAACTATACTAAAGGACATTATGAAGTTCATATGCACTTTAGATCACAAAAAATCAATAAAAACCCTAGAAGAAAACACAATGGCAATACGAAATTCATTATTCCAATACTACCATCCAATGCCAAAAATACGTAAGTAATGGAGGCTGATGAGATCGTTGTGAGGTCGGTATTAAGGTTCTTATAGATCAATCCTAGAATGAATGAAAACTGTGATTAAGCAAGAATAATATTTGGAGGTATATGCCTTATTGAGAACTACCTGTAACAAGGAATGAATGATCACTATTTCAAGTTCGATTTGTTTCAAAAGTTTGATAAGGAGTGTGTTTGCTAATAATGTTATAATTTGGATATTCCATACCCTCTACGAAGAGACACACAAAAATAAATATGGTGGGATTTAAGTTTCTAACACAAGTGATAAATCCTTTTGGCATGTTTTCTCCCTTTAAAATACTATGCCATTTCTGACCCTTGTACTTAGTTTACCTATGCCTCATGTGTAAATAATATTCCAAACTAAACCTATTAGCAGGCGGTTTTGGGATACATCAACTACGCAGCATCGCGGATGTTGCGCAAGGTCAAAGATACCGCACAAGTGGAAAACGACACGGAAGTCACAGTTATATTATTTTATGTATTTTTGGGTCATATTTTGTAGTTTTGACCACTTTTTGTGGATATTGGTCATTATTTTGTAGAATCGATTAAGAAGAAGTTAGATAGTTATCTAAGTGGACCATGAATGTAAAGGTGCAAGCCTATAAGTAAGATGAATCATCAGTGGATCTAATGATCAGAGGATCGGGAGAGCTAAGTTTTTTGCATGTTATGTAAGATCTGTGCATGAATTGAGATCTGTTGAGCTGTGTATTGAGGAACTATTTTGGAGAATATGTGATTTTGTGTAGAAGTTAATATGACATGACGAAAGTTGAGAAGAATCATTGCATCCTTTTCTGTTCTCTTGTTTTATTGTTTTCTACGACTCAATTTTGAATGCAATGTGTATCCGTGACATGGATATGTAAATGATGCAATGTTTCCCTTCTTTAAATGATGTTATTCTGTTAGATCTGTTTGCGCATCAATGTGTTTTTTATATTTCTGGTTGCTAATGGGATCTGTTGAATGATGATATGGTTTTGTTAACACATAATTTGAATGATTAGATTGGTTGAATAATGATGCGCTAAGTCTATAAGTAGATGCACATTGTCCTCCTTCATTTAGCAGAAACTTGGTTCCATCAACTCTCCCTCGAACATCTTGGGTGAGACTTCATCCGCTCTGTGGGTGTTGCCAGACAGGGTAAAACCTGTGTGGGCTGGTGCTTAGGGAGATCACGGTTGTTTGGGTGTTGACAGAGAGGGAACCCCTATCGACTGAGTTTGTATCAACAAATGGTTCCGTTGATGGGACCTTAGTGTGACTGAAGGGAGGACATGTTGTGGCATCCGATGAAACCGAAGATCCAAGATTGGTTTGACCAGAAAATAAGGGAGTTCACTGAGAAATAAAATCAGAAAACTGGATTGATGACAGATTAGTGGTTGGAAGAGTATATGCACGAAGGTCCTCGCAAGTACTTTTTCTCTGAGTTTCTGATCATCCTGTAGGATTGGTTGGTGCAATTGACCTATCGCAAGACAAACTTTCAAGGAGGTGAACTGAATACCTGGACCCCAGAATTGATCCAGGAGTTGCAAGTGGTAGATAACAGAGCGCCAAGGGTGGTTGGATTTTGGCTCGACAATATATTGGAATGCTATATCACTGAATTCGTGGTCGATACAACTAAATCCTATAGCGAAGAAAAAAGGGAACTCTTCAATGGACCAAGAGGTAGGTTCTTGTTATCGTTGCAATTGTCCATTAATATGCTTATTTGCAAAAACGACATATTGAAGATGCACCTCGAGTAGTAGGATCCTGGTCTGCATAGGTTGTGGGTATCTCGGAGACGAGGGTTGGATGGAATGATACGGGGTAGATGGATGGAAGTTACGACGAGACTATGAGGGAAGCTGAGGAAGGAAGTGGTTTTATGAGAGGAGGAGCAAGGTTTCGGTAAGAGAAGAAGCAGAGGACAAGGGAGAGTCCTGTTGCGACCAAGATGCAAGGCTGCAAAGGAAGACCAAACAAGACAAAGAGACCCCACAACAATGAAGAACATGACCAGGCTACACCCGAGCTGGAGGAAGGATCGACCCAGAGAAACAACATACCCACACCTCTATGCACTGCACCGTACTTAGGAAGGAATACGAGTTCAACACCATCGTGTCCGAATTATCAACCGAATTCTAATAATAGTAGACCTGCGACTGTAGGAATAAGGCCCACGATGGAGGGTGAATACGTGAAGTTACCTATGTTTCATTGGAACTTGACCGAGGATCCCAAACAATATTGGTTCTTGTGTGAAGCAGTATGTCAAACAAACTAAAGATGATGAGGTTAAGAAAGGTCAATTGGCGATGAGCCTTCAAGGTCACGTGCTGGATTGGTACATGAAATTTGTCCAAGTACCTATAGGGGCCCCATTGAAAACATTAGCTAAAGTCAGAAAAGGACTGATTGAAGAGTTGAAAAAACCAAAGTTTGAAGTGCAATATAATACAGAATTGAAGGAGATTAAGCAGTATCCCAATGAAACTATTTGGGATTTTGATCAAATATTGAAGACACTAATGGCAAGAATCATATTTGAGATGAGTGATATCCAGCATAAGGAATGGTTCATCACGGCATTACTTACTCATATCAAACTATCGTTGATGCAACAAAAGATCGTGACATAGAGAGAGGCTCTGGAGATCACATTGAAGTTTGAAGCTTCTCGAGTTGGTGAGAATGTTATTGGGATGAATCAGATCCAGACGTAGTTGTCCAACTTGATGCCCCAATTGCAAGATATTAAAAAGGGAAAAGAGCATCATGAGGAGCTATGGTACACTTGTTGTAGCTCAGATGGACATACTAAAGATAACTGCCCGGATTACCGAAACTACTGATTTTCAGGAGAGTCGAACCCATTGACTTGTGGCAGTAATCCATAGTGTCATATTTTCCAAGTTTACAGGAATTGACATGAAGAGTGCGGATATATGCAGAAGATGGTAACGAAGTCGATGAACCTATATTGTACATTATTTCGATCTGTCAGACATGAAGATAAGGATTGTCGTGTGTATGACCTACTCCAAGAGAGAACATGTGACTCGTATTATGTGAAGGGAGAGGATCATCGGATGGTACAATAGTGGTAGCCATAGGTGGTACAACCACCGCCTCAACCATAGTTTGTACCGCAGTCGCAACTATAGATGCAGTTTGTATCGCTGCCATAGTTACAACAACATTTTATGCCATAACTGTAGTATAATCAGATGCAGATGGCTACACAGTAGCCACAATATGTTCAACCACGTCAGTATGTTCAACAACAACCGAATCCCCCACATCAACAATTCAATCAACTGCAGTATCAACAGCAAGGAGGATTCTGAGGAGGACAAGGTGGAGGCTTTAGTCGAGGAGGAGGACAAGGTCACGGACTAGTGCAGTGTTACAATTGTGGTGTATTGGGACATTATCAGAGAGATTGCTCTCAATTGAAAGCGCAATGTACGTATTGTATCTCTGTCGATCACACCATCGAGAATTTTCCACAGCTGATCGCGAAGTGGCAGGACAGGAATGCGCCTCAGTTGAAGAACCTGAATCGGAATCAATTGCAGAATCAGAATCAATTGCAGAACCAAAATCATCTTTAGAACTAGAATGTGAATCAGAATGTAAATCAACCTGTGAATCGACCAATGAACTAGAATCAGGGATTGACTATTGAGACGATTTCAGTAGAACCAAGAACATAAGATGTTGATGTTGTTGTCATTACTCATAGAGGAGAAACAACGGGAAATGATAGCCCGCACCCACAAAATTCGGTTGGATACGAAGAAGAAGGTGTAATTTGACATTGATGTTGAAAGAGACACATTTTTTGAAGCACGTGATGTGATAGGAACAAATCTTGGTAAGTTTCCCATCTATGAGATGCTGATTTCTTTTGATTCCACTTCGGTAGCAAGACCATCGCGTCAACATGGTACCTTGCAACATTTTCTTGAAAGTTGTTTGGTGTTGGTGAGAGTTCCTGATGTTGTTGCTAAGATTGAGAGTCTGTTGCATCAACCGGCCAAGGGTTGGAAAGAGTCCACGGTGAACTCGTTAGATAAGAGAAATACGGGAAAATAAATGCACATGAATATTCATATTGGAGACTATGAGGTAGATTCATTAATCCTGGATCTAGGCTCAGATGTTAATATTCTAATAAGGCAGACATGGAAAAATATGGGGAGCCCTAAGTTGGCTTGGTCCCCTGTACAACTACGACTGGCTAACCAAGTCAAAGTAACACCAATTGGGAGAGTTCTGCACCTTGTCGTGGAAGTCAAAGGGATGAAAACGTATGCATATTTTGATGTCATTGATGTTTTCAATGGTGGAGGTTCCTATCCCGCGTTGCTAGGAATTGGATAGGCCAATGATAGCTTAGCGCTGCTCAAATTTAAGAAGCGTGTTATGAATTTTTAAAACCACAACACCAGGGTCATCGCTCTGATGGATCCAGTGGAAGGACTATGGTATGTTGAAGCTGTAAAAGGTTGGGATCATGCGTATAACATATCAGAGGATTACATCCATCTGGTAGTTGATGGCGAGCTCGGTTGGCACAGCTCCAGCTCTGTGTCTTCTATCTCTGATGATGCACTAGAAAATTTGCAGAATCACATGCATGAGGTGTCACTAAGGAAATGTGATTTGATCACACAATCGTTGTGCCGAGTTGCAACTAAGGCTGTTGAATTACCAATATTTGAAGGGCTGCCTGAGTTATCTGAATTTCTAGTTGAATTTGAAGACAAAGTGTCAGAACCACAATGGTTGTTGGCATTGGATGAAACATCAAAGGCTACTCCAGCACGCTGGTGGGAGACCCATCAGAAGTCGATCACAGGATGGTTGCAGTGTCGAATATTGATGGCAGTTTTCTTTGGTAATGCAGAAGTGTACCATGCTGGATGGTACAATGGATGGAATACTCATGTCGATCACGTGATTGACTGTCAGACCTTGTGGGCATCGCGACCAAAGTATGAGTGGGTCCATGCCTTTATTCACACATTGGATGAGATGTCGTGATTGTGGTATGTATCACATTAGTTGCACAGAGAGATTACTTGGTGCAGGTCGGATCAATCACAACCAACCCAACCAGAACTTATAGGAACTAGTCACTCCTACACTTAGCAGGGTTACCAAATTTATCCCTCGACCAAATTTGACTCTAAAATTACCTCCCCACAATTTCCTTCCCGCAAATCTATTTCTGTGACAAAGTTTCTGCAACAGGATTTCCACATGTGGGTTACGAAATGCGGGATGTGGGATGTCAAATTTCCAAGTTGTTCCCCCGCAACTTGTCTCCTGCAATTATTTTACAACCGTACGATCTATGCGGCATTCACCATGGTCTTCGATATACTCCTTGATGTGGATCTCACAGATCTTTGTAGATCCGTTATCATCCTTGCAACTTCTGTTGCGGATCTCTCCTGGACCATCAGATCTTCCTCTGTGGATTCAATCCTCACTGTCCATTCTTGACAAGACACATTAATGGAAGAAAATCCACGTTTTTTGTTGATTGATCACAGGATCGATCAATCCAACGTTTGATCTTCATGATCCATTAACCTAACACTTCTATGCATGCATCTACGACCTAGTTCAACTATTAAAGTAACAATTTAATGCATGAATCAACAATTTCATAGAAATACACAGATGTTCAGAAAACTGCCAAAGTCAGCTCTGCACTGATACACAGTTCAAACAACACATGCATATAGGCTAACAACACTTCACACACACAACTAATCCCTCTATTAAGCAATATAACAAATACACAACTCATCTCACCTTCTTTAGTATTTTCAAAATATTTACAAGTGGAACCAGACGCAGGTCTAACCTTCTCTCTGCAAATTGGAATTCTAATACTGAAGAGAAGAACCCCTCACACTTCTCTAACCTACCTATTTAAGCTAAATTGTTACCTCCCCCATCGAGTGGTCCTGCAACTGAAAACAAACAACTACAAATCATGATGAAATGTCCTGGTCACAACAAACAACCTACGACTTGATCTCCTCCCAGGGAGTCATGATTTGAAATCACTCCTACCGATGCTAACAAACTACGAATCAGCAAAAAAACCAAAAATATGCCACATCATGTGACTAACTCTTCACATTTCTAGCATGCCACGATGCTCATGCATCAAACTCGCAAGGGTGAAAAAAATTATGAACCCCTGTCCATTAGATCAACTATAGTGAAAACCTTAGCTTCCAACTTTACAACGCTCATCCAAGTAGAATCCTCTATTGGTCGCTTCTTCCATTTGACCAAATACTCCATATAGTCCTTCTTCCTTGTACTCTTTACCACTTCAGTGTCTAGAATGGCCTCAACTTCCAATGGTTGTGCCACAGGCATCCACCTCACCCATTGTAGGTCTTCAGTAAGATCTTCACCTTCTGCAAAGGGTCCAGTATCACCTGCTACATAAGGATACATATCCACAACATTAAATACTGGTGAAATACCCACTCCGATAGGCATCTCTAACTCATAAGCATTTACTGATAATTTTTTGAGTATCCTGCAGGGTCCAATCTTCTTCATCTTCAACTTGTTATACTCTCATTTTGGAAATATTTCTCTCTTTAGATATGTTAAGACCAAATCTCCTACTTCATAGTTCTTCTCTCTCCTTTTGGAATCTGCTTTGCCCTTGTAACTAGTGCTACTCTGTTGTAACCTTGCTTTCACTAGCTCCTGTAGTTCATTGATCCTCATTGCAAACTCTTCTCCATCAACCCTTCTTTTCTCCAATTGACCTAAGTCACAAAGTTCACACACTCCTTTTGTATGCATTCCATACAGAAATTGAAATGGACTCATCCCTGTAATTCTTTTTGGTGAATCATTATAGGAAAACTCAGCTTGAGCTAATACTTAGTCCCAATACTTTGGGCTCTCTCCAATCATACTTCTCAATAGGTTCCCCAGACTCCCATTAACTACCTATATGTATCCATCAGATTGTGGGTGATATGCTAAACTGAAGTCCAGTCTGGTACCCAACTTCTTTCACAAGGTCCTTCAGAAATGACCTATGAAATTCACATCTCTGTCTGATACAAGGATTCTAGGTAAACCATGTAGCTTCACAACTTCATTGAAAAACAAGTTAGCAATGTGTGTAGCATCACTAGTCCTGCAACATGGAATGAAATGTGTCATCTTAGTGAATCTATCAACAACTATGAATATAGAATCATGTCCCTTCTGAGTTCTTGGTAAACCTAGAATCAAGTCCATACTCACAAAATCCCAAGGCCTAGTTGGAATAGGCAATGGTGTATACAACCCTATGTTCTGGATTCTTCCTTTAGCATGTTGGCATACTCTGCATATGCTTACAAACTTCTCAACTTTAGACCTCATCCTTGGCCAAAAATAGAAATGACCTAACTGTCCAAAGGTTTTATCACTTCCAAAGTGACATGCCATACCTCCATTGTGTTTTTCCTATATCAAGTTCTCTCTCATGGAACAATTTGGTATACACAGTTTACTATTTCTAAAGAGTAAACCATCTTGTAGTGTATACTCCATCCATGGCTCTCTGTCCACCACCACTATATTCTTACAAGCGATGTAATCCTCCTGGAAGTCAATGTCAGTCTGATACAAATCCCTTAAATGCTCAAATACCAAGACTTGGATCTGATTCTCTTGCACAATCAGTAGTCTCCTACTTAAGGCATCAGCTACTTTGTCTGACTATCCACTTATGTTCTTCAACACAAAGGGAAAGATCTATAAGAACTCAACCCACTTGGCATGTTTCAGGTTCAACTTAGGTTGCTGCATAATGTACTGTAATGCATGGTTATCAGAATATAACACAAATTATCTATGCATCAAATAATGTCTCCAATGCTTCATTGCTTGAAAAATAGCATAAAAATCCTTGTCATAATATGAATCCTTTTGCTTTACATCATTCAACTTCTCACTGAAATACACTATAGGCCTGTCCTCTTGACTGAGCACAACTCTGATTGCTACTCCATTAGCATCACACTTTACTTGGAAAGGGTGTTTGAAGTTTGGTAACTTCAATACTCGTTGTTCAGTGATTTTCTTCTTCAAGAACTGAAAACTCCTTTCAAACTATGCTGTCCATTAAAAAGGTTGTCTATCCTTCTTATATGTCTCGACAATATATGCACAAATACCACTGAAATTATTTATAAATTTCCTATAAAAACTTGCCAATCCATGAAAATTTCTTAACTCAAATATGTTCCTAGGTGAAGGCCAATCAATGATTGCTTGCACCTTTTCTAGATCCATCTTCAACCCATCTCTTGAGATAACAAAACCTAAATATACTAGCTATGGATTCATAAATGTACATTTCTTCACATTTACCAGCAACTTTTCCTATTGCAGCCTCTCTAAAACATATCTCAGATGCTTCAGATGCTCTTCTTCTGTTTGTCTGAAAACCAAAATTTCATCAAGGTAAACTATCACACACTTACCTATGAAAACTCTCAAGAATTCATTCAGCAATCTCATAAAAGTGCTTGGTGCATTGGACAATCCAAATGGCATCACCAAACCCTCATACAACCAATCATTTGTCTTAAAGGTTGTCTTCCACTCATCTCCTTCTCTAATTTTGATATGATGATACCCACTCTTCAAATCCAATTTTGAAAAGCACGTTTCCCCACTTAGGCAATCCATCATGTCATCCATCCTTGGTAATGGAAACCTATATCTGATAGTAATCTTGTTAATTTCTCTGGAGTCATTACACATCCTCCACACACCATCCTTCTTTGGTGTCAGTACTGATGGTACTGCACATGGACTTAGACTCTTCTAGACTTGTCTCCTCACTTATTCATTCTCTTGAGGTGTCAACCTATACGTTGCCTTGTTCGGTAAACTAGCTCCTAGAATAAAATCAATTTGATGTCTTATATCCCTCCTTGGTGGTAACTAATTGGGAAAATCATCCACCACGATGTTACTAAACTCACTCAGCATCTCCTGAATCTCCTCAGGTAGATCTATCACATTAGTCTTCATTGTCACTGCTCTCGGTTTGCATACCACATCATAGTTCAACTCTTCTTTCTCAATTTGTTGAAAATATTCTTTTCCTGACAACATCAGGACTTTGGGTGTTGAATGTCCTACTGTACCACCTTCTTGTAAAGGGTGAAGTACATGTCTTATCCCATTCTGCTCAAAACTATGACAGTTACTTCTACCATCATGAATCACTTTCTTATCAAATTGCCACGGTCTTCCTAACAATATATGACAAACATTGCATAGAATCTTGTCCTTATATGGACCTATTTGGAAATCAACTTCACACTTCCCACTTACCAGGATTTGATGTCCTCTCTGTAACCAAGATACTTTGTATGGAACATGATGCTTGGTCCTCTTTAAACTCAGCTTCTCCACCATCTCTGTGGAAACAATACTATCAGTGCTCCCACTCTCAATCATCATCTTACAACACTTCCCTTGGACTTTACATGTGGTCCTAAATAAAGATTTTCTTTGAGCAAGCTCTGCTTGCTCCTTCTCATGCTTTAACAATACCTTATTCATCATCAAAGCCTCTCCTATCTCTGGAAAAACTTCTACCATTGTCGACTGTTCTTGTTGCTTCTCATTCTGAGCTACATAGGCTCCTCTTTGTCCTACGTCTTCCTTCCCTGGACATTCAAATGATCTATGCCCCAACTGGTTGCATTTGTAGCCTCTCTAGATAGTTCCTCTACCTCTTTCTCTACCTCTACCTCCTTGGTAAGCTCATCTTCTTCTAGAGTCACATCCTTTACCATGATTCTCTTGCTGGTTAGAGTTACTGGACTCTCCCCTATGTGCTCCAAATCTTCCTATTCTAGCTGATTTTCCTCTTCCTCTGCTTGAAGCTCGACCTCTGTTGAAGCTCTGCTTCCTCGCCATCTTTTCTTCTTCCCTTAAGGAACATTGATACGCCTCCTCCAGCGTACTAGTGATATCATTTTGATCTCTTCTTGGATATCCATCCTTATACCATTGACATATATAGAAAAAATTTATGCTGACTCTTCCACATATCTTGCCCTTAGGTTTACTTTGTAGAAATATTCAGTGTACTCTCTCATTGTTAACAATATTTGTCTAAGGTTTTGTACCTGTCTACACAGAATTAACTAGTAATATTTGGGAAAGAACTTAGCCCTCATATTTGCTCCCATCTTATCCCAACTCTTTATCAATGACTTATTCTTCCTCCTTCTTTCTGCTTGCACACTATCCCACCATAAGGATGCATGCCCTTTCAAACTTGTCACAGCCAATCTGACTCTCTTGTCTTATTCAATCTCTTCATACTCAAAGTACTTATCCAGTCAATGATATTGTCAGCAATGAGACTTCCATCATAGGTAGACAACTCAAGTTTTGGCCTTGAAGTTTCTCCTAGAATCGATCTGAAATACCTTAGCTCAAGTGTTTCCTGCATAGGTGCATCTTCTTCTCTTTGCTCTTCATCCTCAGGTTCACTTACATCCCCTGCTTTTGGGTCTCTTCGTTTGTCTGTCTCCATGGATTCCAGACGTGCTCGTAGCTCCCTCATTTCCTCCATAACTTCTGTGTTCACTGTCGGTCGACCTCTGTCATGACCCCTTGCTCTGCCTACACATGCAGCCATCCTCTTACACTAAGCCTCTGCAATAACAGTTCTCTTTCACACTACTACGAATTACCTCACCAAGCCCCTTCTCTGTAATTGGTCTTTTGGTAACACTGGTCCTCTATCTAGAACCTCTTGAGCACTCTTATTTTCTCCTTCTAGGATTCTACTACTACACTTCTCTCTCACACAAGCTTCTCCTCACTTTGATACCAAAATTAGTGCAGGTCGGATCAATCACAACCAACCCAACCAACACTTACAGGATCTGTTCTCTCCTACACTTAGCAGGGTTACCAAATTTAGCCCTCGGCCAAATTCGGCTCTAAAATTACCTCCCCCCAATTTCTTTCCTGCAACTTTGTTTCCGCAACAGGCTCTCTACATGTGGGTTGCGGGATGCAGGATGTCAACTTTCCAAGTTGTTCCCCCACAACTTGTCTCCCGCAATTATTTTACAACCATCCGATCTGTGCGGCCTTCACCATGGCCGTCGATCTACTCCTTGATGCGGATCTCTCCTCGACTGTCAGATCTTCTTCTATGGATTCAATCCCTACCATCCATTCTCGGCAAGACACGTTAATGGCAGACAATCCACGTTCTGCATTGATTGATTCGAGGATCGATCAATCCAGCCTTTGATCTTCACAATTCATTAGCCTAATACTTCTATTCGTGCATCTATGGCCTAGTTCAACTATTCAAGCAACAATTTAACGCATGAATCAATAATTTCACAGAAATACATAGATGTTCAGAAAACCACCAAAGTCAGCTCTGCACGAATACACAATTCAAACAGCACATGAATATAGGCTAACAACACTGCAAACACACAGGTAATCCCTCTATTAAGCAATAGAAAAAACACACAACTTGGCTCTCCTTCTTCAGTCTTTTCAAAATATTTACAAGTGGAACCAGACGTAGGTCTGACCTTCTCTCTGCAAATTGGAATTCTAATGCTTAAGAGTAGAACCCTTCACACTTCTCTAACCTACCTATTTAAGCTAAATTGTTACCTCCCCCATCGAGTGGTCCTACAACCAAACAACTACAAAGCATGATGAAACTTCCTTGTCACAACAAAAAACCTACGGCTTGATCTATTTGCAGGGAGTCATGATCAGCAATCACCCCTACCGGCGCTAACAAACTATGACTCAGCAAAACAACCAAAAATATGCCACAACATGTGACCAACTCATCACATTGTTGGCATTCCATGATGCTCCTGTATCATTACTACATGGGAAGAGTTGACATTCTGTTTTACTCACACCTTCAGTTTCGCAGATACCAACCCAAATGTTCACAATGCATTGTAGATTATCCACGATGTGGTTCTAAAGGTAGTACCGGTTGCATATTTGGTGGATCCTCATGTTCAATGTCCAATGCAATCAATGATAAAATGCTATAATGTAAATGGAGGACCTAAGGATGGTGATGATCCATGGAATATCAATATTCTGGAGAAAGAAGGGAGTCAGGATGTCGCAACACCTGAAATACCGACGAATCCCATGAATTAGCCATTAAAGATTAGGAAGGTCAACATTGGAACGGAGGAGAATCCAAAGTTCGCAAATATTGGGGACTACTAGGATGAAGAGACAATGGAGGATATCATGGATCTATTGCGTGAATTTCAAGATTTATTTCCTACCAAGTTTTCTGAGATGAAGGGAATACTGGGAGACTTAGGAGAGATGAAGATTTTGTTGAAGCCAGATGTGAAACTAGTAAGGCAGAGGTCGTATTTCCTGAATCCACGATACAAGGAGAGAGTCAAATATAAGCTTGACAGTATGCTATATGCTAGAATAATTGAGCTATTTGAAGAATCAGAATGGATTAGTCCTATGGTGGTCCAAGATAAGAAGACAGGTGAGGTCAGTATTTGTGTTGACCTGAGAAAATTGAATGATGCATGTATGCATGATCCATTTCCAACACCATTCACTGATGAAGTGCTAGGAGTAGGAGGTCAATAAATGTATTCTTTCATGGATGGGTTTACGGGCTATCACCATATCAGGATTGCGAAGGAGGATCGCCATAAGACAACATTTGTTACTGAATGGGGTTGCTTTCAGTATACCATGATGTCATTCTGGCTAAAGAATGCACCTGTGATATTTTCCAGAGTGGTTGTCATTGCATTCAAGAAAGTTATTCAGAAGTTTCTGCAAGTTTACATGGATGACTGGACAGTATATGGATTGACCAGAGATCATTTGGCGAACCTGCAACTGATGTCGACAACATTAGATTGCGCTGAACTCGAATAAGTTCATTTTCTGTGCACCATTTGGGATGTTGTTGGGTCACATTGTTTGCAAGCAATGATTGTTGGTTGACCCTGCGAAGATTGCACTAATTTTGAGCTTGCCACTGTCGATAAATGTGAAGCAGTTGAGAGAGACACTGGGAGATACAGCATACTATCGCAAGTTATTCGTGGTTATGCTGGGATTATAGCTCCTATAGAGTGGTTACTGAAGAAGGATGGGGTATTTGTATGGAATTCGAAGTGTCAGTACAGTTTTGAGACACTAAAAGCGAAGATGGCGTCTACACCAATATTATTTTTTCTGGATTGGAATAGGGAGTTCCATGTCCACGTAGATGCATCGTCAGTTGCAATGGGAGTGGTGTTGGCTCAGCCAAGAGAAGGAGACTTGGATCACCTGATTGATTTCACTAATCAGAAGCTATCATCTACAAAGAAAAACTACACTACCATAGAGAGGGAAGATCTAGCGATGGTATATGCACTACAAAAGTTTAGGCATTACCTATTGGGTGGTTATTTCAAGATGTTTATGGACCATTCTACTTTTAAATACCTGGTCAATAAGTCTGTGTTGGGGGGGGAGATATACCGCTGGCTACTTCTCTCTTAGGAATTTGATTTTGAAATAATAGTGAAGTTGGGTCGCTTGAACATGGAACCAAATCACTTATCGCATATTGAGACATGTGAGGAACCAACAAACATTGAAGACGGGTTGCCAGATGCGTAACTATTCAGAATTGATATGGTGGATGACTACTATGAGCACATAGTCCAGTTTTTGGTGACATGAACCGCACCAGAAGAGCTAACTACGAGTCAAAAGAAGCAGTTAGCTGTTAAGGAAACATATTTCCAGTTGATTACTGGATAGCTCTATAAACTAGGACCGGATGAGATTTTGTGGCGATGTGTCCTACCACATGAGCAAGGGCAGATTTTGGAAGAGGCACATGTAGGAGTTGATGGTGGACACTATGGAAGTCGAGCTACTGCGAGGAAGGTGCTTTGCATAGGGATTTGGTGGAACACTCTCCATACCAATGTGATAGATTATGCATGGATTCATGATGTATGTCAACGAACTAGAAAACCATCGAGGAGGGATGGGATGCCACTGGTACCTCGGGTGACATTACAACCATTTGACAAATGGGTTGTGGAATTTTTGGGACCAAGCGACCCACCTGGGAAGAGAAATAGTGCACGATACATAATTATAGTGACATACTATTTGAAAAGATGGGCAGAGGCCACACTTATTATAGATTGCACCGCAGCGACAACAATGAGGTTCTTGTTTGACAACATTGTTACTCAGTTTGGGTGCCCAAGGATATCGATGAGAGACCATGGGAGTCACTTTATCAGCCACATAATCAGTGCATTGACAGAAAAAATTCATATACAACACAAGACGAGTACCCCTTATCATCCACAAGAGAATGGGACAATGGAGGTGTTCAACATGGTGTTGGAGCATGCGCTTACAAAGGTATGTAACACCAATCGTGATGACTGGGATTTGAATATTCCAGTAGTCTTGTGGGAATATCACACCACTTCTAAAATATTGACAGGATAGACACCATTCAAATTGGTCTATGGGTAAGAGGCAGTCATGCCTATGGAGTACATTGTTCCAAGTTTGCGCATTGCAGCAGTGACATGAATGGACGATGAAGCAGCATTAGAGGAGACACTAGCGCAGTTAGTTCAACTCGAGGAAGAACGCTTTGTTGCAGGTTTCCACCATTTCATCAAGAAGGATCGACAAAAGGCTTGGCATGATCGACATATTAATAACAAACAGTTTCAACCAAGAGACTTGTTGTTGTTGTATGACAACAAGTTCATGAAGCATCCAGGTAAGTTATAGATGCATTGGCTAGGTCCATACCTTATTAATTTCATTACTTCAGGAGGTGTAGTACAACTACAGTAGTTAGATGGAGCGATGCTTCCAAAGCTAGTGAATGGTAGCAGGCTGAAGCTCTACAGGACGGGGCCAGAGTTACGCGATGCTTGAAGCATTGCGTGATCAAAAAAAAAATGCATGAGATGATAGTGAGAAGGATGGCGCATCAAGAGGAAGGGGATGCACAAGTAGAGGATTCAGTAGCACAATTAGGAAGATATGCCGCAATGGCCACAAAGCCATGACACAGTCAAATCAGTAATAAATGAAGATAGTTGAAGTAGTTAACCAATGACGCTTTTTGAAGCGATGCGTATTGATGGTGGATCCAACCGTTGGATTGACAGGATCAATGATGGATTCAGGAAGTTAATGCATTATTTGGTCATGATGATCGACATGATTTGGTCATGATGGTCGAGGGATCGATTTAGTGCTATAAGAAGGGACCGAATGAGGTCGAAAATTACCATAGTGCAATATTGAATAGAATTGCAGAGTAGAGTCGCGTTGAGTTGAGTAAGTTTCCAAGTGAAGTAAGGTTGAGCGTCGGTTGAGCATTGCAAGGAACTGGTGTGACATGCAGAGTGAACCAATCATGGTTGATATTTTGAGCGAAAGGGACTCAGCAGTCGGCCCAATAACCATCGAGGAGGAATTTTCAAGTATGCTGATAAGATCATCGTTGGTTTTGAATAAGAAGAGGGGGAGGCAGAAACTTAACTCCCCGGTGCTAAAGAAGAGGTAGACCAGAACGTCTATGAGGGCACAAGAGGAGGACGTTGTGAAGGCAGGTGCATCGAGCTCAGGAGTTGTGGAATCCGCAACTTGTGTAGTGGTGTCCACTAAGGATATCCCTAGGTACATACCTCCCTGTCGGCCCGATGCGAAGCTCAGGAAGCTCACCAAGAATCATAAGGACCAAGTAAATATGCTGGCGATACCACAAGGTATGGTATGCACCACAAACATTGTGCCTGTGCTAATGCAAATGAAGTATGACAACCATGATATACTCGCATTAAAGTACATTACGGAAGAACCATATGTGTCGATGGTAGCAGTAGGAGGCATCCTGATAGAATGCATTCCACAGGATTGGGTGCATGGCTTAGATAAAGCATGACTATTGGGATTGATCAACATGCTGCATTTTGGTTAGTTGAATGAGGCGAATTCCTATGTAAAACAAATTTTGGCCTATTTTCATGGCGGGACCTTTTGGTTAGACACACCAGTTGCAATCACGGTAGTACTGATCTCAGACATCATAGGCCTACCTAAGAATGGGACATACCCCTTGCAGTATTTTAGAGAAAGGGATAATGACAAGAGGCTTGCAGCAAGGTTAAAGAAGAGATATGGGTTGCAGCGTGATGGTTAGGATTACTGCAACAATAGTATTAATGACCAAGCAGTGCACATCGACGCAAGGATTTTGGCCAGAAAAGTAGTTAGGAAGAAATGCGTCATCTAATGTAACTCGGGGGTTATTGCATGCGCATAGCAATGTGCGGAAGGCGTACAAATAAACTAGTCGCTCTTTTTAATGAAGCAGGTGGCATAGGATGCATTGGCAGTCCAAGCATGAGAGAGACCGTTTACATATAGTTGGCTACTAATTTTGATAGCGCTCGTGGCTTGGATGGAGCCAGATGATTATCAAGGCATGGAGGTGGAAGCAGTAAAATTTTGTAAGGGTGCATGCTACCAGAACCTTTGGTGGGTAAGGAAGCAGACAGACTGAAGGCCTGTGGAGTTTAGTTTTGTATTTATTGGGAGACATTGTAGGTTGCAGCGGTAAAATTCCTATGGTTATTCAAGGAAGCTGTGACAAAATATCAACGGATTTCTCAATTTTTGATTGGCCCACATGCCATTCATGTGCAAGTGCGACTTGACCCAGACAAGCAATGGTTGTCGACGCCTTACAAGTTATCTGATGTAGAGTTGGAGGTAATTGTTAACGATTGGCCCATATATTGGAGAGAACTGGTCAGTGTGGAAGAAGTATCGATGAGGTCACCAGAGGATGCACCAATTGATCATGTGCATAAAGACGACCAGCAGAGTCACCATGAGTCTGATGCAGAGTCGACACAGACACCCACTGAATCGGAATTAGAGTGTGCATTTGAAGAGTTAAGGACGAAGAAGCACTGGGAATAGGGTGTGACAAGTAGTGCGTCACTAGGGATGGAGGCATAGTTGAATCGGCTCATTAAGGTGATTACAGATGCAACGGATGCGGCAGCCGAAGAGATGAAGAAATCAGTGCAAGAGGGGCTTGTTGAGGTAAGAACATGACTTGATTCTTTATATGATGTAGTTTTGAAGAAATCGTCAAAGGTAGCAACTGTGAAAAACTATGGCTCAATCAGCACTGAGACCTAGGTTCGCAATGTTCAAATTCCCCTGACTGCAATTGAGACCAACAACGAGGATCTCAATGCCCCCTTGCAGCAGTTGTAGGAATTTTCTATAGACATCAATGTGATTTCCACACAGACGTTGGTGCATATGCAAAGAGTCACCAATCAAGATTTGGAAGACAGAGAACATAACATCAACGGTCAATTTCTGCGATAGCAAGAGAAGGAGATAGAAGCACGCAGAGAGATCGAAGCGCTGAAGCAAGCATAAGAGGATTTGAGCGAGAAGAGCATCGCAGAGATTACATATATGAAAAAGGAGAAAGATAGATTGGTATTCGAGAAGGAACAACTCTAGGATAACAGAGTGCGGTTGGAAGAGGAAGTTTTTGATGCCTGTCAGCATGTACATGAGAGCACTGCGAAACTAGATGTAGTAGAGAGAGAAAAATGGATTGGAGCAGTCATCGTATAGTTGTAGCAAGATAATGCCGATTTGAATGCTCTGGTACATTTAGACACACCAACTGAACAAGTTACAGAAAGGAAAAGCACCATGGAGGATCTGGAAACACACCTAGAAGAGATGGAGCAGGAAGAGAAGAAGATCACTGAAACGACTACGCAATTTTGGGGTAGCATAGTCTAGGACGAGCAATTAGAGAAACTGGCCAAGCAGTTGCTGGAGGCAGAGGGGTAGCTAGAGACACTAAAGATGGCACTAAGAGAAATGCCACCAATTGTCCAGAACACAAGGTCTGTGGAGATAAAGGAGTTGCAATAGCGTGTCAGGAAGATAAGGGAAAGGAAGCAGAGGGGCAATGAGCAGTTAGATGAGTTCCAAGATATTGGAGCCCAGCTTTCTATTAAGGTAGTTGCTGTGCTATAGGCAGTACAAGAAGGAAAAAAGGAGGTTGTTGAGAAGTTGGTGGAGCACCCATTGGTGCATGATTTGACAGGAAGTCAAGAGATTGTTGAGAAGCTTAAAGAACAAGTAAAGGAGATTACTCAATAGTACGAAGACTTCAAGTTGAATATCAACATGTACTCCATGTCCAGCTGACGTGGCTTGGGGGCGAGCCACAAGATTGTGTTGGGGGGCTGTTGGTAGGTGGTTTTGGGATACATCAGCTACGCAACATCCGTGGATGTTTCACAAGGTCAAAGATACCGCGCACATGGAAAATGACGCTCAAGTCACAATTATATTATTTTATGTGTTTTTTGGGTCATATTTTGTAGTTTTGACCACATTTTGCTGATATTGGTCATTATTTTGTAGAATCAGTTAAGAAGTAGTTAGGCAGTTGTCTAAGTGGACCATGAATGTAAAGGTTCAATCCTATAGGTAGATGTAGAACTGCAAGTGTTAAGTAGGATGAATCATCAGGGGATCTAACAATCAGAGGAATGGGAGAGCTATATTTTTTAGATGTTATGTAAGATCTGTGCATGAATTGAGATCTGTTGATTTGTGTAATGAAGAACTATTTTGGAGAATCTGTGGTTTTGTGCAAAAGTTAATATGACATGACGAAAATTGAGAAGAATCACTGCTTCCTTTTCTCTTTTCTTGTTTTATTGTTTTCTGCGACTCAATTGTGAATGCAAAGTGTTTCTGTGGCATGGATATGTAAATGATGCAATGTTTTCTTGCTTTAAATGATGTTATTCTGTTAGATCTATTTGTGCATCAATGTGTTTATTACAGTTTTGGTATGCTAATGCGATCTGTTGAATGATGATATGGTTCTGTTAACACATGAGTTGAATGATTAGATTAGTTGAATAATGTTGTGCTAATTTGATAATTATAAGATGCACATTGTCCTCCATTATGTGGAAAATTGGTTATGTCATTTCTACCTCGAACATCTCAGGTTAGACTTCATCTAATCTGCGAGTGTTGCCGAATGGGGTAAAACCTGTCTGGGCCAGTGCTCAGGGAGATCACGATTGTTTGGGTGTCGACGGAGAGGGAACCCTTGTCGACTGAGTTTGTGTTAACAAAACCCTAACATTGTATACCATCCATTCACAATGAAATGGTACATGGAAATATTGAAAACTGAAATCTTCAAGCACAATCCAATGATATTTACAACCCAAAATGCTTATATTTTCAATCAACATGCATCCTATAAGTTTCCCTCCCAGGAATCTCAGGCATTCACCTTATCTATAAGTCCAGAGACCAATGAAATCCTGGATAAATTTGAAACAAAGAAGCAGTAGCAATCATGGTAATCTCTTGGATGCTAAGAAACAACACGACATGTTTGGGAATTTATTTCATTCTGGAATTCAAAGGAGTGTACCATGGAAGTTCTTGAGTTCTAGGAATCAAAGGGGCATATATGGATTTAGGATCCAAAGTGACATGCATTGGAATCCCTTGGATGCAAGGGAGAAAGTGGGAATGCATAGGAAACCCTTACATGTGAAGCAACTACATGTTGCTAACTAAAGCAATGTACACATAATGCACATCAATTATGTGGAAGAAAATAGGAAATATGAAAATATTTTCCAAGTTGGAAATAAAATTAATTCACAGGGGAAGCTCTTGAATTCTGAGAAATTACAGAGAATGGACAATAAGACATTGCATGCCAATAATATAAACAATCGAAAGTTGTCAAGTGTTGTAGCAGTAGAATAAATGGAAGAAACGAACACGCCAAACCTGCACCTAAAATCCCAGAATCTGGAACTACACCTAGAATCCCCAAGAGCCAAATCTCAACAAAGTGGATCCACACCCGGAACTTTCTATTTATACCTATGCACCAATATTTCACCTTACAATTATCATACCGCGGGAGTAAAGCAGAATCCAATATTATGTAAGAACACACAATATTACCTATATCAACCAGAATCATAACAAAATACTAAATTACTAGTCACTATCAAGCTGAAGAAATGGAAGTACTCAAGGGTTTCAAACTTGAGATCAAAGGTAGAAGAATCAAGGATATAAAGAGAATGAAAGTACATGAAACAAAAGAATAGGAATGCACCTGGAGACTAAACCAAATGTAGACTGAGCAAGAACTAAGGAAAAATCCAAGTGAATCAGATATTGACAGTAATCCCAACAAACTACATGAAGATGAAGCATGAAGAAATTCAATTGGACCTCTAGTAAGAGAGATCAACTATCTAGAAGGAAGTAGACTATTTGATGAGCCACAAAAACAACAAGATGAAGCAGGACGAAATTATTTCAGGCCACAAGTACTCACCGTTTTTAATGGTCTTGAAGGAAGAAAAAAGATTGATGAGATGCAATCTTGCAAAGCATGAAAAGGATCAAATTATCTAATAGTAGGCTTGCAAGAAAATGTCTGCAAATGACTACAGGAAGCCATAGAGTTCAATTGCTCAGAATCTAGAACAGCAGACAAAGTTTCATTTGCTCCACAAGTAGGGAAAAATTCTAACAATTCACATATGTGCAAACTTGGAAAAAAATGTGATGACAAAGGTCCCGACAAACTTCAAGAAAATAAAGCAGGTAGTAATCTTATTAAGGCACAAATAATCATAAATCTCAGTGGCCGAAAAGGAAGCATACAGTTTTATGAGCCAAAAACAAGAAAAGTAGTTAGAGGCTTAGATGATCCACAAGTAGGCATGCAAGAAAATATGTGCAACATCTTACAGGCAGCCTTAAATTTGAATGGATTAAAAGTTGGAAAAACAGACAAGTTGTCTTATGCTTCTCAAATAGGGAGAAAGTCCAACAATCGATGAATATGTAAATATGGAGAAAAGGATAATGGGAAAAATTCCAACAGACTATTACAAGATAAAGTACACATAAATTTTATTCAGCCACGTCTAATTCAAAATCTCAATGGTTCAGCACGAGGCTGATAGTTTGATGAGATGCAGTCAGGAAAGGTGGGTAGAAGCTCAAGATATCTACAAGTATGCATGCCAGTAAATGTAAGCATTACATGGAAGGACATGACAATACACAGGACTTTCCAATCCTTGAGTCTCAACAACCACTCAAATAAGAAAATAAAATGGACAAAGTATGCGAACTATGTGTACCAGACTCGGAAAGGAAGTGGTACCCAAATGCACTTCAATATTTTTCCCAAAATATGAAACAAAGACAACCACAAAATTTCCTTAACAGAAAAATAGAGAAAGATACACCAAGCACTTCAACTTACCTAGGAAAACTGTACTTTTATGATTATAACAAACAATCATCTATAATTACTATGATTGATCAAACTAAAACAACATATACAAGGCATTTTATAAAGTTTATAAGTTCATAATAAGAAAGGATTAACACCAATGAATGAATGTGTTATAATAAGAGGAATTATAACATTTAAAAAAGAAGCCTGAATTATAACAAACCAATAAACACAGTGATCATGAATGCAATTAGTACATCATTCGAGCTTTAACCCTAAACCATCGTTCAATGTAAAGCACTTCCTCCATCCAAGACAAAATCATCATGCTCCCAAGATACCATTGAAAAAATTGGTCTCATATTTTGAAATTTCTTCTCAGGAAAAAAAGTGTAGGCTCTCATGATTCATGGGTCAAGATAAACCATTGCAAAACCTAGAGAGTAGCATACCTATATATACATAAACTTTATTCTTTGGATGCAGAAAGGAACATTTCACTTTTCAGCACCACTATATCATAAGATTAATGTAGAATTGATTGTTTATAACTTTAATCAGGAATCCAGTATGGCATATATATCATTCCCTCAAATATGTTCTCAATTTCTACTGTCATTCCCCTATCGCTCACCATTTCCTTCATACACAACTTCCATTCACTCTTGGTTTTCTGTGGGTTGAAAAGCCAAAATGAAATTTTATGTGTGTGTGTGTGCTTGTGTGTGTGCGTGCATGCGTGCGTGTGTGCGTGCATGTGTCTATGTGTGCGCGGACGTGCGCGCGCGTGTGTGTGTACATTTGGGGACAAAATATACCAAAACTAATAAAACATTATCAAAAATAATAATTGATACCAGCGTTTCTTCCTCGCCAATGACATAACCATCAACATAGTCATACTCATCAGCATTTAGCAGTTGGGCATACTGCATAAATTTCAATAAATTTATAGACATGAGATTTGGATAATAAACACACACACACACACACATAATATTTAATTTGTAACATGTGTACATTCTAGCTCATACGGTAATGTGTCTTTTGCGAGTTCAATTATTAAACCATACTTATGTACCAAATCTGTGCGTCGATTTTCTTGATCCTTGACATGCTTATACATGTCTCTACAATATGTTGCATACTGCTCTAGCTCTGATCGAATCATAAAACTCAAGGCATCATCTGAATACTCATCAAATGAGTTTTCACCCATATTGGTTGAAGATGCCATATTATTTAATCCAATTTCTACCCATGCCAATGCAGCCATAACATGCTCTTTAATCTATTCCCTCACCCTAATTTCCACTTTGGATGTCATTTGAAACTCTTCTGGAAAAGAAATGACTCTAGGTTGTGGAACTACTAAGAGAGGAAACGGTTGACTATATTCAACATCTTGCAATGAATCAGGACGTTCATATGTATGGCCTTTTCCAACACTTTAGAAAGGTGATCATGTATATGTATAGTCAAGGTCCATGTGCAACTGAAACTTTGCAATTAGCATCTTGACAAAATATTGAGGGACCTCATCGTTATTTGGGAACTTCCCATTTGCATAGAGGAACCCCAAATAAATATGGGGTGCAATATTTGGATCATTGAATCTTGCAATTGTTAGACGTATTTTGTCTTTAGGCCGTAAGTCAAATAATGAAAAGACCATTTCTCTAAAGACATTTTTTTTATTTCTTTGAACTTGTGGCGACCCATCACCACCATTCGCCTCCTACGCATCATGTCATAAAAAATATGGGTTGATGGTCCAACCCCAACATAACTCTTGATCAAACTGTTTATATTGTGCAACACAATGTGGAGACTCTGTTGACAACTAGTAGAGATAGTAGAACTCTTGATTTTACCCTGCAATCTGACAAAATGCTCCCTCATCTCTTCTGCGGTAAGATTTGTGATCTTGTATTCCCAAAGAATACCATCGGGAACATCTTTAGGATGAGTGTAGAGAGGGTCATATGTTTCATTGTGTGCATACTCACGTGCTCGACGACCTCTCCTTGTATTACGAGATGGATTAGGAGCATGAGCATGAAACCCTGTAAGAAGTAAAACATGTGCAAGTAGTAGAATGTATATATAAATTTTCGATCAAAGTATACATATTTAAATAAAACGTGTTCATTAAAAATACCTGGTGGATCCTTTGACTCAGAATGTACATTGTGCTTACTAGAAACTAACTCTTCTATCCCATCAATATCCTCAGAATCTGTAGAAGCCCCTATAAAAAAACAATAAATTTGCAATCACATGCAAGTTTAAGCAAAATAGCATATTTTTTTGCAAATAAAACACTCCTGCCCAATAAGAATTATGGTTAGAATTTACGTAAACATTATTCTTCTGTTGATGGGCTCTTTGAGCTAGTAGTATCTGCAGCATAAGGCACTGAATGCATGTGCACAAAAATAATCAAGTCATATGCATGTAACATTTTAAATAAATCAAAGACATTTAACTTGTACTAGAAAATGATAAATAACATTACATATGGGTGTCCTTCGTGCCCGTCCACTAGCCCCTATAAATTGACAAACACTTATAAGTAAGAGAAATATCACAATTTCTCACAAATTAAACACACATGTCAAACAATACTTATGAGCTTAGATTTCACCTTTACCATGTATATCTTTTGTTGAACTACTTTTGGTAGGTGTAACAGCAGAGTAAGGCACTGAATGCATGTGCACACAAATAATGAAGTCATATGCATGCAACATTTTAAAGAAATCAAATACATTTAACTTGTACTATAAAAATATAAATAACATTAAAAATTACCTTTGTGTGTCCTTCGTGCTCGTCCACTAGCCCCTGTAAACAACAATAAATTGACAAACACTTATAAGTAAGAGAAAAATCATAATTGATAACAAATTAAACACACATGTCAAACAAGATTTATGAACTTAGATTTCACCTTTACCATGTATATCTTGCAATGGCCTGCTTGTGGTAGGTGTATTAGCAAAGTAAGGCACTGAATGCATGTGCAAAAAAATAATCAAGTAATATGCATGTAACATTTTTAAAAAGTTAACTGTATTTAACTTGTACTAAAAAATGATAAATATCATTAGAATGTACCTATGGGTGGCATGTATCCAATAGACCTGTCATATGTGTGCCTGCCATTTACAAATCCACTGCCTATGAATGACAAGATCTTATAAAAGTGTGTAAAAGAATATAATCAACAAATTAAAAAAATTGTCAAATTTAACATAAATAACTTCATATATGTATTGACATTAAACATTTGAAATATGTAACCTAGACTTAAACATGTTGAAGTTAACAATTGAATGCACCTGGTCGTGGACCTTTAGTGCATCCAATACGCCCATTTGAATGGCGTCTATGAATTTCGGTACCACTACTAACTTGTCTAGATGTCTCCTGACGATCCATGTGTCCTTATTAAGAATAAAAGGGATTAGGTTAACTTTATGAAATCATAAGACAATGATTGAGATCAATAATAACTCTATGTATCAGCAGTGTTGCTACAACAAGGTTAATTTGGGAATGAAAGCATGCAAGAAATGAACCCTTTAGGGAATGACACCAAATGTTATCACAATAAACTAGTTGTGTGTGATTGACTATCCCTTAGGGTTATTAAGACTGTTAAGAAGGCCGAGTTATTTTAATGATTGTAGGTTTTTCCTAAAGAGGACAACTTTCTGAGTAGGTCTTAGTCAAGGTCGAAGTCTTAGAGGGGTCAAAACTTGGGTTTTGGGGATGTCTTGATGTGAGTTAGGAGGGCTGGTAGGAAGCTTTATGATTTGGTCTTTACATCTATCCTAAGATTCTGGGAAGGCCAAAGTTTTAGGACTATTAGTTAGGATTGTTAGTTAGATCCTAGGGGCACTAAGGGTAGGGTAGGGTATTAGAGTTAGGGCCAAGGGAGAAGCTCAACCATCCAAAGGACTGTTGTAGCTATTTAGGGAAGAGCAAAGGGGAGGCCGAAGTGCTTACATCATAGTACAAAGGATTATTGGGAGACCGAGGATAGACTAGAAGATGATTCAAGGGTTAGGATGATAGAATAGGGATGTTAAGAGAGGAAATAAAGGGGGATGAGGGTAGTTTTAGGACTGTTAAGGGTTTAGGGCAGAGGTAAGGGGAAGGCCGAAGGCCTTAGATGACAGTCCGTGGACTGTTGGGAAGGAGAGGAGGAGATTCGAATGCCTAATACATAGTACGATAGGACTGTGAGGGGTCTTGGAGGCCTAAACAAGGCATTCCTAGGTCTCATTACGAGAAAGTCAAAGGCTCCAATCCATATACAATGGTTCAATGGTTAGATAAGAACTAAGGTGATCATGCTAACAATGGAGAAAGTAATCTCACATGGAGACGAGGGGTTTTACAACCAAGTTTGGAATTATGTTATAATCCTAGTGGTGTGGAGAAACCCGTGGACACAAACTAAGGATTGTGGGTAACTATTTTTGGTATGACTATTGGCCTCCAAGGGAGGAGAACATATCAGTTTTCCTTCAAAGAGAGGTGGAGCATGTAATGTTGTTGCAGCCTTAATTAAATTTGTGTGGGTCCTAATAGCCTAGCCAACCAAATGAGCACTTAGAAAATATTTTTCTTGGTTAAGGGAGAAGTGAAAAGAGGAGAAAAATGGAACGTATTCTTCTTCTAGTGAAGGGAGAAAAAATAGAGGGGGTTCACAACATTGTTGTATCATTCGTTTCATTATCCCTATTCTATGGTACCCTATTCCTAGAAGCTCTAATATCCTCCAGCCATCCTTTAGCAGACCCTAAACAAACTACAAATTAAACACACATGTAAAAAAAGATTTATGAACTTAGATTTCACCTTTACCATGTATATCTTGCGCTAGCTTGATTTTGGTAAGAATAGCAACAGAGTAAGGCATTGAATGCATGTGCACAAAAATAATCAAGCCATATGCATGTAACATTTTTAAAAATTTAATTGTATTTAACTTGTACTATAAAATGATAAATCTCATTAGAATGTACCTATGGGTGGAATGTATCCAATAGACCCAGCAGATGTACGCCTACCATGTTCAAATCCACTACCTATGAACGACAAGATCTTATAAACGTGTGTAAAAGAATATTATCCACAAATTAAAAAATTTGTCAAATTTAACATAAATAACTTCATATATGTATTGGCATTAAACATTTGAAATATGTAACCTATACTTAAACGCGTTGAAGTTAACAATCGAATGCACTTGGTAGTGGAATTGTGGTGCTTGCAATACAACCATTTGAATGGTGTCTGTGAATTTCGGTACCACTACGAACTTGTCTAGATGTCGCCTAACGATTCATGTGTCCTTATTAAGAATAAAATGGATTAGGTTAAATTTATGAAATCATAAGACAATTATTGAGATCAGTAGTAACTCTATGTATCAGTCGTGTTGCTACAACAAGGTTAATGTGGCAATGAAAACATGAAAGAAATGTCCCCTTTAGGGAATGACACCAATTGTTATAGCAATAAACTAGTTGTGTGTGACTGACTATCCCTTAGGGTGACTAAGACTGTTAGGAAGGCTGATTTATTTTGATGATTGTAGGTCTGTCCTAAATAGGACAAATTTCTGAGTAGGGCTTAGTAAAGGTTGAAGTCTTAAAGGGGTCAAAACTTGGGTTTTGGGGATGTCTTGGTGTGAGTTAGGAGGGCTAGTAGGAAGCTTTAGGATTTGGTCTTTACATCTGTCCCAAGGTTCTGGGAAGGACAAAGTTTTAGGACTGTTAGTTAGGATTGTTGGTTAGCTCCTATGGGCACTGAGGGTAGGATAGGATATTGGAGTTACGGCCGAGGGAAAATATCAACAGTACGAAGGACTGTTGTAGTTGTTTAGGGAAGAGAAAAGGGGAGGCCGAAGTGCTTAAGTCACATTCCAAATAATTATTGGGAGACTGAGGGTAGACTAGAATATAGGTTCGAGGGTTAGGATGCTAGAATAGGGATGTTAAGAGAGGAGAGAAATGGGGATGAGGGTAGTTTTAGGAGTATTAATGGTTTAGGATAGAGGTAAGGGGAAGGCTGAAGGCCTTAGATGACATTCTGTGGAATGTTGGGAAGGAGAGGAGGAGAGACGAATGACTAGGACACAGTAGGATAGGACTATGAGGGGTCTTGGAGGCCTAAACAAGGCAGATCTAGGTCTCATTATGAGCAAGTCAAAGGTTCCAATCCATAGACAATGGTTCAATTTTTAGAGAAGAACTAAGGTGATCGTGCTAACAATGACGAAAGCAAGCTCACATGGAGATGAGGGGTTTTACAACCAAGTTTGGAATTCTGTTATAAGCTTGGTGGTGTGGAGCAACCCGTGGTCACAAACTAAGGATTGTGGGTAACTATTTTTGGTATGACTATTGGCCTCTAAGGGAGGATAATGGATCAGGTTTCCTTCAAAGAGAGGTGGAGCATGTAATATTGCTGCAGAATTATTTAAATTTTTGTGGGTCCTAACAACCTAGCCAACCAAATGAGCACTTAGAAAACAATTTTCTTGGTTAAGGGAGAAGTGCAAAGAGGAGAGAAAGGGAATGGATTCTTCTTCCAGTTAAGGGATAAAAAATAGAGGGGGTTCACAGCGTTGTTGTATCATTCATTTCATTAGCCCTATTCTATGGTACCCTATACCTAGCATCCCTAATCTCCTTCGACCATCCTTTAGCAGACCCTAAACAACCTACAAATTAAACACACATGTCAAACAAGATTTATGAACTTACATTTCACCTTTACCATGTATATCTTACGTTGGCCTGCTTGTGGTAGGCATATCAATAGAGTAAGGAATTGAATACATGTGCACAAAAATAATCAAGTCATATGCATGTAACATTTTTAAAAAGTTAATTTTATTTAAATTGTACAGAAAAATGATAAATATCATTAGAATGTACATATGGGTGGCATGTATCCAATAGACCCGTCAAATGTGAGCCTTCCATGTTCAAATCCACTACCTATGCATGAGAAGATCTTATAAAAGTGTGTAAAATAATATTATCCACAAATTAAAAAAATTGTCAATTTTAACATAAATAACTTCATATGTGTATTGACATTAAACATTTGAAATATGTAACCTAGAATTAATCATGTTGAAGTTAACAGACGGATGCACTTGATAGTGGACATGTGGTGCATCCAATACATTCATCTAAATGGTGTCTATGAATTTTGGTACCACTACGAACTTGTCTAGATGTTGCCTGGCGATCCATGTGTCCTTATTAAGAATAAAACAGATTAGGTTAAATCTATTAAATCATAAGACAATGATTGAGATCAATAGTAACTCTATGTATCAGCAATGTTTCTACAACAAGGTTAATGTGGGAATGAAAACATGCAAGAAATTACCCCTTTAGGGAATGACACCAATTGTTATAGCAATAAACTAGTTGTGTGTGACTTACTATCAGTTAGGGTTGTTGAAATTCAAGGTTAGTTTCAGATTTAACAGGAATAAATACACTTCAATGCATAAACAACACAAGGTTAAATTCAGAATAGTACTTATTCAATAAATTTGATATGCAATAAAATTAAACATAATTTTCATCTCTTTCAACTTTAATACTCTGTTGGTCACTACGTTAAAGTTAGTCTAACTTTAACGCTCTGTTGGTCGCTGCATTAAAGTTGATCATTGAGATGTTTCAACAAATTGCATATACATAAAAATAGAAGACAATGTTACTAAAGAATCATAACCATTATTTGGATCAACATTATACTATGATACTTTTAGGTTTGATCTTGTCACCCAAAGGGACAAGTCAATCTAGGTAAACAAAATGTGTACCTTGAGAGAGATTTCAGGTAGAAGTAAAAAAACCTCAGTTATTCAATCAAATTAGCAGCACATTTATACACACAGTCACGTTGTAGATAGTGAATTTTACAACCAGTGAAGGTAGATCATGTTTAGAAGGAATGAAGTCACAAAGGTGTAAATAAAACCACACTAGGATAGATACCACAAGTAATAGAGACATAAATGGTGTAAATACACAGGTGGGTTCACGCTCACAGTCTACAATCACACAGATGGTGAAGTGCATGCAGGTGGAGATTAGACAAACAGTCATGTAGAGGTGTGACCAAGGCAAGCCATGCAAAGGAAGAACCCGTAGAGTGTGAGTAAGGTGAGCCACTCAGAGGAAGAACACACAGAGCATGAGAAAGGTGAAACACTTCGAGGAAGAAAATGCAGAGTGTGAGTAAGGTGAGACCTAGTCCCAGTCACGGTCAGCTATAGTATAAGATACGCAGGTCACAGAGAATGAAGGGTCGTAGAGAAGAAACAAGGATCTATCCCATTCACACAAGAAGGGTCGTGTGGGACAAAACAGAATAGTCATGCACACGAAGCACACAGATTCTTGCACAGTCATAGTGTAGGAGCCAACAGTCACGGTGGAATATCCAGGAAGACCTGTCATGTTGAAGGAGGAGTCACTGTCAGCAGCAATCATGCACGTGAAGATAAAAAAAAATACATGGGAAGAACATTCATGGACAAGAAGTGATACTTCACTTGATGATGATACAACTGAAGAAAAATTTTGTCTTATATAAGGTAGGTAATACAAATAAAATATCGTCATAAAATACTCTAGGTGTAAAGGTAAAACAATGAAAGGTACAAAGGTCATTATATAAAAACATAAAATAAATGTTAATGGTTTTATAATAAGGTCAAAAGGTAAAAGGTCCAACATAAATTAAATAGTCCAAAAACCATAAGCGGTTCAAAGGTACTTTAATAAAACATAAAGTAACCATAACAATAATTGGTCCAATGGTCCTTTAATCAAACCATAAGGTAAATACACTTAGGATAAAATCCATAAAGTAGGAGTCATCATAATCAAAGGTACACACAACTAAGAGTTCCAGGACCAAGTAAGGTAAAGGACCAAATGTCAACCAAGAGGGTCACAACAACCCACATACCCATAGGATAAGGTGAAACATAAAAGGTGGAAAAACGACTCCTTTAGGGATCAACAAAACCAGTAGACTTTTCTCTCTCTTAAGGTACATTGTTTTATATATTTTGTCATCATTGTATAAGGGAAAGATCCAAACAAATGGTACAATCCTTAGGTCCTCAACACTGCTACTAAGGATTAGGTGATAGGGACATCGTCAAGGGGTGGTGATTCCCTTGAGGGGAAACCTAGCAATAACCGATTAGGAGAGGCGACATCACAATTTTAGGTGATTAATTACAAAGAACAAAAATATTGTAAAGATTTGGTCATTTAGAACACCTGAACCTGCCTATGCGCCAATCTGTCACCTTACAATTATTAGCCCGCGGGAGTAAAGTGGAATCCAATATTATGTAAGAACACAAAATATTACCTATATCAACCAGAATCATAACAAAATATTAAATTACGAGTCACTATCAAGCTAAAGAAATGGAAGTATTCAAGGGTTTCAAACTTGAGATCGAAGGTAGAAGAATCAAGGAGGTAGAGGAATCAAGGACAGAAAAAGAATGAAAGTACATGAAACAAAAGAACTCGAATGCAGCTAGAGACTGAACCAAATGTAGACTGAGCAAGAACTAATAAAAATCCAAGTGAATCAGATATTGACAATAAGCCCAACAAACTGCATGAAGATGAAGCGGGAAGAAATTCAGTTGGACCTCTCGTAAGAGAGATCATCTATCTAGAAGGAAGCAGACTGTTTGATGAGCCACAAAACCAGTAAGATGAAGCAGGAGGAAACTCTTTCAGACCACAAGTACTCATGGAGTTTAATGGTCTTGAAGGAAGAAAACAGATTGATGAGATGCAAGCTAGAAAAGCATGCGGAGGTTCAAATTATCTACCAGTAGACATGCAAGAAAATGTCTACAAAGAACTATAGGAAGCCATAGAGTTCAGTTTCTCAGAAGCTAGCACAATAGACAAACTTTCATATGCTCCACAGGTAGGGATAAATTTTAACAATTCACATATGTACAAACCTGGAAAAAATGTGACGAAAAAAATCCTGACAAACTTCAAGAAGATGAAGCAGGTAGTAACCATATTGAGTCACAAATAATCATAAAGCTCAATGGCCCAGAAGTAAGCATATAGTTTTATGACCCACAAATAGGAAAAGTAGGTAGAGGCTTAGATGATCCACAAGTAGGCACGCCAAAAAATCTATGCAACATATTACAAGCAACTTTAAATTTGAATGGATCGAAAGATGGAAAAACATAAAAAATTGTGTTATGCTTCTTAGATACAGAGAAATTCCAACAATCTAGGAATGTGTAAATATGGAGAAAATGCTAATGGAAAAAATTCCAACAAACTATTACAAGATAAAGTACACTGAAATTTTAGTCAGCCACATCTAATTGGAAATATCAATGGTTCAACAGGAGGTAGACAGTTTGATGAGATGCAGCCAGGAAAGGTGGGAAGAGGCTCAGACGATCTACAATTATTCATTCCAATAAATGTAAGCATTACATGAAAGGACAAGACAATACATAATACTTTCCAATCCTTGAGTCTCATCAGCCTCTCACTGGAAGAAAATAAAATGGACAAAGTAGGTGAACTATGTGTACCAAACTTGGAAAGGAAGTAGTACCCAAATTCACTTCAATCTTGTTCCCAAAATATGAAACAAAGACAACCGCAAAATTCCCTCAATAGAAAAATAGAGAAAGATACACGAAGCACTTCAATTTACCTAGGCAAACTGTACTTTTAACATAGACAAAGGATTTTTGCATGCATCCAATATTTTGAGAATTGTAGCGAACTATTTTGTTTCTATATATGCAACAAATTCCATTCCACCCAAGAATGATTAAATCATCTCTTAGTCTAAATTATGTAATATTTTTCGTAGTATTCCAGTCATTTACTTGGATTTCATATAGACCATGGCACATAGAGTGCTAGGGTAAAGGATGGTACAATCTAGATAGTGGGTCTAAGGCTAGAGATACGATCCATCGTAGTTGTAGTGGTGCAAATAGAGGGGACACATGCCCCTCACAGGATCTTAATAGGTCTGATGTATCTCGTAGAGAGTTACTAGCTAGGGAACATCATGGATGGGCCCATATGTTTCTAACAACCATGCAGAGATAATTGACCTATTGTCGTAGGATGATAGAAGGTAACTTTACATTTAGGACTCTGTTATGTGCCTTCTTCTTTGATAATATTGTTAATCTATGACCCCATGTATGGACTAAAAATTCCCTATCGAGTTGATTGTGCATCAGTGGAGATAGTTATTGAAGTGAGTGGGAGGTGGTGTAGTCAGCAATGTCTTCCATCTAGAGTTATTTACTCATTGGGATCAACTACCAATTCAGATCAAGGACTACCCCTGTGAAGGGATCAACTACCAGGGGGATCCCAAGAATTGATATGGTCCTAACATGAGTTAAATCTTTACCTTTACTAGCGACGACTTTGAAAATCACCGATTCAAAATCAAGTGGGTACTTACTTATCGAAAAAAAAGAGGATATCTTTATCTGTACTTAGAGCTCTATAAATCATAAAAATAAATAAAAAACATGATGGACTTTTTCTAAATTTTTAAACAAGCGACTTAATGCTCCACTTTGCCAATACAATAACTTCATGAATAGTTTTTTTTTAAGTTGGTTCATCATGAAGCATAACTAACACTTTTAGAACCCCATAATACTTCATCCTACGAATCTCCTCAATTGGCTCTACATGCCATTCAAAAATAAGAGGCTTCATTTTTTCTTCTTTGGGAAGATCATGAAGTTTCGTTTCAACATTCACTACACTTAGTTTCTCTAATATATTAACCATACCAACACCATCCCCTCAACCCGAACCAATAAAAAACCTAGTAAAAATTGTTAATGTGTATCTGTTGTAATGTGAAGTGGAATATTTAGCTAATCCTTTGGACTCATAGAGGACAAATCCTAGAGCCTTCAAATTTAGGTCAATATCTGAATGGAGGGTGCATCAATTCTACAACATATGTGACACATGATTTCCAAACATCTAAGAATTTCCACCAGAATAGGACATAATATCATAATCATGTATTCAAATCCAAATGAACTCCAAATTCCATAATTTCATCAACATATGAAATGTGATCGCCATCTAAAAGTTGATTTACCATTTTCATATGACTACCAGCACATGCTCAACACTCGATAATGAATACGTATGAGCTCAAAATATTTCAAGACCATTGAAGCTTGAACTTTTTGGAAGGCCAAAACCCAAACCAAAGGAGGATAAAATATTTAAGAAATAACCAACTGATAGCATGGCTTGATGGAAAACACAAGGATTTCAAACATAATGAGAACCCATTATTTTGATATGAGCACACTTTATACTAGAAAGCCTTGTTGTAAGCATAATTTCAGCACACTTTGGTGCTATCTAAGTCTATCATCCACATTAAATGTTGAACTCCTCCATATACAGAGATGAACACCTAACTATACCTATAGTGAAATATGAAAAGGATCCACTCGTTTTTTTGAATTAAAGATCCTATAGTTTCCTAAACATAATTTCAACAATCAAATAAATATAGTACCGCCATACAAATAGCATATATTTTATTGAGGCATAAGATTGGACCTATTAAAAAAAGTGTACTCCATCTTTACCTAGATATAGGTAGTCTTACCTCAATGCATCAAATCCATACTTATATAAACATATGTTAGGTATGGAATCTACTACCTTCCAAGTCAAAATCCATCCACTTACCAGTTCATAAAACAAAGAACCCTATGATGTGTATCCACTCACACAACCAAATTTGCCAATGAATTTTGGTAGCAACTTGAACCTTATTCAAGATATCAAGGATACTAAAGAGGAATGGGGAGCTATAGTTCAACCTAATGTTAGAGGATTGTTAGAGAATAGATAAATTTTGTGAAAAAAATTTCATAACACCACAATCAAATTAGAGCAACCATTCAACATTGATCAGTAGGTACTAAGGACAATCGAACAAGTCTCCAAGGCTCCAAAATTATCTAGGCTTTAGACCACTTTATGTATTGATCACTCTCAAACAACTTTATTTATGAGATTTTAACATCTTACATTTTTTTGGTATTTTCATGTGACTGCATTTATTTCTTATTTCAAAATCTATCAACCTCTTTACAATATCTCCACTAGCATGCAATCGAAGCTGTAGATTGGATGCTTGGAAGAGAATCCACACATGGCTTGTGTGTAACTATAAAAAGGTTTGATGCTTATTTAAGTTCATAAGTATTGTAGATAGAAATAATCTTTCCAAAGCTATAAAATAGAACAAATGTTTCAAAACATTAACAAGTACTAATCATGGAGTTTTCATATTGAAATTTCCCATTTTAGGAAAGATGCAATGCTTTCTCCTCACCTACATCTACAATGATTTCTCCTCACCTCCTAGGATGTAGTTTGTATCCCAATGATAAAAGTTACTCAAAATAACAATTCTCTCAATTTAAGGAGGGAATAACTATATGTTATAGTGGATGCATAAACCAAAACATGGAGAAAAAAATCCCATGTTGAAAATTCATGTAACATAATCGCCTTCATGAAAATTACTTATAAATGCTTCAGTGAGTAGCTTTGATTGGTGCAACATTTTCCAAAAAATATGTTCATTGTTAAAGGGGGACATGTTTGTAGGTAAATCAAGGGTATTGATATTCCTTTCTTGAAATGTGCTAACAGGGTTTTAGGAGCATCGCTTCATAGACTCTGTTCCATTGGTACAGGGAAAAACCCAAAAAAAACTGCTACGTCTTACGATATAGGCATTGATAGATGGACAAACAAATGGAAAACTTAGTGATGGAGTGAGACGGACAACTTCCTTTGGACGGATATGGAGCTCATTCAAACCCAACGGATTAAAAGCACATAATAGCATTTTACTGGGAAGGGAGGATGGATGCAAGGAACAGGGTTTTGCTTTAGAAGTGTGTTCTTAATGAATAGGAAAATTCACATACATAAGTCACATAGAGATATAAGAAAGAAAACCAAGAAAAATATCAGTTTTGTTAGAAAAGGGTAAAGGATAAAACCATTGCTAAAAAAATTCCTATTAATTTCAAACATTAATGGTTGATGATGTTTTCTTCATCTGGATTTCAAAAAGTTTAAAACTCCACATGAATATATTTTTGATAGTTAACTAAATCAAAATAATAATTAAACAAAAGGTTGCAGAATCTATAGCAAAAGAGTATTTGTAGATTCTTAGGATTTGGTTAAAGCATACCTATTGGTTTTTTTTTCCAAAATCTATAAAAGGGATATACAATTAAAGCAAGGGTTTCTTCTTTATAGGATATAATGTTTGTTTATATATACAATGAAAGCAAGGGTTTCTTCTTTCTAGGATAGAAATTTTACTTTTTTATTAACAAAAAAAGAAGAAAAAGAAAGGCTTGCATGTTTATTATTACCATCATTTAAATCTATTATAATAACTAGAGGTTTGAACAAAAGATGAATCAAAGGATGATCAGATTTTTGGTTGCAATAAAAATGTTGCTTCCTAAAATAAACATACAACATATGGATGTGTCTAATTAGAGAATCCTTGAGAAAAATCAAGTTGAAAAAAAAAACCAAGGCCACCGAGAATGCGTCTTTACCTCTAATAAATCCTCTCGGATATGTCTATGCATGCAAATTTGAACCTTTGTTTGAAAATTGCCTTTGATTTCATAAATTCTTACCAAGTCTCTCTTTGAACATCTCAAACTTCCCCTATATTAACACTCCAATTATCCTACACGAGGTTGGGTTCTCTGTAACCTTCGATATCCTTGTTTAACCCCATGCATCTAACCATCATAAATTTGGAATATCGATAAATATGTGTTAATAAGAAGAAAAAAATAATCGATCGAAATAAGACGTGGCAAGTTTGAACCATACTGTACCTCTGAGAGACTAGCATTTTCAGCAAGAATTTCACAAAATTTCTTGGGTTTTCCTTCAACTTCTTCCATTGCTTGTTCTGTCTCAAGACAAAGAGAATTCTCACTTTTCCTTTCATCAACTTCTTCAATTACTCTGTTTCATTTGGCAGTGGAAATGTGCTAACGTGGTTTCAAGAGCATCGCCTCACAGACTCTGCTCCATTGGCACAGGAAAAACCCCAACAAAAACTGCCCCATCTTACTAGATAGGAATTGATCGATGAATGAATGGATGGGTAGCTTAGTGACAGAGTGAGATGGCCAACTTCCTTCGAAAGGATTAAAAGCACATAACAATGTTTTACCGAGAAGCGAGGACAGATGCAAGGAACAAGGTTTTAGAAGTGTTTTTGATGTGTGCCCCGCCAAGGGTTTCAACCACGACAGACATAGACTGACAAGGCCAGTATGTGGTTTATATAAAAACTAAACTCTCAGGCGAGAGATTAAAAGGAATCTAAACTCTCAGTCAAGAGATCTGTTCAAAAGTTTCATACTAGCAATTTGGCCATACCCTCAGACGTGAAATTTAATTATTCTCAGCCGAAAACTTGTCTAACCATACCTACACTCTCGGCCAAGAAAATGTTTACCTTAGTTAAACTCTCGGCTGAAAACTATTACAACTCTCGACCAAGAAAAAATGTTGACTTTTGTTTCGAAGCCAATTAATTGGAAATTATAACCCAAAAACACCCCATTCTCAAAAAATTGTATTGCACCTTCGTGTTTTCAACTTGAATCTTGTTAGCCATATTCATGATTAGGAGAGAGTCGCCTTATAGAATAATAGGATTCCAATCCTAATTAAGGGCCCATGATTCCAACCAATCCAGTTCGACAGCATTGTTGGTGGAAAATCCTAGGGATCCCCAGAAGACACCTTGCATTTTACCATTATGGTCTTTAATTGCATCTCCAAATCCAATCGGTCCTCAGTTACCCTTTGAGGAACCATCGAAGTTGAGTTTAAAGATGTCAAAGGAAGGATGGGACCAGAAGTTCAGGGATTATTTTTTTATAATTTCCAGTTTGAGGAAGCCTATGTTATTCAGAATGGAGAAAATACCCCATGCTTGAATCATTTTTATTTCACTGGCATTGGAGGCTAGATCATTGTCTCCCTATGCATTTAGACGGAGACTCCCGGGAATGTGTTTCTTCAATGTGTGTTAGGTGCCTTCTTCCTTCCTTGATCTATTTTCAAATATCCTATTGTTTCTTTCTATCCATATGTCCCAGACAACAAATCCTAGAAAGAGATCCCATATTCTGTTAAGGAGCAGACTTTTCAATGGATTATGTGTCCAATTGGAAATTAGAGGTCTAGACGCCCTTTCACTCTGACTTATTTCCAAAAAATTCTTTCTCCCTTTTTCCACATTTTATCTACAAAATCGCATTCATCAAGGAGATGGTTGATTGATTCTCCTTATTTCTTGCACATATAGCACTAGGTTGGCCCTAATATGTAACCTATTTTTATTTTGTTTTCCAAGGTTAGAATGTGTATACGGAGTAGGATCTAGAGAAAGGAGGATAATTTTGTCTAGAGGTTGGATTTCGATACTTTTTTCCATTTTTTATCATGGGACTCATTAGAGGGATTGGAGAGGAGCATAACAACTTCTTTCAAGTTGAAAGTTTTTGTTTGGGAGAATCTCCATATGATCTTGTCAAAACCATTGCTCACTCGGATCTGCCAGGTTTTGAGTATTTCCTAGAAATCTTGGATGTCTTCATTAGGGCTGAGTGCTAGCCACCAGCTGAGATTTCTCCATATTCTGAAGCGACCTTCTATGTTTTCCTTGATCCACATATCCTTGAATTTTTTTTTTTTGTATAGCCAAGATCTTCTCCCTTAGAATTAGAGTTTTGAAATATTCCATTAGAGGGATTTGTTGATTCCAAGAGTCAAGGAAAAAGTCTGTTTATTCTCCATTACGGATTTTCCAAAAGCTGAATTGATGAATAAGGGAGCGGTTAGCTTCTCCCAAATGCCAGATATGAGAACCTTTGATATTTTTTGAGAATCAGATAAGGTTCTGCTTGGCCCAGTTAGGAGCATACTTCACATACCATAGGTGAGCCCAATTCTCTGAGGAATGGGAGATCCATATCCACCATATTTTGGCATTGAATTTTTGATTGTTGGTTGTAGGATCTCTGAGACCTAATCCTTCGGCAAGTTTGGGGGTGCAGATAGAATTCCAATCCACGAGAGACCAATTTTTGTGATTGTTTGAACCTCCCCATAGGAAGGTGCATTGTATAGCACGAATATTTTTGAGGATCGATTTAGGAGCAAGAATCACAGAGAAAAGGTACATGGGAATTGCTTACAGGACATCTTTAACAAGGATAAGGTGACTGGGCGGGAATTGAGGGATCTAAAAGTCCAACAATTTAATTTATGTTTCATTTTTTCTAGAAGATATTTCTAGGACACTTGTTTGACAATTGAGTCTGCTAATGGTGCACCAAGATACTTAGTGGGTAAGGATCCTTCTGGGTAGTCGAGGATACAAAGAATATTGTGTTTGCTAATTTTACAAGTGTTGAGAAAAAAGATATGATACTTTTCTTTATTAATGTCCAGCCCACTAGCCAAGACAAAAATTTGGAGACTATCTTTGAAATCTTTGTCTTCCTGCACCGAAGGGAAACCCATAAGCATGATTTAATCCACAAATTGATGATGGGTTTGGGGATCCATTCCATTATGAAGAGAAAGGCCCTTGATTTAAAGAGCTTGGTTTTTGGCTTTAAAGAGACGCCTTAGACCTTCATCCATTAGAATAAAAAGAAAGGGGGAGAGTGGATTTCCTTGTCTAATGTCCCTGGCGGGATGGAAAGTTTTTGAGGCAGTTCCATTAATTAGAATGGAGTAGAAAGTAGTATAGATCAAGTTGAGGATCCATTTTACCCAATGGTGACAAAAACCAAAATCCAACAACATCTTTTTAAAAAACATCTAGTTTAACTTGTCAAAAGCATTTGAGAGGTCAAGTTTGATTAACAATCCTGTATTTTTAGTAATTTTGAGAGAGTGGATGATTTCATGGGAGAGGAGTATGTCATCAATTATTTTATTGCTTTCTACATATCTTGATTGCTCCAGAGAAATTAAAAAGGGTAGGAGAGGCTTGATCCTGTTTGTAATGGTTTTTGTGATGATTTTGAAGATAGCATTACAAAGAGCTATAGGTATGAATTTACCTGGAGAGTTGGCTCCATTTTATTTGGGAATAAGAAAGATGAAAGTTGATTTGAATGCTTTCATAACTTTCCCTATATTCCTTGAGTCCTCTACAATTTCCAAAACTTCCTCCTTAATAGTATCCCAACATGCATGAAAAAAGTTGGTAGTAAAGCCATCCAGACTGGGGGCTTTATCATTTTTCAATTGCTTGACTGCTTCTTCCAACTCTCCCAGTTCCATGGGTCTGAGTAGTATCTCATTTCATTCTTGTGAAACTAGTGATGGGATGTTCCTCAAGTTTGGTTCTTCCTCCAGGTGTTTGAAGTGATTGGTGATGACTTGTTCTATTTCGGCGTGGGTTTCTGCTTCTGTTCCATTTATTTTTTTTAAGTGGACAATCCTATTTTCTTATCGGTGTTGAATGATGGCTTGAAATAAGAAAGAGGAATTTCTCTCACCCTCCTTAAGCCGAATATTTTGGGATTTTTATTTCAAGAGTATTTGTTCTTCAGTTTCTCTAGTAGCCAGCTCTTCCTGTAGTTTTTTCTCTTCCTCCTTGAGGGACTCTAAATATCCTTCTTTCATTGTTGTTATTTTTATGTATTCGAGTTGATATTTGATTCATTTTTTTCCATATGAATATTAACAAAATGTTATTTTTTCCAGGTTTTGACTTGTTCATTGATGTACTTCATCTTATGTTGAAATTTAAATATTAAGGTCCCTTCAGGTGGATGGAATTCATTCCACCATTGTTGCATTAGAGGTTGAAATTCTGGGTGAGAGAGCCAAAATTTCTCGAACCTTAAAGGTCTTCTTAAATGTTCCCACACTATGCTCCAGTCAAGACTAATAGACCAGTGATATGATCCCACCATGGGAAGAACTAGTGCTGATATATATGCTCCTCTAGTGAGAATGGATTCTGACACTAAAAAATGATCAGTCTAGGAAGCAATATATTTATCTCCAGAACAATTGTTGTTCCAGGTATAGATGTTGTTAGTTGTGATGGTGCCCACTAGAGATAAATCATCAATCAGATTGTCAAAGGAGGCACTGGAGGTGCTTAGGGTGTGTAGTCCACCTTTTTTTCTCCAAGATTACGAATAATATTAAAGTCTCCCCCTAATATCCAGTGTCTTTGGTCCACCCAAAGATTTATCATTTTAAGGGAGTTCAAGAAATCTTGTTTTGGAAAAAGCGAGAATGCCTTTGAAATTGGTTCCTATGATGTGAAATTCAACAAATATAAAGAATCTAATCACTAAAAAACTTGATAAGCTAACCTCGAGAGGGTTCCAGATGATACCTAGTCCTCATGTTGAACCAATAGCATCAATAGCCACCGATTCACTTTATTTCCATATTTTCTCTCCTAATGCTTTAAATATTTCTTCCGAGCATTTTGTTTACTAGATGAACATAACTGAGGTTTTTTCCAAAGCAATTTTCATTTTCAGGACATGCCTTTTTAGCGATATACTGCAACCTCTAATGTTCCAAGATATGATCTTCATTGAGAAGGTTTGAATGGAATGGAGAATGTTGCCTCTATAGTAGGAAATTGGAATGAAGCCACCAATTTTTACCCTATGTCCTTAATATTTTGTTGGTTGCTTATTCTTCCACTCTTCTCGTTTCCATTATTTTTTATCACTTCATGTATTTTTGCATTGGGATTTTCCAGAAACACTCCTAGGGTTTTTTCTCTTCTAGTTTTGATAATGTCCTCTTTGAGAAATATCACTTGTTGAGAGGGAATGACTCCTTTACCTAGGTCTTGTACCAACTTTTCCAACCTGTTTGGGTCTAAATCTACTATATCCATGTCATTGGTGTCATCTCCCATCATTTCAACATTTGCTTCCATCTGAGGAGGGTTTGAGTGAATTTGTTCTTTCTGTTCAGGATTTACCTCTTTGTTATTTTCCTAGTGATTTTTTCCTTCCATTTCTGGGTTATCCTTTATTTGTTCCGATTGAAGAACCTTGAAAGTGTTGGAGGACAATGGCATTTTTTTTACCTTGGGGTCGCAGTTTGTTTTTACCCCTTGTTTCCTACCATAAACTTTGGTGAATCCCTCTACATTCTTTGTCTCCTTTCCTTTCTACGAAGTTGTTAGAAGGTTCTCTGGACATTCTCTAAATAGGTTCATGTGTTCATGGCAGCACCTGCACCATAAAGGGATTTGTTAATAGTCTATAGGTTTGAACCAGTCTTCATCATCCAAGCTAAGATTGATGCCTTCCCATATATCTTTCGTTATATCCATGTGTACACAAATTCTGGCATACGAAGTGTATCTCATTATTTTGGCTTGTTTTGATATTTTTACAAATTCCCCAATATTATTTCCAAAATATTCAAGGATGTTCTCATTCCCGTATTCATAGGGGAGAGAGTATACCCTTATCCAGGTTGGAATGAAGGTCAGGCGTTCCTTTTATGGGCTAAATTGTCCTTTCCATGGTTTCAAAATACCTGCAGAGTTGTAAAAGTAAGGGCCTCCTTCAAAAATCTTGTTTCTATCCTCAAGATCGACAAAAACAACTATAAAGAAACCCTTGGCTTTGAGGTGTAGATCATAATTCCCCTGGGGTTTCCAAGTGACATTGATCCACCAGGATAGGTCTTTCTCCGAGGGCTAGATCCCAACAAATTTTCCTATTAGGGTGTGGTATTTCATGTGATGATTATGGGATATAAGGCCTTCTACATTTATTTGCAAGGTAGGTACTTATTTTTCTTTTGGTGAACATTTACTTGATACTCTTGTTGCAGAATTGCTAGTCATTTGTTTATCGTCTCCTTTCATTTCTTCTTCTTCCCTTGAACTCAATGCAGGCTGAAGATCTGGTTCTTGTGTGATTTTAGTTTTTCCAGCCTAGGAGGGGTTGTTGGCCCCTCCCTTGGGTTCCCCCATCATTGTTTCGCGAAAATTATAGTTTCAGAGTGCATTGATAAACTTGAAAAGGACATGTATTAGTTTTCTAATGACTTCATGCATCCTCCCTCCCGTCAGAACTTCGTTGAAGCAGTCTTCCTCATCCTCGTGCTCTCCATTCAAGAGATTGAGTAACTTCACCTAGAATACTATCTCAAGCATAATCTTGCTACTTCCACTTCAACATACTTAAGAGAATTGATTATTATTTTAACAATGTCAATTTTCTTATTTAAACCATCTATAATAGTAAGAAAATTTTAATTTTCTACCTTGAGATTTATAATCTTCTTATTCTCAATTTCACATTGCAACACAATATAATTTTATGTATATTTGTGCTAGTGGTTTTAATAGTCCACCCTCTCTTAATTTTTCAATTACTTTTATTGGTATATTGGTGTAAGGGGATTAGCAGTAGGGGGAGTAGGATATAGATATATAGAGGGGGGGTCCTAGGGGATTAACGGTAGGGGGAGTAGGAGAGAGATAGAAGGTGGGGGGAGTGTTGGGGGTTAGAGGTAGAAGGAGAGAGGGGTGGGTGTTAAGGGGTTAGAGGTGTTAGGGTTTAAGGGTGGGGGGAGTAGGAGAGATAGAGAGAGGGAGAAGTGGGTTAGGGGTGGAGGGAGTATGACAAAGATACAGAGAGAGTGANAAGGGGGGATTATGTGAGAGATAAAGAGAATGGGGTGTTAGTGGTAGAGAGAGAGGGGGGTGTTAAGTGGTTAGAGGTAGGGGGCATGTTAGAGGGGTTTGGGGAGAGAGGGAGGGGTGGGGGTTAGGTGAATACATGATGGTATTTTTTCCTCAATTTGAAAATTATTTGCATAGTTGTGCATTCTTATTTTGATATTGGTAATTTTTTTATTTTTAGATGTTTGAAGAGCAACTTGAGTGTGCATATTAGAACCATAAAACAAATAAACATGATCTACCAAAGGTATTATTCACCTCTGAGCGCACATATTAGCACCTTTTAGGTGCTTTAAAACATGTCATTTTACGCTAGGTTTTCCAACTCAATTGGGAAAAAATTACATTAAAGAATGGTGCTAATTTATTATTTTGTTGTAGTGTTTTGAACCCTGGAATGTATAAAATTAGATAATGTAAATGATGTAAATATGTAAAGTATGGGTTCCTAGTGAGGTGCTCAAGCCCAATGCCCCACTAGTGAATGGCTAGGCATGTACAATGTAGATGTATCTATTGGTCCATTAGGCTTGCTATCATGATGGACTCAAGCTATGCAAATATTATGCTGGAAAATAATATAAAAGGCCCAAGATGGTTGTGTAAGGAAGCACACAGAGGAGATATGATTACACTATAAAGGAAGAGGAAATGGCGTTCCTATGGGATAGTGACCCTATAACGCCTTTGTTTCAACCCTAGAATGCATCTTGTTCTTCCTTGTGCCTTGAAGGAGCCAATTTCCTTCCATTGACTTATTTATTCAATCATTGAATGCCTTCATGAGGTTGTTGAGAAAGTCCTCTCATGTAGTCATGGAAGAGTGGGGTGGATCTACATTTATGACCTTGTAAGATTCCTTCACATAATTTAGGATAATAAGCAATTTCAGATACCATCTTTTCTATCCTTTGATCTCCATCAGAATTTATCATTCAAGGGGGTGGAATTTTAGGTGAGGAAAGACATAGTCCCAAAGTGGTAGCAAGGAAGGGAGTTGTGAAAAGAACTGAGTAGATTTCATGTTGTTCTTTACCCTATTCCATGACTAGAATGAGAATGGGACCAAGTTAATTGTAGGTAAGGTTGGGCATATAGGAACCTTACTCTGAGATTTGTTGTTCATTAGATGCTTGATAAGTCGTGGTTAGTTTATACATGGAATGTTTGAAAGTCAAATATTAGCTTGGACTCTTACTACACACATTGGTAAGAATTCTAAGGGATGGATTTCTTGAGGGAATTTTGGATTAGTGAAGGGAAATTCCTTCCTTGTGTTGTGTGGATTAGTTGGAAGGGGTGCCATGGATATGGTGGCTGAGTGAGATTCATGTAGAAGCTCTAGATGAGCACTTGGTTAAGCATTGAGAGAAAATGGGTTTTGGGCGAAGAGAGAAAATCCTATAGGTTCCTTTTCCTTGGTGACCTCATAGCCCATATCATAGGCTATATCAGATATTTTTATCTTTGGTTGGGTGAAATGTTGCTCCTACATAGCCAATTGCTTGGACCAGTTTTAATTAAAGAAAAGTATGCATTGTTATTGTGTTTATGCAATGTATATCCTTCCTTATAAAATGAATTTGGGGATATGCATGCATGTTTATGGGTTTTTTTATTCTATTTTGTTTTTATGTTTTAATCCCTTGTGCATGCATTCATATATCATGTTTCCCATGGAGGCTACATTACAACAAGGTTATCCATTACAGATGAGTATTTGAGTCCCCTGTCAACCTCGAAGGTTGGTCATGGTGCTTGAGGATATTACACAAATAATAATTTCATTTTAAATGTTTGGTGCAAAGAAATTGTTGATATAATACCTAACACTGTGGTGTATTATAGGACTCTATCTTGTCTACTTTTCTGCTTATCCTATATATGCTCTACCTTTTTAGCAGTTTCTTATTTCTTTTTTCTTTAGAATTCTCTCTTCACTCCCCCTTGTTATTTTTATAGCTTCCACCTCAAAATCCCTTTCAAATTTAAATGAAATTAAAATTCTATTAAATGGAAGATTATGACCTCCATCAACATAAAGCCACTAAGATACAAAGATGTGCCACCTTAAACCTTTACCATAGATTTTTCATCACTCAAATAAACTTCATTTATTTAATACGAGCAGGAATCTCCATGTTTATCCATAGGGGATTCATGTTGTTGACCAATATTTTTGCTTTCCATTAATTTCCCTAATACATAAACTTTTAACAATTTAGAGGTGGAAATGTTAACAATGTATTTCATTGTTAACATTTGTATGAATGTCCTATTAAAGTAAGGGGGGATTGTTAATTGATTTGGTTATAATTTGATTTTCCATCCAAGTTGAGTTTAAAGGAGGGTGTTGGAACCATAGGTTTAGATGTAAAAATGCCTTGTTGGAATGCATAGTCGACCATAAAGATATAACTGACCATTACAGGAGTCAATAAAATAATGGGCCCAATTAATCACTGGTTAGGAACATGGTTTTGACATTATCTACTTTGATCTTATTTATCCATGTTATATGGACAATTATGAGTGTGGTCACATATAATAGGCTTTTTAGTTATTGACATAAACCTATATAGAGACAATGCACATCATCTATTCATGGAGCTATGCTCAGTCGGTTTAAGTGCTAACAATCAAGGCCACTACAAATCAAGTATGTTGTGTATATATTAAAATAACTTCCATTATTTGCATAGGAACTATCTCATATTTTACAAATAATGCAAAGGGATGGTCTAAACATTATTTCCAAATATATTTTCAGGTATATTTCATTGAGCATACTAGTGGCAAATGTTTGATTCAAGATTTACGGTCATGTTACAATGAGCCAAGCCCTCACTTTTCTTTGTGATTTCAAGCTTAGCCTTTACATGAATATTCCTATACATATTATGTTTATGGAACTTCATGTATTGCTTGATAATGATTAGAGAGACTGTGGTAGCTAGGGATACCTCTAGTATCATGTGAAGCCAATACCATAGAATAATTATAATAGTATAAAGCATGGACTCGTAAAAAACATAATTCTCTCACATATATGGTTTTCAAAGAAAAAACATCACATAGCACCTTATATTCGAATGGTTTGATGTCATATGATAGATTCCATTCCTAATTGGCTTGGATTTCTCATCCCTAGTTCAACTAACTAATGGAATACATATGAGGGGGATGCATTGTTTCCATCTTCATGTTCTTCCACATTCTAAGATTAAGTTCTTTTGATAGCTGTTATCAATAGCCAAATCCAGAGTTGTGCCCTTCACCCACATTTGTGAATGAAAAAGGATATCACCTTCTTATAGCTTCTATGTATCCTTTGGTTGTATCTTTGTGATGTCAATAGAAATGTTGAGTTCAACATAAATAATCCACTTACCCATATCCATAAGCTTTAAAGGTTTCATGACTTAATCAAATTTCGAAGCCAATAAAAATCGCCTAGCATGACATTCATCATTGTTGTGTTATGGCCTTTTATGTGTGTCACACCATTTCCCTATTTCCTTATTTGATTTCCCTTGCTTCCTTTGTGCATGTGGATTTGACTAGTTAAAATGTCTTGAGGTTGACTATATTTGCTCTATCCTTTGTTATAAGAGTCAACATCTCCTCTACCCTACTTTTGTTGTAGTTGATTTCCAATGCCAAATTTATTCTTACCTTGATGTTGAATTTTTATTTTCAATCTTGAAAATGTAATGTTAATTCACTCCTACGAAGAGATGTCTAGAAACTACATTTCCATCCAATTGTAATTGTGATCGTTGTTGGAGTGTTTGAAAACTCTGTGTCGTTTGGAGTCGTTGATACCTTGTTTTGTAAATAGGTTATGCAAGTCATTTGTGTCTCCTATACACTCTGGTCCATACCCTCCATAAGGCTTTCCATTTCATGCATTGTTGAAAATGGTAATCTTGATATTTTGGGGTTGCATGGGCCAAGTGGAAATTAATTTATCAAATAAAATGATAGTAGAGATTATAATATCAATCAATGAGATGCTCTTCTAGCTATCATCAATGGTGGAGGTACCATCCATTACTTGTCCATCTTATTAAATTCAAACTCCATCGTATTGACCTTGTCCATCCTATCCTTTTGTAAGTGAATGGTGTTGCTCCATTCAATCTAAATGTGTAAGTTTTCTTGTCACTAAGCACTTCTAAGTAATTTTTAAAACAATAATCAACTGAATGTTATGAATTTTAAAGCCTATTGTTCAAATAATTTATTTATTTGTACTCATGTTAAATGCTTATTATATTAGAGTGTATTATGCAAGTATATGTGAGAGACAACATGTGAATCATTAAAATTGAGTGATATATTATAATACTTATATTACACAATACATTTTATTTATTCCCAAATGCGAGTGTTAGTAGGAGGGAAAGGGTGCGTGTGGAGGTGTCCACAGAGCCTCCACTCCTCACTCCACATGACCCTCATTGAATTTATCAATGATGCAATTAAATGTTGATTGAACCTTGAAACCAAAGGCTTCATTGCTCCTCGCCATCGTTGAGTTGTATGTTTGGAATGAGGGTACTTTCCTCATGATGTTTCTCTGCAGTGGATTTATTGCTCACAGTTTAGATTTCAATATGTATAGCAAAGCATAAAGTTGTCGCATTAGAAACTATAGTAAATAGAAAGTTGTTTGTGTTCTCCAGTGGTGCAAGGTCAGACGGATTTTTGTGTAGGTGGTATGTATTGAGGAAGGTGTTCGCCTCATCCTCTCTATTTTATTGGACTCTTGGATCTCTCCTGTACCAATTTGGTTCCATAATTTGCAGAGTCTTACGCTCTCTCACTCCCCTCAGGCCTCGAAGATGTTAAGAAGATTAAGGGACACCCCACGAAGGGCCAGCAGGGGAAGAGGTGGTGCTAGACACAGAGGTTTCAGTGATTCTTTTGATAGTGGTTTTGACAGTTCAGTCCCAGGTCATCTGCGCAATTTATTGTTTGACTGGGAGGAATAAATGGTGATTCAACATCTGTTAGGAAAGCATGCTCGGGTCCATCGAATAAATTATTAGCGTGTAAGGAATATGTGCGCCCAAGTTCTTCTGCAAGCCCAAAATTGAAGCGAGGATAACAACCCTTGGTCCTCTCATTCTCCACCTCCTATTATGCATGCTTCTTCCTCTCCTTTGCCTTCGCTGGTCTCTTGACCAGTAGAAGCTCCTACTGGAAACCTAGATGACGAGGAATTACGGAAACAAAAGCTTGACGAGCCTCCTGCTGAATTGGATGGAACGAACATATTATCCATCACCTGCTACAAGAGGAGGAAAGTGGATCGTAGTGGAAAAATCAACCTTGATTCCTATAGGAAAATGTATCCCCTCTCGACCAAAAACATAGTGAATGGCTCTTCAGACTCAACCGCTTATAGATGCCCCATTGTGGAGGAGAAGTCAGACATTGAGGAAGCAGGATGCAGTACCAAGTAATTTGCACAATCTCTTCATTCTCTGTTTTCTTAAAGTTTTCAAGTTTTCAAGGTTAATATAGCTGGTGGTATTTACAGTCTTTTTTCCACAGCCCTGCATGGCTTTTTTGATCAACAGTATATCAAGAATTTGTATCTAGGCATAAGCCTTCTCAACATATTTTTGAATTTTTTTGGTTGGGGGACAATCTTTGATAAACTTGGGATAAGCAGTTATGTTGGGGTAGTTAGTACTTGTTTTGTTACAGTAACTAGAGACATCCTAGAAGCTCTGCAGAGACTGATATTCTCATGAACACTTGTGTATGTAGTCTATTTGTTGTATATTAATATAATTTTTCCATAGAACTTAAAAAAAAACATTTTATTTATTAAAAATAGTATATAAATATATTAATTTTATAATTTTTGAAATTATGTTTTTTTAAAGAATTTTAAATATATATGTTTAATAAATAAATAAATTATTTTAAATAAAAATTAATTACATTTAATTTTTTATTAATATGATTTTTTATTTTTATTCACTTGTTTTTCTCCTTTCATCAAAATATATATTGTAACAATTAACTCATCAAATTATATATTGCCTTCAAAATTACTACTTAAAAATATAATAAAGATTTACTTTCGTAATAATCCATTTTATGTTCAGTAAAAAGCAACAAATTTTAAAAACCAGAGAGCATTCTCATCACTAAGTGGATTGTCTCCCATGTCATACACTAAGTGTGAGCATGTTATTGTCTAATATTAATTAAGTGAGGTCTTATTATCATTAATCTATACTTATTATTATTAATATTGTATGTGTAAGTTGCGAGTGATCACTCACAACCTTTTACATATTATAACATATAATTGAATTCTCTTTTATTTTATATATGAGATATGAAATATTATATTTATTCATATATATTTTTTTTATATTTAATTTACTCATAACCTTTCATATATTATAATATATAATTGAATTATTTTTCATTTTATACATTAGATATAAAATATTATACTTATCTTTATTTTTATTATTATTTAATTTTAAAGTTAATAATAATTTAATATCAAATTGGTAAACCCTCTTGTTTGTGGACTATAAACCTTCTAAGCATAAGGATATAACTATTAAAATTTAAAGAAATGTATATACCCTATATCCTTCATCATTTAAACTTTCAGCTTGAAAAAAAAGAACATAGCCTCATTTCTTAAATTCACTTAAATTACATCTATAATGCAACAAAAACTTCTAATCTATATCACTACCTCCATAAGAAACAACTTTCATATAATGATGGTAACTCTTTTTTATTTTTTATTTTTCAAGAAATTCAATATTCTCTAATATTCCTTTGGAAACAATGGATTCTTCTTTGCCCTAGAAATGGACCTCAGGTCGATGTGACCCCACCATCTAACCATTGCGCTATTCCAAACAGGCAACTCTCTCATGGTATAGGGTGAAGGAGCGAGTAACTCTCTCATGTTATAGGGTGAAGGTAACTCTCTCATGTTATAGGGTCTTCTCTCCTTCATTGAAGTTTTGGAAGGAGAGGCTATTGAGGATGGCACCTTACAACTCTTTGAAGAGCTCTAAGAGCACCTAGCAGTGTTTGAGTGGCATACTCATCTTTCTTGAAAAAAGAGTTGAGTTTTGGTTATGCCTTGGTATCTCTTTCTTGGCTCCCTTGTTGAGCAGTTACTTGGTATTTTGATTACCTGAGACTCCTTTTGGGGGAAAGTATTTGTACATCTTCCCCATAGTGCTTCTTTGGATATGTCATCGGCGCTCATTGTGTGCTTCCCTGGGACTGTACTAAATGGATTTGGGTGAGATTACTAGCACTTTTGGGCTTTGTGGAGTATCAGTGTTCTTCTTTGTGCTATGGCTGTAGGAATAGCTTTGTAATTGGCGAAGACACTGTACTTTATACACTTTTGTAGAGCTATTTTTTGTAACATTTTGACAAGCGAATGATATGCTTGTGTCATAAATATGTAATTGTTAACCTTGATTCTCTAGAATATCAAGTAATTGCACTTTCTTTTATTGAAAAAAATGGAATATCAAGTTATTGCACTTTTTATTGAAAAAAAATGAAATATCAAGTAATTGCACTTTTTCTTATTGAAAAAACAAAGGATGAAGCTAATGATTCTGGGGTGCAATCTTGCAAGCTTGGAGTTGTGTTTATTTGTCACCTTGATGTGCGATCGATGCCATTGCATGGTACTCTTCCTCCCTGCGATGCTCATAAAAAAATCAATAATAGGGAAACCCTTTTTTCAGAAATGAGGGAAACCCTTCTTATTCCCTGAGCGGAGCATTTCTTTCTTATCCATCTTTACCTTAATCAAACCCTGAGCGGAGCATTTCTTTCTGATCCATCTTTACCTTAATCAAAGCAAATGAGGTCATAGATATCCAGCTTTTGCATTGTGATGCCAACCATGGCATTTGTATTGCCATTGCGAGTGCAAGTGCCAATCGACAGCAAGAGTCTCCATAACGAGCCCAAACACTTGACAGCTCCTATTACAACTGCCTGTATAAATAAAAATAATTCTTATATGCATAAGAATAAGCATTATCCCAATGCAGATAATACGTCACTCTGTAAAAATGGGTTATTGAAACGTGTTATGGACAGGCAAGGCAATGTTCAAAATTATGCTACTCTCTTGCAGGCCTGTATTTCCAACAAGGCACTGGAACAAGGTAAGCAAGTGCATGGCCACATCATTTTAACTGGACTTGAACAACGACTTGTTTTAAGAATAAAATTGGTTACCATGTACGCTATGTGCGGAAGCATTGTTGAGGCACGCCTCATTTTTGAGGAATTGCCCTTTTGGAACGTATTCTTATGGACTGCAATGATAAGCGGGTATGTGAAGAATGAGCTGTTTCAGGAAGCCATTCAACTCTATTCTCAAATGCAATGGGTTGCTATACAGCCTGACAATTTCACATTTTCCTGTGTGCTTAAGGCCTGTGCTGGCTTTTCAGCTCTGCAACAGGGTAAACAGATCCATAATCACATACTCAGACTTAGTGGAGTGAAGCATGATGCCGCTGTAGAGAATGCCCTTGTGGTTATGTATTCTCAGTGTACCAGATTAGACATTGCACGCCAAGTGTTTGACAGAATCTCTCAGAGAAATGTGGTCTCTTGGAATTCTATGATTTCCGGTTATGCTCAAAATGGGTATCCGGAAGAGGCCTTACAATTGTTTCGTGAAATGCACTGTGAATGCGTGGAGCCTAATTGGATCACTGTCACGGCTCTTCTCCCAGCCTGCGGTTATGTAGGAGTTGTGCGGCAGGGGAAGGAGATTCATGCGTATGTAATCAAGAGTGAAATCAAGGCAGATGTTTTGCTGGGGAATGCCCTCATAGACATGTATGCTAAATGTGGGAGTATAGAAATTGCTTGCAAAGTCTTCGACGAAATGCCTATGAGAGATTTAGTGTCGTGGAATACAGTAATTGCAGGGCAGGGAATTAATGGGCGTGGAAAGGAAGCCGTGAGATATTTGTATCGAATGCAGGAGGATGAGGCAGGGTTGAAGCCAGACAGTATTACATTCATTTCGCTTCTGTCTGCGTGCAGCCATGCAGGCCTCGTTGAGGAAGGTTGGCGATATTTCAAGAGCATGAGTCGAGATTATGACATTACTCCTGAGGTTGAGCACTATGCATGCATGGTGGACCTTCTGGGCCGTGCTGGACGAGTAGAGGAGGCATACAAATTCATCCAGGAAATGCCACTGGAACCCAGTTCGAGTGTATGGGGATCCTTGCTTTCGGCTTGCAGAATCCATTGCAATATTGATCTTGGAGAACGTGTGGCAGAACGCCTCTTCGAGATGGAACCTCAGAATGCAGGAAATTATATACTATTGTCAAACATATATGCCGCAGCGAACTGCTGGGAGGATGTAGCAAAGGTGAGGAGTATTATGAAAGAGCAGGGTATTAAAAAAAGGCCAGGATGCAGCTGGATTGAGGTTAACAACAGGGTTTATGCATTCGTTGCAGGAGATCAATCAGCTCCACAATTAGAAGAAATTTATGCAATGTTGGAAAGCTTGGATGCACAGATGAAGGGAGCAGGATATATCCCTGCCACGGACTTTGTGTTGCATGATGTGGAGGACGATGAAAAGGAAGCATTCCTATGTGGGCATAGTGAAAAGTTAGCCATTGCATTTGGGCTCATCAACACACATGCACGGTCCCCTCTCCGAATCACCAAAAATATTCGTGTTTGTGGTGACTGTCACAATGCCATCAAATTCATTTCCAAGATTGTTGAAAGAGAAATTATTGTCAGGGATACAAATCGTTTCCATCATGTGAGAGATGGAAATTGTTCTTGTGGGGATTACTGGTAACCTCTGCCAATGGCAACAACCAAGACTATGTAAGCCTTACCTTGCTAATTGCAACAGCCAAGAAATAGTAGGCCTTGGCTTGCTAACAAAAAAGTTGTTTACATTAATTGGCTGGGCGACGGTACGTTGAAAATAGGTAGTATGTTGTTGTCTCTAATAACCTTTATGGAAGCTAGATGCCTCAGCATATTATAACATATACACACATTCTTGTAGTCCTTGGCTTGCTAACAAGAAATTTATATACATCAGTTGGCTAAGCAATGGTGGGTAGAAAATAGGTAGTATGGTGTTTTCTCTAATGACCTTATATGGAAACTAATGCATCAGCACACAAACATTCCTATAGAGCTTGGAAGCATCTATCGGCCTACACTTTGTTGTTCAGCTTCCATGGAAGCTAATGCCTTAGTATACGATAACATATGCGAATATTCTTGTAGGCCTTGGCTTGCTAACAAGAAATTTGTATACATTACTTGGCAAAGCAATGGTGGGTAGAAAATAGCTAGCATGTTGTTCTCTGTAATAACCTTTTATGGAAACTAGACGCATCAGCATATGATACCTTACACAAAGATTCCTATAGAACTTGGATGCATCTATTAGCCTAGACATTGACATATTCACAGTGAAATTATATTTTTAAGAGGGAAATAGTTTATGGTAAAATTACAGAATTCAAGCTGCTCCAGCTCTTGATCTGCCATGCCTAACTGACAAAGAACAGAAGAGAGAACAAAAACAAAATAACAGAGATGTAGCTTAAAAGAAGGGCAAAAACAGATCATCTATCTTATTATTGAAGAGGGACTCAGGGGGCAGCTTTATATAGAGCTGCTATTACAAGATAGAATATTGACTATGTCAACAAATCTCACTAACCACTCTCTCTTAACGATTACTTCATTAATTCTACACTAGAGTTCATCTTGAACCCAACTCCTTTCATAGACGATTGCGCCATCCTATTGGGCAGTGCGCCTTCTCTTGGAGATTATGCGTTGGTGGAAGATAATAGAAGTGCGTAAGCCAAGTGAGACCAAACCTGCTGAAAGAACAAATCAGCAATTTCGGGTGTAGAGATAGTCTCGGTACATGGAATAAAAAGGGCTATCTTAGAAAAGCGGCAAATTACTGCCCAAATTGCATCATACTTACAGAACGTCTGGGGCAAACCACTGAGAAAATCCATGGAGATGAATGCCCATGGATGAGAGGGGATTTGCAGTGGCTGGTAATGACCATACTTATGGTTGGTGGGCTTGTGTTGGCTGCACAATGGACAGGCTCTGATGAAATGTTCCACTTTATGCTGCACTGTAGGCCGAAAGAAATGGCGTTGCGAGTGTTGCACGGTCTTCTTTGTACCAAAGTGACCGCCATAGGAAGAGGCGTGGGCTTCTTTGATGAGAGTAAGCGGATCATCCAACAAAGGAACACGTAGTTGACTCAGTTTATACAGCCACCCATCGCGAATAGAATAATCCAAAAAAAGGGGTCTGGTTGATCTCATTAAGGGCATTGTAAGGCCTTTCAAATTGGACCAAAGTAAACATCTAAAGCATAAGCGCTTTTCCAAGCACAATAGGCTACACATCGTACCTTTAAAATGTGAAGAACCTGAGTGGGAGGACGACTGAGAAGGTCTTTAATCTGATTAGAGGTGCCCTTTTCATATTTGATCACAAAATGGAATTGTTGAATGTATGCAACCCACTTTAGATGCTGTGATTCCTAAATCTATTTCTGTGAATTAATAAAGATCAATGGATGATCATCTGTGTAAGATGTTTTCCTAGCCCAAAATGTAACGGCGTCACTGTTTTAAAGCTTGTACCAAACTGTTAAACTCCTTATCATAGGTATTGTAGTGGAGTTTTACATCAAAGTGGTATGCAATAGGGTGACCTTGTTTAAGTACGACCCCAATGGCAAACTGAGAGGCATCCACCTCAATCTCAAAATGTTGTTGGAGATCTGGTAAATGAAGCATGGGAGCAGAATAAAGAGCATATTTGAGAGACTGAAAATGTTGTTGAGCAAGAGGGGTCTAGGCAAAACGGGACTGATTCGACAAGTGGTAGAGAGGGCGCCAGCTGAGAAAAAATGGCAATGAACAGGCGATAGAAATTTATGCCACCCATAAAACTTTTGAGAGCCAAAGCACTGGTAGGAGCATGCCAAGTGGCCAAGGCTTTGACCTTGGCATCATCGGGATGGATCCCTTCTTGATCGATAATGAACCCCAAATACTGAAGAGAGGGTCGCCCCAAAAAGGATTTATATTCTTCAACTTGCAAATGATGTTGCCTCAAGAGAGCCAAGACAGAACGAAGAGGCTGGAGATGATCCTCCCATGTGTTACTGAAAATGAGAATATCATCTAAAAAACGACCACAAACTTACCAAGGTGTGGTCAGAAGATGTCGTTGATGAGGCACATAAAGGTAGCAGGAGCATTAGTGAGGCCAAAAGGCATCACTAGCCACTCATATAGGCCAAACTTGGTCTTGAAAGTTGTCTTCCAAGCATCTATTGCATGTATCTACACTTGATGGTACCCAACTGTGAGATCCATCTTTGTGAAGTATCGTTCCCTCCACAACCGGTCCAAAAGGTCACCAATTTTGAGTAGGGGATAGCAGTTTTTTCCGGGGGAATAATAACGATCCCGCAAAGCCTAAGAAAGAGTGACCCAAATTGCAAATGGGACGAGCTTGGGATTGCAAATGGGACGAGCCTGGAAGAACCGGAAGTGGCGAAAGTTAGATCCACCTCTAGCTCGGAAGGTGCCAACTACGTGCCATTCCTTCCAACTGCAGACTAACGACATGAATTTTGGTGTCTTTGTTGAAGTCTGGGAAGGCCTAGAAATAAGTAGAGAGACCCTTGATCCAAGAATCTATGAGATTTCAATTCATATGGCCATTGTACTTAGGTAGTTGAAAACGAGTATCAAGCTACAGAGGGGTGGTAGGACGCTATTGTTGTTGCAAGCGCATGAGCTCATGCAGGCCCTGGGCCAAATCTGCCACTGAGGAGACATGACCTTTTTTAGAGTCCTCTGAAGTGGCTTCCTTGCGTGGAGGCATCTTAGCGCAATGATTGAAAAAGGAGGAGGATCCTCCCATGTACCAAAAGAAAAGATAGAGGGCAGGGAACCCTACCGGACCAATAGAAAAGGTGCTTTGCCAAGGAGACAAAGACAATCCCTAGCTCTAAGAACCTGCGCGCCTGAAAGATGAGGTAGAACCATCTTTCAGAGCAAAAGCATCTAGATCGAAGGCTCTGATACCAACTGATCTGGCATGCCTAACTGACAGAGAACAAGTGAGAGAACAAAAACAAAATAAAAGAGAAGTACCTAAAAAAGGACCAAAACCGATCATCGATCAATCTTATTATTGAAAAGAGGTTGACCTTCACTAGATAACACCTTTAACTTAGTGTGACAGGGCATATTTATAGTATTATGTGTTTTTTTTTCCCCCTTAGGAGACCCATCGTAGACCCCAAATTTTCTCTAATATGTGAAATGATAATGATGAGAAATTTCAATCAGATTGTTTTCAAATGTGTCTCGTACTTGTGAAATTGTTATGATGATATCTTATGGTAACTATATGTGAATAATAAAATTGAGATGATGGATATTTTTAGTCAGGACAAAGGATGGTTACTTAAAGCTTGCAAGAAAAGGGGAGAATGTCATTATAACAACACTTGACCTCTATATTGTTCCTTGATCGCCATGAACTATGTTATATTAGAAGTTTCAAGTGGGATTCCCTGGTAGTAAGACTCTATAAGTTTGCACTCTTATTGTGCAAGAAAGCCTTTACAAACTGTTGATTCCAATGGATTCATGATGACGAGTTTTATCTAGTAGAACCCCTCTAGCATGATTCAATTACCTAAAAGCAGTTGTATTGTACCATCTTCAGAACTAGGTTTTTGCTCACCGAGGGCCAATGCCAATTTTGTACAATGGGGTCAATTTTGAATTGAAATTTCTAGAGTGACCATGGGAAGCGTGACCACATCTACAATGGCCAAACACATTTGTGGGAGCTGATGGAACCCATTTATGCTTCCCGGTTCAAATTTCGTGCCTTTAGACCAAATTCATAAGTTGTCCTTGAATGGCCCTAGGGGGGCACTTGCAACTAGCCATAGAAAAAAATACTGTAACTTGGATTTTGAAATATTTGAATCTTATGGATTCAAGATGTTGGGATTCAACTAGGGGAACCACTCTATTGTGATTCAATTTCCCATAAATGGTCTTATTATACCATATCCATAACTAGGGTTTTCCTTAGTAAGAGCTAATGGCAATTTTGCACAAGAGGGTCAATTTTGAATTGAAATATCCTGTGCAAACGTGGGAAGCATAACTATGTCCACAATGGCCAAAAACATCCGTGGGACCTAACAAAACCCAATTATTATTCTTGGTTTGGATTTCATGCCCCTAGAACAAATTTATAAGTTGTCCCTGAATGGCCCCATGGGGATACTTGCAACTGATCATAGAACAAAAACTATAACTTGGATCGTGAAACCATCAATTTTGATGGATTCAAGATGTCGGGTTTTATCCAAGGAAACCCCTATACTCTGTTTTTTATTACCAAGGGAATCAAAAACTAGGGACGAGGCTGGTACTTGTGTGATACAAGGTCTAGGGATCTAATCTCACTACCACTATACCCCTAGGTGCATCCACATGGTCCGAACCATGGCGCATGGGTAAGTTTGGGGGGGATTTGAACATGAGACCTTCCATTTACAACCATTTACAACATTTAAAATTTACCACTTATTGTACCCCCCACGGGAACCCCTCTACTGCGTTTTAATTGCCTAGAAACAATCATATTATACTATCTTCAAAACTAGGGTTTTGCTTAGTAAGGGCCAATGCGGAATTTTGCACAAGGGGGCCAATTTTGAATTTCTAGGGCGACTGTGGATAGAATGAACGGGTCCACATTGGCCAAACACATATGTGGAAGCTGTCAGAACCTAATTATGCTGCTCGATTAAGCTTTTGTGCTTGTATAGAAAATTCACAAGTTGTCCTTGAATGGCCCTATGGGGCTACTCAGAACTAGCCATAAAACAAAATTTGTAACACAGATATTGAAACCATCAATTCTGATGGATTCAGGATGCCAAGCTTCAGTTAGGGAAACCCCTCTACTATGATTCCATTTCCTACAAGTTGTCATATTATACCATCTCCAGAACTAGGGTTTTGCTCAATAAGGGCCAATGCAAATTTTGCACAAGGGGTCAATTTTGAATTGAAATCTTCTAGGAGACCGTGGGTAGTGTGACCATGTATACAATGTCCAATCACATATTGGGAGCTGACATAACCCAATTATGCTTCCTGGTTTGGATTTCATGCCCTTGGAACAAATTCACAAGTTGTCCTTGAATGGCCCCAGGGGTCTACTTACAACTGGCCATAGAACAAAAACAATAACTCAGATCATGAAACCATCGATTCCAATGGATTCAGGATGTATGGTTTCAACTAAGGGAATCCATCTTCCATGATTCAATTTCCCAATGTTTCATTGAGCATAACTGTAGTGTCTTGTTCGACCAAATAAAAGGCACCTCCGACCATGTCATTCGAAAGAGTCAGAAACCCTAACTGTAATCTGATACTATGAATCCAATGGAATTAAAAAATTTGTGATTTGATGCAAGGATTTTATTCGATTCCCATTCACAAGTCGCCACCTATAGTTTTTCAGGGACACATGCCAAATTGGTCTTAAGGCCTAAAACCAACACTGGGCATTCAAATCGATTTATGTAAATTAGGCCATGAGTATCTAGGCATGGAAAAGGTGGTCAGTCTGACCAAAGGCTTTCGTGGTGGGTTTCATCGAATTTTACCCCCTAATGTAATAATTTCTAAGGTTTCTAGGGTTTAGAATACATATTAGGGTTTAGGCTACAAACTAGGCTTTCTAGATATTTGATAGTAGATACTTGTCACAAGTGTTTGATTAGTGCTCCCAAGAAGGTTCCATTCTTGGTACTTGACTTATGCCAACAATCACCAAGTCAATTTTACTTGTTTCACTTTCTAGAAAGGAAGACAATGTCGCTCTTTGATTTTGTGGCTTAAGGTTGGGTAGGCTAAGGTATGATAGGGTAATTTATTTTAATATAGGGTGGCCTTTTAATGTTTAATGTAGGCTAGTATAGGTTATGAATCATGATAGTTTAAGTTTAGGGTAAGATAAGGATAGGTTACATGGTTTAGGTCAGTGTAGACTAGGTTATATTAAGGTAGTCTAGGTTAGAAATGTTTAGTATAAGAGGTTGGGATAGATTAGCCTAGATTATGGTAGTATAGGCTAGATTAGGGATAAGGTAGGCTAGGATAGGTTATGGGAGTTTAATTTTAGTTTATTAATAGTTTATTGTAAGGGAGATGATGCCAAAGTCTATATAAATACTAGTTCTCTTCATCTGTAGGGCATGGTTGGATTTGGGAAGACTCTCCCTTGGATATTGGTTGAATATCACATGAAGGAAATGGAAGAAACTCCCTTCCCATTCCATTCCCAAAACATGCCTAGGGTTTTTCTAAAAACAACAACCAAAATATCCAATTTATGTTCCCTCTTCTTTGTTAGCTTTTGGGGTTACTCCAAAAGTCTTTTCATCTTGGTTAGAGAGTTATAGCTCTCCTATCCCCTTGTCTATGCTTCGTGGACATACGGTGGATCAGTTTGGGTGGATTCTTGACCTTAGTTAGAGTACTAGCATGGCGTCCTTACCTAGGATCTTGTTACCTTAATCAACATGTTGAATAACCCAATGGATGCACACTATGGGGGATCTAGTTGATTGATTACGGGAGGTACCTAACTAGGAGGAGGAGTGACAAGCGCTTGGAGGGGTGTACTTATCCATTAGAGCTTAGGACCATATGACATATACCTTGGAGGTTGGACACTTGAAATGATGATGCTTGGATTCTAGAGAATACTACATGGATCTTAGTGATGGACTAGAACACATATGTTGAAAAGAATTGGAACCTTATGACCACATTAGCACACATGAGAATAGCATTAGGCAGTTCAGAGGGCACGTGTCACATAGTTAGCGGAGGAGAAATTACACGGGGACACTTGGATATAATGCCACCATGGAGATATTTTTAACAAATCATGGGTTTAGGGTTCGATAGGTGGAATGTAATCATTGGTGATGAATCATACGTCACAAAATCCTAAGTTGGTATGACCTATGCCATAGGAAAACCCTTTTTTTAGCATTGGATACTATAGCACCAAACCCTTTATGTTTTTAGGAAGGATTCTTCCTCAACTTGTACACATGATTGGAATCATCACTATATCTTGAGAAAACCACTTTAAAATCATCACTCATGTCCTTTATTACCCATTAATTTTGCCAAGATTTCACCTTTTATTGGTGTTTGTGAGGTAGTAAATAGAAATAATATTTGGTCCATCTCCTAGAACATAGAATACATCTCTAAAATTGGTAGTGTTTATGAGGACATCACCACAACTTGAAGCTTGTAACGATCAATTATCACCAATAACCACTTTATCTTCATTGTATTGTGGTCAATAACTGTAGAGAAGGTACTAATTCCTAGTCCTTCCAGGTAACTCTAGAATCATCAATCTATTATTGTAGATAAGAGGACCAATATGTTTAATGCACAACCACGTGTGCATTTTTTAGAAGGGTCATATTTTCGAAGACCTTCCACCTATTGAACCAACTAGTGGTGTCTATGAATGGTTGTGTTGAGGAATTCTCTCAAGAGTCCTTTCTTCGAGACAAAGCAAGGTGATCTTCTCAACCAAGCTAATTCGTAGTGACATTTGTGAGCTTATGGACACCCATTCCCTTAGGGAAGCCAAGTACTTATTGCATTCATTGACGACTCTTCCCACTTCCATTGGATATACACCATTCAATCCAATGATAAGTGTTTGGAAAATTCAAGAAATTTAAATATTTCATGGAAAATCAAAGCAAGAAAGAGACAGAGTTTATCAATATTGATAGTGAACCAGAATATACCAACAATGCTTAACAATTGTTTCTCATTTTTAAATACATCTCTTGGTAGTGGAATGTTCCCTACACTCTATAGTTGACTATGTTCCTATACTCCATAGTTGAGTGTAGTACATAGATGGAAGAACAGATGGAGATGCTTGATGCATGCTTCACTCTAAGAAAATGGCACTTACATTTTGGGGAGAAGCAATTTTCTATGCATATGAAATAATTGATCACCTACTCATGTTCTCCATATGATAAACGATATGGAAAAAATCTTCCAATTCACATTTCATAATTTTTGAATCAAATGCATGGTCCATACTCCTAGTGAAATGCAAACCATATTAGAACAAAAAAATCAATATTATTGTATAGTAGGTTACAATGAATTTTTACATGGATACGATGTAGCTACAATGAATTTTTACATGGATCTGATTTAGGATACAATCAAGTTTTACAACTTCTTGAACAACCGATCTGATTTAGATACTCTTCCTGAAGCTAGGTCAAGGACCGCGCCAAAATGGACCATCTCCAAATCGGTAGATGTTGATGATTTTCAGCAATCAAAGCACCATGAGGACCCCCCTCCACCATGATATATTCTTTCTATGGTTCATGATACACACATTGAATTGAATTTTTGTCCACCTTTGTGACTCTCTAGCATGGTCTCTACTACCAAAGGCCCTATTAGAGTGATAAGGGAGAGAAATGTCATTCAAGGGAGGTGACATATAATGAATTTTCTATGTGGACCACATTCAAAGTATAAGAGGGGATATAAATCTTGTGAGTTAATAAGTTTTCTTTGTGACATGTTGTTCAAATTTATGGAGGATGTGAAATATTAATTATATTTGTAGTTTTAGATGATGACAACCTAGTCAATGTGGACTCATAACCCTTCTTGGGGAAATTTCCCTATCCCTGTATTTGTATATATACTCACCAAATCGCATTTGTACTGATTACTCAAGTGACTCATTCAGTCTTTAAAAAAAGTGATTTTCCTCAACATTTAAGCTCTCATGTGGTTGTTTGTGTTTCTCTATGGTGCTCTTATACTTATTGTTTTTTCTCTTCTAGGGTTGATTTATCCTTTTCTCATTTATTGTTTCCCTAGACCTATTATATATTTTTTTGTAATTGTAGAATTAGGGTTTTGTGTTGATTCCATTTGATCCTCATTTTCCACAATAGAATTTCAACCCAAAATCCGACACCTTGCATGTCTGAAATTCAACACTTCTCTGTCGCATTTCCGACACATACACTTTTTTTTGCCATCGGTGGCGTAACGTTGGATCTTTGACATTCTACTAATGTGGGTCGAAGATCCGACACACCATTGCGTCGCATATTCGACCGTTTTTCCTTCCAAAGTGCCAATAAAAAATTGCATAAACTGTTGGAAATCCGACGTCCTCCAACCCTTGAAGCGTCGGCTTTTCGATGGACAGAAGTATTAGAGGAATGATGACGTTGTCGGTATTTTTATCCAGAGAGTGTCGAAAATCTGATGCTATCCGACACTTGAAGCGTCGGAAATCCGACACTGGAAGAGTCGGCCTTTCGACGAGAAAAGGGTCGGTGGCATGGTGACCACGTCGGATATTCGATGCCGACCGACACTTAACCATCGGTCGTCTGATGGGCTGAAGCATCGAAGTCATGACACTGCCGTCGGATGGTGTCACCGAAGTGTCGAAAAAACGTCAAAAAAGCGACGCTTGTTGGTATTTTTTTTTTTTTTTGGAAAGATTTCACTTAGTTATAGCGATTTGATAACAAGTGTGGGCCGGGGATTTGGTGGCTTACAGAGGAACTTCCTCTAGCAAATCATTCAACCTTCCCCTAGGATAAAATGTTGTACGTTAAAGCAGGCTCCTCCCAAGCACAACACCGATTTTGCATATGGTCCCTCAAGACAATGATTTGTCATGCATGTGGGCTCAGGATTTGGTGATTTGAGCAGTAATTGCCTTCCCCAGCAAAGTCTATTGTCCTTCCAAACTAAATCGCCATCATGCATCATGCACAACAATTTGCTTCTACTAAGCTCACATAACTATTTAACTCTAGATGGCGAGTCCAGATTGGATGTTCATTGATGTTTTTACTTGTCTTTGCTTCCAAAAGGAATCGTTGTGTGTGTTGGTGTCTATCTTCTATTAAAGACAACAATTTACCTTCCTAAAGCTAAATCACTATATATCCTTGCTCAACTACCTTTCAAAGACAGCGATTCCCTCTGCTGTTACTTAGACAACAAAATAGTGACAAGTGCATCCCTAGGAGAGGCTGGCAATTACTAGTCCTAGAATGTCGGTTATCAAATTTTTACCCCCACATGGTTTCAGCCTAGAATTTGACCATTGAAGGAAACTTGTTTGGACCAGACATTGGTGAGTTGACAAGCAACTAAGATGATCGAGCATAGGTTAATATGTGGAGTGTGTCAAAGGGCTCAAAGAGAGAGTCTTTACATTCAAAATTGTTAGACATTTTGGGAGATGAGTTTGAGAATACAAGTGAGAACAAACCTGAGTTTGAGAATACAGGCAAGAAGAATCAACAAGTTTATGAACAGTCAGTGATGGATTTGAGAGAAAACACTAAAGAGCTACCAATTTTGTCAAATTTCTCTGAGCAACATGGTTCATTGTTTGCAGTCAATTCCTCCTCAGTCATGGATTGCAGGCCTGCTGAAAACAAGTATGTTGAGTATGTTCCCATGATTGGGGCCTGTTCCAGTAATGGTACCTCACCATTATTCTGAGATTTTTCCCTGTATAAAAGATAACTGTTAGAATTGACCCTGACTGAACTATCTTAAATGTTGTTTCATATAAAACCCCCCAAAAAGTAAAAACAATACTACTAAGTTTAAACTTGCAATACCTTACTCTCTTGCAGAAGGTGTTGATGTCCTTGTCCAAGGTATCGAGAAGACTAATATCCTATATAACCATGTTATCCACTCTATTGTTATTGAATTTCATGTTGGCTCTACTGTAGCTGTGCCCAAGACCCAATGGATCCTTCTCCAAGTCTATGTGATTCAAGATAAGTGATTTCAACTCAATGGCAGACAAGCTTTCTAAATGTACTTTGTTGTTACAGAATGGTACCTAAACCAAACAAGAATTTAGAAAAGTCACTTCCTATCTGATTGAGAAAAGACTTGTACTAACAAGCACTTAATGGAATATTAGCTCAGAGTCATAGCTGAGTGATGTAGACACTGGTTATGCTCGTCTTGTTGTATTGTTGGTTTAGATATTAGGACTCTTTTGATGATTTTGTATTGATGACAAATTGAGTATCCTAGAGAATACGTAAGGAAGACTTTTACTATTTTTCTTAATTTTTTTTGTTTTTGAATGATGGACAACAAAACAGTATCCAAAACACTTGAGTCCTCGCAAGACTAGTCAAATGTATATTTTTATTTATTCCTTGGGAATATCAAATATAGTGATTTTAAAACATGTCTCAGAGAACAAAGAAATCATGGATCTGATATAAATCTAGGTTAATAAACAAATCCTTTATCTTTCAGTATAAATATGATTCATGAGTCCTAACTAAAGAATTAAAAGACACTTATGGGAAATTTACCTCAACTTGACTGCTGTTAGAATTGACCCTGATTGAACTATCTTAAATGTTGTTTCATATAAAACCCCCCAAAAAGTAAAAACAATACTAAGTTTAAACATGCAGAAGGTGTTCATGATGTCCTTGTCCAAGGTTTCTAGAAGACTAATAGCTTGTATAACCATGTTATCCACTCTATTGACACTGAATTTCACGTTGGCTCTGCTGTAGCTGTGCCCAAGACCCAATTGAGCCTTCTCCAAGTCTATGTGATTCAAGATATGTGATTCAATTACAGAGCTTTGTTTACTCGCTTTTGCATGATTCCTCAATGTCAAAACTAAATATATATTTAGTTGATGCTATGACCCATTTTGCTCCAAACCAAGCCAGGATTACTACATATCAACACTATGTACATCCATCAATTACAGTTACCTATGATATGTATGAACAGAATTAGTCAAGTACATGCAAAAATATTATAAATGGACAAATAGAAGAAAACAATGTGGTTTAGACATTCCTTAATTTCTATACTCAGATTTATAATGTGATCACACTTTGTCTCGTAGGAGACAAGTCACTAACGAAACAATGGGCATACCTGAGAGAGAGAGAGAGATAGGTAGTTGTAGGTTAGAGTGAGACAAATACAGACCACAAGGTCATGGATCAATATTGTCAACCTCAAAACATATATAAAAAACAAAAAAATATATTTGCATTTGCAGTAGCTGTCGACCCAGCAGCTCTCCACCCACAAAACTCAAAATCCCTAATCGAGGTTCTACACCCAGCTTGCTGAGATTCAAACCAGATTCAATTAATTTTTTTAGGCCTTTCTGGCCACAAACAATTGCACCTAACTGGACTAAATTTTTAATAGCTACACTTATTGCCTCATGGCTTGGGGCTTGAGGTCCAAACTCCACTCAGCGGCATCCATCCATAGTTTCTATATTGACCAAAGAAACACCTTATCCTATTGTCCTGCAAGCAACAAATAGAGCAGAGACAACAATTTACCTTCCCAAAGCTAAATCACTATGTATCCTTGCTCAACTTCCTTTCAAAGACAGCAATTCCCTCTGCCATTACTTAGACAACAAAATAGTGACAAGTGGATCCCTGGGAGAGGCCGATAATGCAGGAAAAACATTGATCTCCCTTATAACCCAATTTATCCAAATTTATCATGCATTTCCCTTTGTAATTTATTATATAGGCTTTCCATTATTATGCTTTGTGTTGCTGTTGTGTTTTCTATAGGCCGGGAGCATGAGTTTATAGAATCCAATCCTTTTGCAGCTAGTGAATCCCTTTATTTTCCTGAAGAGATGGCAACAGAGCTTTTATGAAATATTTATTTATAAGAAGACCAATGATCAGTGGGTCAATGCCTTTGATGCAGTGAATGGAGTCTATGAAGGCTTTGGCTGCTAAACCAAATAGATATTGAAGTTGAGATATCTCAAGGTCTAATAATAAAGTATTTGCCGGAAGAAGAGAAACTCTATAAGGCTTCACAGTTGCTTTTTACTACAAGCAAACATAATGTTCTATTATAACCAGCATCAGTGGCTAAGTATTAAGCACAATGATTACCATCTAACTACTTTGTATTATCTATTATGCACAGGGCAAGGAATGCCTTATTGTCTATGACTTTGTACAAAGAGGCAATCTTTAAGAGGGCCTTCATATTGAAGAGCATAAACCAATGATTCCATATAAATATTGGTTTACAATGTCTGTGGAGTTGCAGGAGCATTAGATTGGCCCACTTTTGACAAGCAAAATGAAGCCCACGAAAAAGTTGATCACAAAAATAAATTGCATGTTTTTTCAAAGTTTTTGCTTAAAACTCCTATTCTAGCTTTGTTAATGCATTCTGATGATATAGGCTTGCCAATGGATTCACAGGGGGAACTTATCTAATATATTACTATTTCTTCTTTGGATTTATGGTTAAATGATGGGTGAATTATAGGGTTTCATGCACATGCAAGATTGATGCTAGAATTGTTGGAAGAACACAAACACAAGGAGGATCTAGGGTTTTCTTGGTTGCTCCATTGGTAAAGTTTGGTGAAATTATGCTTCTATGGATTGAATGGTGGTTGTAATGATGTGTTTTCTCTGAATTAGGGCTTTTTACTAGCTTTTGTCAACTTTTACATGTTATAAAACATCCTCTTCAAGGATTTTTCTCTTGTTTGTCCTTAGATCTCTGAATTTTTCCCTAATTAGGATCCTCCAACAAACCCTAGAGGTAAATATAGTAGTATTTCATGTGTAAATATATGAATTTGCGTGATTAGTGTAGTGTTAGATTAGATTTGCATTTTTATAAACTAGAAAACCTTAGAAATTTATAAAATTCAATAATCCAAAAATAACAACAATTTTCAAATTATAAGCCACCCTCAAATTTTGGTCTGCCTATTTATCCCTAGATCCTCCAGTGCGTCACCTATCTTCTTGTCTACATCCACGAACTTGAGAAGAAACCTAAAAAAACCAGTCAAAAGTCAGAGTTAGGGTTTCATACTTGACATGTTTCAGGGGTTGGGATAATTTGGCCTTGATAAAAGGTTACTTTATGCCTTACAACGACCCCATTTAATTGTTTAGTAGGGAAATTTAGGGACTCTTTCATTACTGATCAGTGTTACTATTGTTTCTAGCCCTAAAAACTATCAAAAAGACCTGCAAAATCAACCAAGTTAGGGTCATATTTGAGTTATGGGGAAATCTCAAAAATATAATTGAATTCTTGCTTCCAAGCATTCTTTTCAGGCTAAGGAGTACTTGTATAAACCCTTAAAAGGATGGTTAACTCATCTGGTAATTCATGTTGATATACCAATGTGTACAATGGGGTGAAAAGCTACAATGGAAACTGAAAATACCAATGTGTACCATTCCCAAATAACAACCTACAGGGATAAGCACAAATATAAACATAGGTTTACCATTGCACAATCAACCATTAAAGTTGAACAAGATATGAGATTAATAAACAAATTACAAAACTACCGGAGAAAGATAAACTAGGGCAGATAATGATATACTCATGTGTAATAATAGGGAAACAACGCTTCAGATACCATTTTCCTCACAAGTCTATATATATTTTTCTGTCTTTTGACCTTTCATATTCCCATCAAACTCAAATGCCTATCAAATTTCTTGTAATGAAATGCCTACATTTAATTTTGTTGTCCTAGCTATATGGTATTGGTAAAGTATTACCAAGGGGCCATTTATCATGATAAATCAAAATATTTAAGGTAATTGTTTAGATTAGATATAACAAAGTTCGCCTCTATGTATGGTAATCATCATCATCAACTAAATGTATGTGTGTGCACATGCATAAATACCCAATACATAGCTCAATCAAACAAAAGAAAACATATTTATACCTTGATTTCTGGATCTTCACACTATCTTCTTATGCTTTACCTTTCAAAACATCATTCAACATAGTTCATGCATAAATACCCAATACACAGCTCAATCAAACAAAAGAAAACATATTTATACCTTGATTTCTGGATCTTTACACTGTCTTCTTATGCTTTACCTTTCAAAACATCATTCAACATACTTCATTTTTTGTCCTGTTGCAATAGTTTCATGTTAGGACCCATCAAATATATTTATGTTTGTTTATGAAAATAACAAAACCAATCTAAATAAATACGATTCTATTACAATGTAAATTACAATACTATTCAACTATTCAAGTAAATTAATTGTTAAGAATATATCACCTGATAAAACATGGATAACCAAAAATACTATGTATATAAGGCCATTGATCTAATCAAAACTCCATTTCTTGCCTCTTAACTATGGAAATGTTTCTCAACGCTATCTGTAACAAGTTGCAATGGAGGAATCAAATAGAAATAGTGAAAATTACACATTTAAAATATAGAAATAGATGTTTTTTAATGTATTATTCCTTACCATTCATTGAGCTCCTCTCTGTTTCGAGAATAATTTAATATTCTCTACTAAACATGACTAACCACGTGAAGGTGGAAGCTCTTATGGCCCCTCCCCCCCCTCACATCACTCTCAACTCCCCAAACCCAATGCCTATACTTGCAAAGAACAATTTATTTCACTATTTCACAATGCAAATAACAATGCATCTACAATGCAAATTATTTCACTCAATAGTTGAAAAATTCTTTCATTAAAACATTCATTAAACCACTCAATCATTCAACAGCTGAAAAAACCATTCATTAAAACATTAATTTAGTTAATGGCAAAAAAAAATATCAGTAAACAATTCAGTAAAGCATTCATTCACGAAATAGAGGAAAAAAGCAGTATTTTTTTTTTATAAATAAGAATTACTCAAAATTTGTTTAGTCACTTCCTTTTTACTTTTCTTCTCTTTAAATATTTAGTTAGAGTCACATCTTCGGGAATCTGATCATCGGTATCCCTACTAGTCTGCTCGCAATGTTGAACTTCAGGCGAGGGGTGATGAATTTCTGCAATAATGTCAAAATCTTTCATTAATATATTTATATTTTGATAAATACGAGTAATTAATTTAAAAATCATTACGAATGTGTGTTTTTACCTTCCATTTGCACATCAACATGTTCAACATTATCTCGTATTGGCCCAACTTGTTTCATGTTATGATCTGCAGCTACATGCTCTGTAGTTGAATTGTGTAGAATTAGAATTAATGTTCATCATATGCAATGGTCTATAAAAAACAGTAGCACATTAATAAATTTATTACCAGGATGAGAAGCATGATATTCGTTTGGTTGGTCATGTATGTTAGGATTATTAATCCTCCCTTTTCCAAATTTGGTCATATGTCTAAATCGGGAGTCTATCCAGTCTATTTATAGTCATTAACACCATTGGGTCTACTTGACCTAATTGGGGCACATGTTTCAGTTACTAAAGTGTGGGGAACACTAATTAAGGCTCACTGCCACTGATTACACTTGATTGCATCAGTTTAGGATCCTCCTAGACCAATCCCTACAATTTAGGAAGCCACTGGGAGTGCCAAAACCAACCAAGGTCAGTTCACTTCAGTTAATGACTAGTCAAACTAAGTTAGGAGTCAGTTACATTCAGTTCTAGTCCTCTACATTCAGTTAGTGCTAGGTTTACTTGACTGAACACATGTGGGGTGCATTTCTCACCTACCACTGTCAGTTAACCTTAGTCAACACTGAATGTAACACTTGAGTTATGTTTTAGAGCTCCGATGAAATCCGGTTATGGTTTAGACAAGGTCAGTTAACTATTGAGTCCTCTGATAGTGATTTAGACAAGGTCTTGGTTATCTACAGTCAAGTAGAGTCTAATCAATTTGAACTTCCTCATGTGGATTCGAATTGCTTGTGGCTATTAAAGCCATTGTACTTCATTGTAATTATCTATCTAATTACTCTTTGATTAATGAAAAGCATTCACAGCTGCAAGCCATTTTTGCACTGTTTCATTCTTCAATAACTGAGTAAATTGTGTGATCTATCATGTGAGTTGTGCGTTTGTCCACAGATCTATGTGCTCAATTTAATATGGTATCAGAGCCTTGGCGGACAAGGCACTTCTCCTCCTCGGATCTCCTACTGGATCATTTTTTTTGTTTTGCAGGTACAACTTCGAAATGATTTCATCTTTGATGAGACAAGGTCTCTGTCGGGTGTCTATTGGGCTCGGTAAAGAGTGTTTTAGTAAGATTAACTAGATGAATAAAAGTGATGGAGCTTTTGGAACAATAGCAACAGGTCTTTCTCCTAGCTTGCGCTACCTCATTAGATCTATTGAAGACCCGAAGGAACTCTGGACAAGATTGGACAGAACCTTTGGAATGATTTATGAGGATCATAATAGAACTTTGGAGAGAACATCCAGCACCATAAGCATCCTTGATCCAAAAATCTTGGCCTCCACTCTCTCTGATGAAGTTGTTCAAGATAAATAAGAAGCAGAAGCTTCTACACAGTCAATTCGAATTGAAGACAGTCTCCATGTAGTGACTCCTTCTCCTGATGCTCCGGAAGTTCATGAGATCTATGAATCTCATCTTCTCATATTGCTGAAACATAAGAAGACATTCAAATCTTTGATATTGAAGAAAAATTCTGCTGCACTTCCATGCAAACATTCACCGATGATTTTCCTTTAAATTCTGTGCAAAATTTTCCAGTAATTGCTTCCGAAAATAAAGAGAAATTTGATTTTTCTCCCTCTAATGTTGCTATTGGTGTGAAAATATGTGATACCTTGGATATTTTGGAAGAAATATCAGATTACCAGAGTGATCCATTCGCTTCCCATGATCTATATTTTCCAGCAAATTCCTGCAGGATTGCATGCACCAAAATTCAGAATTTTGAAGAAGAAGAAAGCTGTGCATTCACCGTCTCGGTTAACCATTTATTTGAATCTGATATTAACCTTATTGGATCTGATATGATCTTATTTAGATCTGATCTAATATTTCTTGGTTTAATATATCAAATTCATAATCTTTTAGTACCACTTGTAGCTTTTCTCATCAACGGTGTGAAGAAACAAGTACCGCTAGTCTCCTACAAAACTGCTGCTGGGGATTTGATTCCATTTCACAGTTTTGGATCTCTTTTGAACCTATTTAGATCTGATTTAATTTCTGATCTGATATTATTTGGTTCATATTTTAAAATCCAAAATCCTTCAGTCATGCTTGTAGCTGCTCTCACCAATTCCGGTGTGAAAAATCAAGTACCGCTCTTTCTCTTCAAAACTGCTGATGGGGATTTGGTGTTAGTTTCCTCATATGAGGTTGATGATATTTTATTATGTGATTCATTATATATTTCAAAAGCTATATCAGACTATGGAGCTCAAGCATTCGCTCTCAACAATCCCAATGCTTCTTTACCATTGATCACATGCTCATCTCCTCACAGAACTAGTAAAGAGGAATATTTTCTGCATCCGCCTGGACACCTACTCCTAACACTTGGGGATGTTCTTACCACTCATGGTTTGCTGTTCATGGATGCAACATATAATTTTTTTGAGTTTTCCTCACATTCTTTGAATTCTCAAGAACCTTTTCTCACTTTTCAGTTGACTTCAGTTGCTCTACATGGGTCCAGTCTTCATCCGACAGCTGTCTATATTTCTGATTTAGTTGAGCATATCATTCTTCTTCCAAAGAGGAAGATTCCTCTAGACATAATGATGGAGAGGTTCACATGCCAGGCCCCAGGATACCTATGCACAGAAGAGCTAGATTGATCCTGATTCTACCTACTTAATTAGAGGGGGGGATTTTTTCCCATGTGGTTTTTCCCCAGCACCTTGTTTTTGAGCAGTTACTTCACTTTACTTGATGTAATGGGTGACCTATGGTCTTAGTTACTAGGGCCCACAGTTTTTCCAAGTTAGCATTCAGGGGGGGTGTTAGGATTATTAATCCTCCCTTGTCCAAATTTGGTCATATGTCTAAATCGGGAGTCATGTCTAAATCGGGAGTCCATCCAGTCTATTTATAGTCATTAACACCATTGGGTCCACTTGACCTAATTTGGGCACACGTTTCAGTTACTAAAGTGTGGAGAACACTAATTAAGGCTCACTGCCACTGATTGCACTTGATTGCATCGGCTTAGGAGCCTCCTAGACCAATCCCTACAATTTAGGAAGCCACTGGGAGTGCCGAAACCAACCAAGGTCAGTTCACTTCAGTTAATGACTAGTCAAACTAAGTTAGGAGTTAGTTACATTCATTTCTAGTCCTCTACATTCAGTTAGCGCTAGGTTTACTTGACTGAACACATGTGGGGCGCATTTCTCACCTAGCACTATCAGTTAACCTTAGTCAACACTGAATGTAACACTTGAGTTATGTTTTAGAGATCCGATGAACTTTGGTTATGGTTTAGACAAGGTCAGTTAACTATTGAGTCCTTCGATAGTGATTTAGACAAGGTCTTGGTTACCTACAGTCAAGTAGAGTCTAATCAATTCAAACTTCCTCATGTGGATTCGAATTGCTTGTGGCTATTAAATCCATTGTACTTCATTGTAATTATCTATCTAATTACTCTTTGATTAATGAAAAGCATTAACAGCTGCAAGCCATTTTTGCACTGTTTCATTCTTCAATAATTGAGTAAATTGTGCGATCTATCATGTGAGTTGTGTGTTTGTCCACAGATCTATGTGCTCAATTTAATAATGTACTACATCCTTGACATGAACAGGATCATTACTTTCCTGCACAAAAAGAAATAAATTTTTTTTATGTTAGTTTATTTATGAGGAACAAATTGCATGATCATTAATAAAGTATCATTAAACTATACAGTTTTCACATACCTGGGCACCAGATGGATCAACAGAAGATCGTGCAGTATTCACAGACAAGCTTCTCCGGTGTTCAACAACAACATCAAATCAATGTTCGAAGCCAAGCTTCATGTAATCCGCACTGGGAAATTCTTTGAATTGGTCGGCCTTCATATTTGCATGATGTCATTAATTTTAAAACCTTTTGTCATAACAAAACAAAAATAATAATATGTATGATATTTGGATGCGGATTCAGGTTTTGTGATACTTACATATCGGGCTGCGAAGTTGGAGTAACCACTAGGCCCAAGCTTGTGTTGGCCAATTTTTTCAATTCTTGCCTTTGTGGCCTTAGATGTGTCCGAGAGCCTAATTAAGTTTTTAAATACATTAGTCGATGTACCAAAATTGATATAAAAACTAGTAATAATAAGGCTTACCACTACATTTTGGAATGTATTGCATACCTCCCTGTTCCACTTGGTGGTATCTTTCCTGATTTTCTTAGGCCCTTCTCTTTTCCATCTTCCACTAGGGGTTTCCACTCCATAGATGGAATCATTGGAAGGCACTCATACCTAGGGTTCTTTTCTAGGTGAACCCTATATTGGTCTCGGACAATCTTTAGATGTTTTCCAGCCTTCTGTAGTGCCTTTGATGTATCAAAGGTATCTTTTCTGAACAGACTAACCAAGCGATTAGTCAGATCATCCTTTAAAGCTTTTGGATGCTTGTTCCACATTGTGCGGATGGTGGGCCCGAATATCTCCAAGGCCAAATCATTTATGTGTTTATAAAATATATCATTTCCTGCAAAACATTATTGCCATCATTAGTCAACATTATAAAATATTATCGGTATATTGGACACAAATTATAAAAAATAAATTGAACAATCTATAATGACCTGGAATCCTCTCTATCTTTATTGGAACCAGTTCTTCATTCACCAATATCCAGGAAATGCTTCCACATATCTATCTAGCCCTGCATCCACCCCTTCTTCTGCAGCATCTGTTGTGGGTGGGGCAACATTGGCTGCACCCTTCGCTGCCCTCGACGGTGTTGCAGAGCGTGTTGCCAATTGTTCAGTGGACAATATGGGAGCAATATGTGGTGTACGTGGAGTGGTTTGGTCACTGGGACCAACATTGCCTTAATCACCACTGATAATCTCCATAGCATGCTATAAATTAAACCCATTGTATTATAAGTTCAACAACATATAAAATAAAATATTATAAATTTTCTATAAATGAATTTACATTTTTATTCAATAACTTACGTCCACTTGTTTACGTTGTTGTAACAATAATTGAATCCTTTGTTCGAGCCCTTATGTTAGTGGAACTGCCAATGTTAGACGAATCAGTTCCTCATTTTGTTTTTCCCTTGTCCTTTATAGCACCCTCAACGGGTCTGCAAACTCTCTAATTTCACTATCTCTCATCAACCAAGAGACATCATTCTGTAAAGAGTTTTGAGACGTCGTTTGATAAACAGAATCCCCTGTCTACAATTGAAATATATAAAAAATTGCTTAGTCTTTGAAAATATAGTGTGCGCAAATAATTATATTAGGGATTACATCTAGGATTACCTGACACCTAGCCGAGGGCATGGTCTGATCAACAGATGGGGATTTACCTCGATCAACCACCTGCAAAAAAAGTAGAGAACATTATCACATTGAACGCAATATGTATAAGCTAACAAATACAGAACAAAAACAAAAAAAACACTATGCTGCATGTTTTATATGTGTACATTTTTGAAGTATTTAGAATGTGGAATTACATTTAGGTTAAATGGTTGCCTCGAGTCTCCAGTCATCTGATCAACAGCTAGGGACTTTCCCTGGTCAATCTGCAAAAAGGTAGACAACATTACCATCATGAACACAACCATAAAAATGAAAGAATACATAACAAGATAAACATAATGCGTCACGATATACATGTTTACGATTTTAAAGTATTTGAAATGGAGAATTACATTCATGTTTGGCTGTTGCCCTGATGCTGTAGTCGGCTGATCAATAGCCGATTAGCTTCCCTGATCAACACTCTGCATGGAAAATCGATAATATTATATAAACGAACCTAATATACTAATGAAAATACATAACAATGTATTTGTATGTCCATCCTAATTTTAATATTACATTGGCAATATTGATGTATATCTGCTGCCTTGACTTGGGTCGACAAACATCTACGGAGATGGAGGTGCCCCTGAGAGAACCCTGCATAAAAAACATACTAAAAGTTACATAAGGAAACATGAAAAGTAGATAATTTCAATTATATGCTAACAAAAATTCCTATAGACATTAAAATAATTAATAAAAGGGTGGTTAAATTGTTTGTTGTACCACAACCATACTAACATTGTTTGTATCTACATGATTGAAATTGTAATCAATAAGCAGTTCTTTGCCAGCAACCATTGATTTAATTGCACATACAAAGACACGGTTTCATTCATGCGACTTGAATATACAGTTGGGTTGCTTTAATGTAGACCCTGGTTGTGTACTGTTTATAAACCCCACAATATTACTGGTTGTTTTTGACCTTCCGTCCATGTACATCGTTGCTCCTTTATTTTGAGCTTTGTCTTTCAGTTGTATATAATTCATTGACAACCCATATCTACGCATACTTCATGTATATTTTCCCAGGCGCATCCAATCACTGTAGTTGTAACAGGGTCCAACATACTCCATCAATTCTGTACATCTACCGTATCCAACCTTTATGCCGTCCATGCAAAACAAGCCCAATCCATGCAATGAGGACGGTGCAATTCTATATATCCTCTCATTCACACAAAAATTAGTGTTTACTTTAGGAAGATCGCTAGGCACCCATTGTTTCACTAGGTGTTGGTACCTTAAGGGTACATCGATGTCTCCCACTGTCTCATCATCATAGGAACATGACCCCCCTCCTTGGAGAAAATAATTCATGCGTTTGTCAAATTTTCTTCTGATCTTCTGACATCTAGTTAATCTAGCCCGTGTAGACCTACTGGATGTCTCATTTTCCTCTAGCCTTACCAAACTCCCTTCGCTGGAGGAAGACAGGTATGACAAATACCTGTTTGGTTCTACCTGCACCATAGCCAAAAAGTTTTTTGGCATAAGCATAGCAAAATACTAGCAAAAAAATGTGGAAAGACTCATAAGAAAAAAAACTTGGAAAGACTTGTGAGCCAAAAACTTGTTAAAGAAAAAGCTTGTCAAGAATGAGTTTGGTTAATAGGTGTGGGCATTTGGTAGCCCTAAAAATTCTAATGTATGCCCCTCTTTTGGTTACATACAAGTCTCCATTCTAGATTATTGCTTGCATTGCCTTTTGGTAACATGAATTGGGTAGGCTTCATAAGCTTCATATGTATGCTTGTGGCCATTGTACTTTATCCTTTCAACGTTGTCAAGCTTGAGACGATATGTTATGCATATGCATCACATATAACACTGCAATTTATGCCAATATATGTCTATAAAAAACTTGGAGGCTCTCCTTTAATGGACTATCTCCTTCAAAGAACATATCTCCTTTAAGTGGTTTTTAGTTTTCCCATGAATGATTTTGTGATGTTGTAGATGATTATCCATTTTACCTAATATGTTTTATGATCTTTTCCATGTTTTCTAGGGTGCACATACTTGTTGTTGATGGCTTCTTTTGCTTGAAAGTTGAACTGCCTAAAAGTGCATAGATCTCATCTAGGACCCTTTAAGAGTCATAATAACAACTATTGTTATAGGATTTTATTCTCCAAATGAAACACCAAAACCATACTTATCGGTTAATATTTGTGTAGGGATGTTTTTTTTCTGATCTCTCCCATAATTTATGATACTAATGGGATTGTATGCAAAAATTTATGTATGCCCTAAGAATTCTTATGTATGCCCATCTTTTAGTTACATACAATTCTCCATTCTCAATTATTGCTTGCATTTCCTTTTCCTAACATTGCCTTTTCCTTTTACTGGCCTAACCCCTTTTCAACAATAATAGTTGCAGATTTAATCAAGTGTTTTTCTACCGAGGTGGCTGAGTCAACCGAGTTGACCCCCAACCGAGCTAACTCGGCCTTTGAAACGATTGGAGTGACAAGTTTGGTACCGAACCAAGCAAATCAGGGTATGACTGAATGGATCAGTAACAAAATGGTCAATTCATCCCAATCCGTACTAAATTGACCAAGTGAATGTGGGAATGCATAGGCCACACACATGACACTTCAATTCAAAAAAAAAAGAAGCCTAGAAATATAAAAATCTAGACTCTAAACCTACTTCATTGCCAAGTCAATTAGGTTTGTAGGATTTCTATACATCATAACACTATTTGGAGTAAAACACAACTTGCTTTGTAGGCCCTAGATGCCACCCATGTGCACAATAGTCAATCTATAAAGCAGCCCCCGAATACAAAACCGTTCTTCACAAAATAGGGCATGAACCATGTGAACAACCTTCCAAGTGGACCAGCTCAATGAGTAACCTCCAAGCATGTAATATCTCTCATGAAATGGTGTATAAAATAGTGTAAGAATGCTTCAAATGATCACCTTCTCCTTTGGTAGGGCTGAACACTGCCCTTATGCATGTGTCTCCAAGGGTGAATGTTTCTTAAATAATGAGAGAAGGCCTTCCTCTAACAATAAACCAGTACATCAAGTTGAATTGGCCCTATTTAGGCCTTCCAGAACAAACTTGGTATTTTCAATGTCACACTAGGAGCAATGTTGGGTATTCCTATGGGCATAAACAACTCTAGAATCAAGTATGAGAATCAAAGTAACAAATATGAGCACTTTACAGTAATGGAAAAATAATGATGTTGAGTTCTTGGAGATCCTATAGAGTGGATGTTTTAACCTCTGTGCTACTCTGAAGTGCAGAAGCCAGCACTTTAGAGGCATATTTCCCAGTGGTAACCTACAACAATCACACACACACACACACACACATATATCTAATCCATGGTGGTGAAGAGCAAACATTTCCAGATCTGCTACTTGGCACGTTCAGGAATGAAAATAATGTTTTAAATACATTTATATCAGTCTGTAATATTTGCTGATTCTAAAGCTAACCAACTGTCTAAACCACAAAGGTCATCTTATCGTGTTAATTGTATGAGGGACAAAAAAAATCAGACACGGTGAAAATTGACATAAAATGTTCAAATAAAAAATAGAGGACATCAAAATACCTTGGAATATAATAGAACACCTTGGTTGGACACTAATTCAAACCCATGTATGAGTTTGAGCCAACATTTACATCCACTCTACAGGATCTCCAGAGAACTAACATCATTATTTTTCCATTAGTATAAAGGAGATGCACTAGAAGATTTTCCTGTACATGTTGATTTTACTGTTTAGTTGAACCTAAATGAGAAACAAAGAGGAGCACTAAGCAAGCTACAACACTTTTCATGCGCCTTAGTCTCCTCTCTATTTCTTTCAACTTATCTGTGAAATCAACAAGTCGTCGCAAATCTTTTAGTACAATTCCTTTACAGTAATGGACAAATAATGATGTTGAGTTCTTGGAGATCCTGTAGAGTGGATGTATTAACCTCTGTGCTACTCTGAAG